>JAAOOA010000976.1:0-137500 GCA_012861695.1 Trematomus loennbergii
GCTTAGCGGTGGTGACGTGAAGTCATGTGACCGTTGCGTAGTCCTTTATAGCCCAACATTAGCCTCCTTTAGCTTAGCGGTGGTGACGTGAAGTATGTGACCGTGCTGTAGTTCCTTTATAGCCCAACATTAGCCTCCTTTAGCTTAGCGGGGTGACGTGAAGTCATGTGACCGTGTGTAGTTCCTTTATAGCCCAACATTAGCCTTTAGCTTAGCGGTGGTGACTGAAGTCATGTGACCGTGCTGTAGTTCCTTTATACCCAACATTAGCCACCTTTAGCTTAGCGGTGGTGACGTGAAGTCATGTGACCGTGCTGTAGTTCCTTTATAGCCCAACATAGCCACCTTTAGCTTAGCGGTGGTGACGTGAAGTCATGTGACCGTGTGTAGTTCCTTTTAGCCCAACATTAGCCACCTTTAGCTTAGCAGTGGTGACCTGAAGTCATGTGACCGTGCTGTAGTTGCTTTATACCCAACATTAGCCGCCTTTAGCTTAGCGGTGGTGACTTGAAGTCATGTGACCGTGCTGTAGTTCCTTTATACCCAACATTAGCCACCTTTAGCTTAGCGGTGGTGACGTGAAGTCATGTGACCGTGCTGTAGTTCTTTTATAGCCTAATGTTAGCTTTTTACTTAAAAAATCATAAAGTAGTGTTAATATATTATCTGCTGATTTTTTTAATGCAATAATCCAAAATCACATGGAGAAATCCCATTGGACCAGGGAGATGCTGCCTTCAGGGTCCAACACAGAAATACATCATCCCTGCACCGCTGTGTTTATGTGTATAATCCTTCCCCATCATGTTGTAAACAGCATTATTTCTGTCATCAGACGACCCCCTGATGCTGAACGGAGACGTGGAGGTGCCCGTCCTTCGCACCTCGTTACCCCGATCTTTCTCCGCCCCGTACCCGCCTCTGGAGGGCATCGCTGAGGAGGCCTGGCAGTGGGACGCCTGGCAGGAGTACCAGGTCTCAGAGGAGGAATACCAGCGGGCCGTGAGGGTGGAGGGTTACATCCTGAGTCTCGTCCAGCGCTACACCCTCAAATCACGGCACTGTTGGCCTCGCACCACCCTGACCCCCGACCCCAGTACTACACATCCCTACGCAAGAGAACTCCTTCCTTTTCCTCGAAGCATCGCTTTCCTGACCCCCATCTGCTGCCACATGTTGACCTTTCTCAGAGCCAGGTGGGGTTGTGACCTGCTGCAGGGGGAAGAGGCTCCATCTCTGGAGGAGGACTGCTATCTGGCTCTGCCCTACCCCCAGTCCAGACCACTCTCCCTGGCGAGAGACTACCATCACCTCTGCCCTCTTTGGACCCAACTGTGGTGTTGGGCCTCGTGACCCTTATTGTGAGCCCCCATCCCCCCAGCATGATTACTCACATCCTCACAAACACAGTTCAGTTGGTGCTCAGTTCATCCCGGACAGGCGGGTCAAGTGTCCCCGAGACACTCGGAGCAGCACTCCAAGGGAAGAACTTCCAAGAAGAGCCACAACGAGCGGCCGAAACCCAAGAAATCCAGCAGTAAAACCAGCAGATCCCAGTCTGAAAACAGCCTGCTGGGTCAGAGGGTTCTGCCTGAACGCCGGTACAGCACCAGCGAGAGGCACCAAGGAAAAACGGACCAGAATACCCGAGTTCCTGGACCTCAGGGGGCGTCGGCAACGAGAGCCGGCGCTGGTGCTCCAACCTGGAGCTCAGCCAGGATGAAGGGGAGGAAGCAGCAGCGGGAATAAGACGGGCACTTCGAAAAGCTCGCCATTGTTCCCATTCCCAGCAGCAGGACTTCCAGCAGAGGGCGCCGCTCTGTCGGGGGGAGGAGGGCTAACGGCCCCGCAGAATCCGAGTCCAGCATGAGCGAAGTTTACCCCGGCCTCCAGCTCCCTGTCCAGTGACTCGGATGATTTCGGGGGTCTCGTTTGGCCCAACAGCTGCCGCCTCGCCTGGCCTCTTCATCTTCCTCTTCATCACCTTCACCCAAGACCACCGCCAACGCCAACGTCAACATCCAACCAAAAGCCTTCGTCAAGATCAAAGCCTCCCACGCACTCAAGAAGAAGATCCTCAGGTTCCGCTCGGGGTCGCTCAAAGTCATGACCACCGTGTGAGGAAACGCTGACACACACACACACACACACACACACACACACACACACACACACACACACACACACACACACACACACACACACACACACACACACACACACACACACCATGACTCAAATTGATTTGAGACCCCTGTGTTAAGTAGTCTGATTACGTCTTATTTGTTAATGTTACTGTAAGGAACTACTTTTCTGTGTCCTGATTACGTAATCCCGTTAGCCTGATCACTGAAGTGCTGCATCGCCCTGCACCCATATCTGTCACAGCATCAGTGAGTCAGAACGTGAATAATGCAAGGTCCTGTAAAGGGTAGGCGGAAGTTCTGTGTGTGTGTGTGTGGTGTGTGTTTGTGTGTGGTGTGTGTGTGTGTGTGTGTGTGGTGTTTTTTTAGATATACAGACAAATGCTTCCTCATAGCGCTCATGTCACAAACACAAACAACACTGATTAAGAACAGAGAAACATAACATTCAACCCCTAACCCTGCAATCTAGGTGTGAAGGGGGGTACACACACACACACACACACACACACACACACACACACACACACACACACACACACACTGTTTCTACACTGAAGGAACTGAAACGTAGGCTTGAATCTGTTGACATAATACTTTTAGTTAAAGCCAACGTTTGATTGTTTCCAGTGTTCTGGCTGTACAGCTTTGGTTAGAGCACCGCTGTAGCTGCTTCATTTTGTCATGAATCATGAAATGCACCTACCTCTAATGACAGTATATTATATATATACTCTCTGCATACTCAGCGTGCGCCATTAACAGAAGAGGCCAGAAGGAAAGGAGGGAGAATGATAAACTACTTAGTGTTTAACTTTAACCGGGATCACTTCTGTTGGACTCTAACAGTTATATCTTTGTAGACAGCGGTTGCCAGGATGCTTATAAACATCCGATTGCTTGTTCAAAATCAACGGACAGAAAATATGTAGCTCAGAGGAAAACAGACCTATAACACTACTGAGTTTCCGCCTCAAAAACGCATCTGGTTTAATTTATCTTGTAGCTTCGACGCTTCAGACACTAATGGGCATTTTCCTGCTCTAATTGATGATAATTGGTGAGTCACGATGTGTTCAACTCTAAGGGACTGAATACACTGCCAGCTATTCCTGATGTCTGTTGGCCTTTTAACGTAATTAAGAATAGATTTGTGGTCAATGACTAATGGGTACAAACGCTTCAAGTCTTGCTAAACTTAGAAATAATTACTTTAAAGTGTTTTAAGGAGATTACTTTTCTCAGAAAAACGGGTCTAACAAATGTGGTACTAATCAAAGTAACAGAAACCTTAGTGCTTATTCACAGAAACAACACTTTTGAATGGTTAGGCAACCGATTAATTAGACTTAAAGGTGGGGTAGGTAAGTTTGAGAAACCGGCTCGAGATCGCTAGAATTTGAAAATACACAACCGGAAAAAATCTGCCACTTCCTTACAGAGCCCCTCCTCCAACACACACGAACGCGCACATGACCAATGAGGGCACGAGATAAGTTTGTGCACAGATGGAAGGCTGACAGGCAGGTAGGCCATCCAGTTATTTTAGCCGGGCCGGCTCAGATGATTGGTCGTGCTTTTTACAGTACTACGCTTCCACAGATGATATTTATTTATGGATTTTTTGTCAAAGCACTTCAGATATTCATTGCTATCGGGATGTTAAGAGCATTCCATGGAATATAACAACAAGTGTATCTCCAGCCGGTTTCTCAAACTTACCTACCCCACCTTTAACTGGAGTGTACCAGCTATCTTTATTTAGCCACAAATCAGTACAAAACCTTTTCTTTCCAGAAAGCTTCTTGGATTAAAATAGCATTACTAAAGAGGACTTACTTTGTTTGAGGCACTCTTTGCAAATGGATCTGCAGCAGCCAATCAGCATCAGAGAGACAGTCATGGGTTAAACAGAAGCCATATAAGGGACCAGTGTCCATGCATGCGTGCACACACAGTATGTATAAGTGCACAGATTCATTGAAACACGGGGACAGTCTTGTAAATATGTATGCTTTTGTAGATACCATCATGTGGCCTTGTTTGGAATGAATGTAGTTTGTAAATAAAGGCAACTTTGCTCTTAATTTTAACACATTTTGTTGTTTTCTTTATTTGGAAATGGTACAGAAAGTTGAATGTAAAACATCATAAATTACGATAAATTGTGTGTGAGTGTGTGTGGATGTTAGCTTCCCTGGAGCAAGTGGTGCTGCTCTGTATGAATGAGGTGTGAATGGGAGAATGACTTGTAGAAAGAAAGATATATAAGTACAGCCATTTACAAACATCACTAACATCTCTCTTTGGTCTCTTGGGACTTAAACATGGGTCTTTCTGCATGAATGTGAACATATATATGTACAATGCCCCTAAGCCACTGGAAATCAGATATCTAGAGAGTAGCTCTCTCTGGTGGTCATTGCAGGCTACTGTTAGACAATATGACTCCAAGAACTATACAAATATATATGAAACATGGTTTACATACATTTACATTAAACTTGAATTACATCACACAAAAAGTAATCCAGAGATCACAAACATTCTTAATAGAAATGGCTAAAAAGACATCCAATTGGAGCGAAAAACAGAAGTGTTTTTGTTGCATGACCTGAATGTCCACAGGAAATATTGCCAAATTGTTCCTTTATTTCTAATTTGACAATGCCAATGTATAAATGCATCATTCAACTGCATCAGCAAAAACCCTTCTCCAAAATTAGCTGAGAAAACTGCATGGTTTGGGTTTTCACTTCATGTTGTTCCTCAAGCTGAGGTCATTGGACGCGTATGTTTCAAGAAAAGTGTTCCAGGGAGCAGGGCAGAAAAATAAAACTAACATGATTGTAGATATGTAAAGAATAGTATGCTCATTAAGGCAGAACATCAGAAGTTAAATAGTGAAATGTAATGCCTTTTTGTGTTGCAATTTAACTTTACTAAATGGTCAAATTATCTATGGAGTACAAAGTAAGTCATTTCAAAATATAAGTCCTCGTTTGGTATGAGACACTTGATGCAATAACATTAGTTGATATCTTGGGAATAACTGTATAGGAAGTGCTAACACCTGCTCAGGTAAAGATTGGGCCCGAGGGGAATTCGCAGGGTTCGGGTCAGTCGCAAAACATCTGACTTCTTCTATTCAAATAAATATCGTAAACTATTTATGTTAAATTGTTGTGAATGTCATATGTAACCATCTTTAACATGTATGGCTATCTATCAGACAGATGTAACTTTAATATATTAAAATGTGGTTAGTCTAGACAAAAATAACTCAAAAATACAAAGGTGTTGCAACCGTACCCAGTTGGATAGAAACACTTTGATCAGAATAGCAAAAAACACAGTATATCGATGTGGGGTAAGGGTACGATTGTATGGCTAACTAGCAGACAGCTGTACATTTAATATATCAAAATGTGGTCACTCTAGACCAAACATTGTTTTAGAATAATCCAAAAGGGTTGCAACCGCCCTAGTCTCCCTTACTCTTGGTCATGGGTATATAACACTTTTCTTCAGAGTAGCTAATAAGTGAGAACAGCCTCAGATTTTAGTTGTGTCCTTCGCATATGTGGAGCTCTTGGTGTCGTTGTTGGTGATGCTCACCCTGGACGCCGGCTCCTCGCTGATGAAGTGCAGCATGTTGCGCAGCGAGCGGTTCATGCTGTCTTTGAACCCCCGACCCAGACACACGTAGAGCAGCGGGTTGAGGCAGCTGTTGAAGTAAGCCAGGCACAGCGAAACACCTGCGCCAGGTACAGCTTGGGACTGTGAGGGGAGTTACGCGTGGTCAACAGCACCATGAAGTCCACGATGTGCAGCGGCAGCCAGCACAGGAAGAAGCTCAGCACCACCACAACGATGACCCTCAGCGTCCGCTTGGACCGGGTCCGACTCCGAGAGACCCCGCTCTCCGCCCGGCTGTAAACCACCAGGTGACAGGCCACGATCACCAGGAAGGGGAGCAGGAATCCAACCAGGAAGCGGTAGGAGATGACGAGCCTGGCGCTGAGCTGAGAGTACACCGTGACGCACTCTCGCTTCTCCTCACCCGCCTCGATCTGCTTGGTGTAGACAAACTGGGGGATGCTGCCGATCAGCGCCAGAACCCACACAGCCACACAGGCCAGAGCAGCCTGTTTGGGACGCCTTTTGTTCTGACACCACACGGGCCTGCTGACCAGCATCCAGCGGTCCACGCTGATCAGAACCAGCTGCAGGACGCTGCAGTGCATCACCAGGTAAAACAGGCCTTTCACCAACGTGCAGGCCAGGGATCCGAAGTGCCAGTGGTCGTCGTGGGCCAGAGGCACCATGAGCAGCGGCAGCGAGAGGCAGCACAGGAGGTCCGCCAGCGCCAGGTTGAGGAACCAGAGGGAGGTGACGGAGCGGGGCATGCAGAAGCCCGTCACCCAGACCACCACAGCGTTCCCGGGACCCCCAGCAGGACCACCAGGCCGTAGAAAACCAGAGACGCGATCTGGATCGGTTGCATCTCAGGCGTCAGAGAGTCAGGGAACACGGGCAGTGTGTAGTTAAACTCATATGAACCGAGGAATGTGTAGTTAAAATCATAAGCGGAGAAATCACGGAATTCATTGTATTCGACGGAAGAATCCATGGCTGGGTAGAACTGGGAATTAGGGGGAAAAAAGTTGTTTAAAGATGGAAATAAAATCTGGTATAAATGATCTCTTCTCTTGTATGCATTATAAAGACATCATAATTCAGCTTATGACGATTTATCATGCTGAATTTAACATAAACAACATATACACTTATTTGGTGTAGAAACATTTAAGCAAATATGAACTTTAAGAACCAAGCAATAATGTGGTAAACTACAGCTAAACAAAACTATCCCTTAAGTCATAACAGATCATTAGAATTGAACATGATTTAAATTGAATTATCTCATAAATCTATTTCCAGAACAGTCGCATTTTAAACTTAAAATGTGATATATCTGATATTTCGACTTACCGTGTCAGTGACCTGTTGCACACACACTGCACAGAGGAAGTTCTGACGCAGTTCCGCTTTTAGGAGTGTGTTATATCTTCCAATCCTCACACACCCATCCGTCCACCCATGCACTTGCACAACATCCTGACTGAAGAAAGACTTTTCTTGAAGAAAGTAAAAAGTCATTAGAAAATATAATGTGCAGCGCCTTCTGGTTTATATCTTCATGCTTCATTTATGTGTTTCTTATCTATAAATGGCATCTTATATAGTGTATTGCTGCAGATAATAAAACTACGGTGGCCGACCCGTGCAAACGTGTTAAGCCGGTTACGTCTCCACAGCAGCGTTAAAAAAATCTTGGAGGTGGGCGTATCTGAAGCTTGGGATTTTTTGCGCAAGGCAACCAATCACATGCATCTCCCGCCCCCGACATACGAAGCAAAAAAGCCCGAAGTAAACTGGATATAAACTCCAGGCGAAAACCTACCACTGTCTCTGCCACCTCCCTCCATGCCTGGCTCCTCCGGTTTTATATCCCGTAGGTCTGGTCATAAAGCACCGGGTGATTCCCTACCGCATTTCTCCTCCATGTTTTGGATATGAGGAAATGACCTGCGGTATGTCTCTCCCAGCATACACGCCGTTTGATTGGCTAGAGCTTGAACTGTCAGATTTGCGTACACAGGATTTGATTGGCTGACGCTTCCACCTCAGCTCAAAAGTTGAACATTGTTCAACTTTGAATCCTCAAAATCCTGAAAATCTCCGCTCGCCTGCCCACAATGCAGTTCGGCGAAAAGTGAGGGAAAGTGACGTCACCCCATTCAAAGTGAATGGGCAGAAGCGTTTCAAGATTTTTAACGCTGCTGTGGAGACGGCCCGTTACAGCGTCCCAAAACTCTTCCATTAGGACAAAACGAAACGCGCTGCAGCTTCAGAAACGAGGCAGATATAAAAACACTAATGTGCCAAAACACATGTTTGAATCAAAACATAATGGCACGAGTTATGGGACAATAACACAAAGGGAAGACATTTACATTCGATTCAAAGGGAAGTAGGAATGGAAAGCACTTGGGGGGGGGGGAACAGGGGAGACCAGAGCATCGTTAGCAGGATAAGATTAGGACGCTCCAGATTGAACTCCTCACTGCATCTAATTGGAAAACATCCAACTGGTAATTGTGATGGTTGCCAATAACCAGAGACCATAGAACGTGTATTGTTTTGTTGCCCAGAGACATTCTGAAATCTGCACTGGAAATAAAATCACATTATGGAAATGGTCTTAAAACCAATCTTCACAAGAAACACTGGAGATGAGGTTCTTCGCATTTCTCAAAAAAAAACTGGTCTGATCTCAAGAATATAATTGAAAGACTCCATAAATCAACAGTAGGTGGCGACGATGCTCCAACTGGTAGAAGAAGAAGAAGAAGAAGAAGAAGGCCCAATCCAAACCAGCCCTACCCCTACCCACTCCCTCTCCGTGACGGAGTGAACTCCGTGGAGTGACTGGGTGTTTCTCAATCTCGAGTATGCTTGCTTAGTAGCACATGTCTGCCGAGCATCTTGCTTCAGAAGCGAGGCAAGAATACTTCCTGGCATTCGGAAAACAAAGAGTGGAACAGGCTAGCAAGTGTGCAGGTGTGCGTCATATGAGAGGCCCCGCCTCTTACATCTTCCGCCACAGATTTGGGGAAATTGGTCCATGCGCAAAGCATTGTGGGGATTTTAAGACCGCGGAGTCTACTCATGTGCAGCCTCGATATTTCTCCAAACGGAGTACGCCGGGCTCGGTAGATTTCCAAGTATGCTGGACATTGGAACAGTACTTCGGCGGCACTCGATGACGTAGTATGCTTGAAATAGTGGCTCTGAAGCAGCTTTACTCGCGATTGAGAAACACCCACACTCGCAGCTCAACGAGGCTCCCTCCTGTCAGATGGAGGGAGTAAATACAGCAGCAAGCTTTGGGACAAACTCCCCTCTCTCCGGCAGAAACAGGAAATGCCGTAACTGTAACAACGGTTTCAAATCAGCATCTCTTTGACAAAACATTAACATTAATAACTCAAATAAAACTCCAAACATCTTTCATTGTGTTCTCTCTATTAGTTTTAAACCTGATGATTATAAGCTTCTTAGTTTTTGCAACAATCTGTAAATATACACAACTTTATAATAAAATGCACACATTTACCTTTTTCTAGACTAAACACAGGTATATGATCCTAAGTTAGAAACACATGAGGTTATCATGAGGTTGTTAACATCGCAGTTTATCAGTGGATGTTTGCTGGAACTGTTTGTAAACAGCGTGTTTCCTGACGGACACACACAGCGTGACTCCGGTCAGGTAGAGACGGTCTCCAGTCAGCACCAATGCAGACTCGCTGTTTGAGGCTTGATAGCCCACTCCCCCTCCACAGCGCTCCACACTCGTTGGTTTGGAACAGCACTTAATGTGGCGGACCCTCCACGTGAACGCGCAAACGGAGGGGTAGTGTGTAGGGGTAGTGTGTTGGGGTAGGGTGTTGGGGTAGGGTGTAGGGGTAGTGTGTTGGGGTAGGGTGTAGGGGTAGGGGTTGGGGTAGTGTGTTGGGGTAGGGTGTAGGGGTAGTGTGTTGGGGTAGGGGTAGGGGTAGGGTGTTGGGGTAGTGTGTTGGGGTAGGGTGTAGGGGTAGGGGTGTAGGGGTAGGGTGTTGGGGTAGGTGTTGGGGTAGGGTGTTGGGGTAGGGTGTTGGGGTAGGGTGTAGGGGTAGGGTGTTGGGGTAGGGTGTAGGGGTAGGGTGTTGGGGTAGGGTGTAGGGGCGGTTTGGGATTGGGCCCAAGAAGACATGTTTGCACTTGTCTGCCACCATAGGAACAATCAAAGATCAATAGCATGAGAGGCAAACATTGAACAGTCATTAACATATAATTTGCACATTTCCCATAAATAATATTGTAGTTTTTATTGTAACATTGCATTTCCTAAATTATAAATCTCAGCACCCCAAAAAAAATGTCATGCATTAGTTGGACAATATACTTTATTGTCAAATTCATAATAACCATTTTACATCACACAAACACTTTTACATATATACAAGTTATTCACAAATCAGCCTACAAACAAATGAGACTATTATTACAAAACTACTATTCTCAATGACGTCTACAACTGCTGTAATGGAAATTAAGAGCTGCCTGCTTCTTCTTTTCTGCTTCAACATGGCTTAATAACTGCATTTCCACAAAAAACTCCAGTGATTGTTGTAACACTGTGGGAATGAGTCAGTCATCATAATGCATGATGATACATCCCACTAGAAGTAATGGCTTCCTTGAGATATTTAGAGGAAATACCACTAGTCTCATCTTTAATTGCTCCACAGCAAAAAGCAAAATGTATCCACAACCAAGTGAAGCTTAAACCCTTTAGAAGCCACCGGTGGGAAAGATGTTTGATAAAGTCCAGGCTAAAGAGATGACGTAATTGTAAAATAAAACAGAACACAAACTAAATAACATGCCTTGCCATAGCAGGATGTGCTCCTTTAGCCCTAATGCCTCACTTAGCCCTTTAAACATGTAGGAAATAACACAGGAAATGAAACGCAGAGTTAGCAAAAGGTTCCCTAAAAGTTAAAAAGGACACCTTGCTGACTTCTGTATGTCTGAGTGTAGACATCCTGACATCTTTTGAAATACTGGTGTTTTCCTCATTGGCTTTTTAGTTCACGTTTTCTGTCGCTGTTAGAATCTGTGTCGCTGTGTTTCGTCACAGTTGTTACAAGACTCAACTTCAGGATGTTTCCTCACCGCTGGTCCTCCGAGGTGAAGTCAGTTGAGGGCCGGAGCGCTGCTCGGGGGAAGAGTGGGGGTGTCGTCTCTAAAAGCATCCGACTGGAGGTCTGCAGAAACATATAAAGACACCATGTGTTAATGCTATGTGAAAACAAGAGTGTCAGTTAGGTGCTTTAGAATACTACCATAAATAGGTTATGCTCCTGTGTATAGAGTGGTGCAAGAATTAGTGCTAAAACGGGAAATGATTGCGCATTTTATCACTTCCTGTGCCCTGGTGTGGAAGTCAGTGGAGTTTTGAGTGTGTTTTTGGTTGTTATCCTGAAATATAGTCTGTGGTTAACACTTAAGCTGAAGAGATTTGAAGTGTACGACAAAAAATACGTCAGTGAATTTAAAAACAGAGGTTGCTAACAAGTGTCTAAATGAGACGACTAAATGTCATCATGCCCCAACCCAGTCTCACGGCATTTCGTGTTATTAGTCACGAAATTTATTTAATCTATTGATTCGTGTTCACCAACACGATTTTCACCTTTTCTTCTTGTCACACAGAACGATTTTAAATGCAATGTATTTCTATTGGTAGTATGTTTCGTGCCTGCAACACGTCTTTTTGTCCGGTCGGGTCTTGAAGACCAGAAGCTGTGTGGTTCATAAAAACATGTTCTTACTCAATATCTTACCCTAAGCCTAACCCGATCCCTTTTATTTTAAATTGTATAATGTCTGAGTTTTTTGCCGTCCGTGAGGAAAAGAAATGTCTCAGAGCCTCAGAATACTGACATCTGTATTTTATGTCATCTTTTTTCCTTCTAATTTGTTATTATTTGGTGCAGGCACGAACATACTACCAATAGAAATACATTGCTTCTAAAATCGTTCTGTGTCAGAATACTTAAATCTGTATTTTTTTAAATGTCTTTTCCTTCTAATTTGTTATTATTTACATTGCTTTTAAAATCGTTCTGTGTGACACGAAAAAAATTGCGAATCGTGTTGGTGAACACGAATCAATAGATTAATTTCGTGACTATAACACGAAATGCCGTGAGACTGTGTTGCATGCCCAACATTAGCCGCCTTTAGCTTAGCGGTGGTGACGTGAAGTCATGTGACCGTGTTGTAGTTCCTTTATAGCCCAACATTAGCCACCTTTAGCTTAGCGGTGGTGACGTGAAGTCATGTGACCGTGTTGTAGTTCCTTTATAGCCCAACATTAGCCACCTTTAGCTTAGCGGTGGTGACGTGAAGTCATGTGACCGTGCTGTAGTTCCTTTATAGCCCAACATTAGCCGCCTTTAGCTTAGCGGTGGTGACGTGAAGTCATGTGACCGTGCTGTAGTTCCTTTATAGCCCAACATTAGCCGTTTAGCTTAGCGCTGGTGACGTGAAGTCATGTGACCGTGCTGTAGTTCCTTTATAGTCAAACATTAGCCTCCTTTAGCTTAGCGGTGGTGACGTGAAGTCATGTGACCGTGCTGTAGTTCCTTTATAGCCCAACATTAGCCGCCTTTAGCTTAGAGGTGGTGACGTGAAGTCATGTGACCGTGCTGTAGTTTTATAGCCCAACATTAGCCGCCTTTAGCTTAGAGGTGGTGACGTGAAGTCATGTGACCGTGCTGTAGTTCCTTTATAGCCCAACATTAGCCGCCTTTAGCTTAGCGGTGGTGACGTGAAGTCATGTGACCGTGCTGTAGTTCCTTTATAGCCCAACATTAGCCTCCTTTAGCTTAGCGGTGGTGACGTGAAGTCATGTGACCGTGCTGTAGTTCCTTTATAGTCCAACATTAGCCTCCTTTAGCTTAGCGGTGGTGATGTGAAGTCATGTGACCGTGCTGTAGTTCCTTTATAGCCCAACATTAGCTTTTTGCTTCAGAAATCATAAAGTGGTTTTAATTTGTGGAGATTATCCTGCTGAACTAAACGTGTAAGTATAATAAACATTTGTTTGACACAGAGATTATTTTCTGCAATAATCCAAAACCATATTCGACATAAGCAACGTATTTTATGTTGTATAACAAAACGCAAAAATCTCTTCAGTTTGTGTTAACCACAGGCCATATTTTAGGATAACAACCAAGAACACACTCAGTAATCCACTGACTTCAAGACTAGGGCACAGCTAATCTGGGTGTTTTCCAGAATGAAACAAGACACCCTGGAAATGCTGACTCTTATTATTATTATTTGGTTTCTGGTGGCATGCAACACCACTTTGTCTGTTTCCAGTCTGTGAGGTAAAATTCCCACCAAATAATTAGAGAAGTGAAGGTTATGTGCCTTGTATTTATTCTTATGTGTGCCTTTTATCTATTCTTATGTGTACCTTTATCAGTTCTTGTAATATTATATTTTATTATAATGTTATGTTCATTGTGAAGCACTTTGGCAAACCCTCTGATTTTAAAATGTGCTATAGAAATAAAGTGGATTGGATTGGATGGTATAAAAGCGCTGACTCTGTGAGAATCTTTAATAGAGTGTTTTCAGAACATATTAGATTCAAGATTCAAGGCTTTTATTGTCAACTTCGTTATTGTACTTAAAGGTCCCATGTCATGGCCATTTCTACTTTCAGTGGTTGAATGCAGTGTTGAACAGGTGGGTTTTGAGTGATGTTTTGAATGCTGTGAGGGAGGAAGAGTCTCTGATGGATTGGGGTAGTGAGTTCCAGAGAGTGGGTGCAGCAACGGAGAAGGCTCTGCCGCCCCAGGACTTGAGGTTGGTCCGGGTGGGGGGGGACAGGATGTTGGCAGTAGCAGAGCGGAGGGAGCGAGTGGGAGTGTGTTTGTGGAGGAGGTCAGTCAGGTAGGATGGGGCCAGGTTATGAATTTTGAACCCAAATACCTGTACTTTCTACTTCTTACATGTTGAACCCAAATACCTGTACTTTCTACTTCTTACATGTTGAACACAAATACCTGTACTTTCTACTTCTTACATGTTGAACCCAAATACCTGTACTTTCTACTTCTTACATGTTGAACCCAAATACCTGTACTTTCTACTTCTTACATGTTGAACACAAATACCTGTACTTTCTACTTCTTACATGTTGAACCCAAATACCTGTACTTTCTACTTCTTACATGTTGAACCCAAATACCTGTACTTTCTACTTCTTACATGTTGAACACAAATACCTGTACTTTCTACTTTACATGTTGAACCCAAATACCTGTACTTTCTACTTCTCACATGTTGAACACAAATACCTGTACTTTCTACTTCTTACATGTTGAACTCAAATACCTGTACTTTCTACTTCTTACATGTTGAACTCAAATACCTGTACTTTCTACTTCTCACATGTTGAACCCAAATACCTGTACTTTCTACTTCTCACATTTCCCAAACAGGCTGGTTCCTTTAGTTTGAATGTGTGTTTGGTGGCGTGATCATTATTATTTAGAGTCATTGCGTGCCTATTGATTTGAACACGATCCGTGTATCCATCATTTCCTGGTCTTCTCTAAAGAAGAGGGACCAATGAAAACGTTGTCATGTTGCCGTTGTTCAGCATGGAAACATTCATTAGCTAACAATGACATTATTGTTCTATTAATATAAAGGGAGGTCAGGTACTCTTTAAAGCAGCTGCTAGTTATGGGTACTTTTTACTGAAGTACATTTCAAAGCCCTCTTTACTTTGACTTGAGTAAAGAAGTTTAGTCAGTACTTCTACTTTTACCAGAGTATTTTAAACACGAGTATCTATACTTCTACTTGAGGAAAGGATGTGTTATATCAATGAAATGAAAATCTGAGGTCACAGAATCCTCCAACAGTGCAACACAATAAAACAGATAAAATAGTGCAAGTAAATACAAATAAAATAGAATAGAAAGTAATATTTCTTCCACCTTTGAATATCACATGTCAGACTCACCGATGAGTGTCAAGCCTTGCTGCTGGTTCAGGTTAACCGACGTCTCCTCTTCCTCCTCTTCGTCTCCCCAGTCTGCGATGTTTGCGGGGGGGATGCATTGTTCCAGGAATAAATCCTCCTCGTCTTCCTCCATTTCGGGGTTTTCCGGAGGCCATCGCAGCTCGCCGCTCTCCACCTCGCTGAGCTCCGTGGGCTCCACCACGATGGAGGGCAGGCGCTCCTTTGCGTGGTCGTGGCCAGGGAAGATCTGGAGATTCAAGATTCAAAGGTTTTATTGTCATATGCACAAAGCTACAGTGTAGGAATGGCAATGAAATTATTCTGACCTGAGCTCCTCCAACAATGAACATTTATAATAACATACAGAAATACAAAATATGTTTAGGTTCATATCAGTATGTCTCTACTTTAAAGAGTCCTCTCCACCTGATGTTCAGGTGTATATCAGCATGTAGTGTCTCTACTTTAAAGAGTCCTCTCCTGCTGATGTTCAGGTGTATATCAGTATGTAGTGTCTCTACTTTAAAGAGTCCTCTCCTGCTGATGTTCAGGTGTATATCAGTATGTAGTGTCTCTACTTTAAAGAGTCCTCCCCTGCTGATGTTCAGGTGTATATCAGTATGTAGTCTCTACTTTAAAGAGTCCTCTCCTGCTGATGTTCAGGTGTATATCAGTATGTAGTGTCTCTACTTTAAAGAGTCCTCTCCTGCTGATGTTCAGGTGTATATCAGTATGTAGTGTCTCTACTTTAAAGAGTCCTCTCCTGCTGATGTTCAGGTGTATATCAGTATGTAGTGTCTCTCCTTTAAAGAGTCCTCTTCTGCTGATGTTCAGGTGTATATCAGTATGTAGTGTCTCTACTTTAAAGAGTCCTCTCCTGCTGATGTTCAGGTGTATATCAGTATGTAGTGTCTCTACTTTAAAGAGTCCTCTCCTGCTGATGTTCAGGTGTATATCAGTATGTAGTGTCTCTACTTTAAAGAGTCCTCTCCTGCTGATGTTCAGGTGTATATCAGTATGTAGTGTCTCTACTTTAAAGAGTCCTCTCCTGCTGATGTTCAGGTGTATATCAGTATGTAGTGTCTCTACTTTAAAGAGTCCTCTCCTGCTGATGTTCAGTGTATATCAGTATGTAGTGTCTCTACTTTAAAGAGTCCTCTCCTGCTGATGTTCAGGTATATATCAGTATGTAGTGTCTCTACTTTAAACAGTCCTCTCCTGCTGATGTTCAGGTGTATATCAGTATGTAGTGTCTCTACTTTAAACAGTCCTCTCCTGCTGATGTTCAGGTGTATATCAGTATGTAGTGTCTCTACTTTAAAGAGTTCTCTCCAGCTGATGTTCAGGTGTATATCAGTATGTAGTGTTCTACTTTAAAGAGTCCTCTCCTGCTGATGTTCAGGTGTATATCAGTATGTAGTGTCTCTACTTTAAAGAGTCCTCTCCTGCTGATGTTCAGGTGTATATCAGTATGTAGTGTCTCTACTTTAAAGAGTCCTCTCCTGCTGATGTTCAGGTGTATATCAGTATGTAGTGTCTCTACTTTAAAGAGTCCTCTCCTGCTGATGTTCAGGTGTATATCAGTATGTAGTGTCTCTACTTTAAAGAGTCCTCTCCTGCTGATGTTCAGGTGTATATCAGTATGTAGTGTCTCTACTTTAAAGAGTCCTCTCCTGCTGATGTTCAGGTATATATCAGTATGTAGTGTCTCTACTTTAAACAGTCCTCTCCTGCTGATGTTCAGGTGTATATCAGTATGTAGTGTCTCTACTTTAAAGAGTCCTCTCCTGCTGATGTTCAGGTGTATATCAGTATGTAGTGTCTCTACTTTAAAGAGTCCTCTCCTGCTGATGTTCAGGTGTATATCAGTATGTAGTGTCTCTACTTTAAAGAGTCCTCTCCTGCTGATGTTCAGGTGTATATCAGTATGTAGTGTCTCTACTTTAAAGAGTCCTCTCCTGCTGATGTTCAGGTGTATATCAGTATGTAGTGTCTCTACTTTAAAGAGTCCTCTCCTGCTGATGTTCAGGTGTATATCAGTATGTAGTGTCTCTACTTTAAAGAGTCCTCTCCTGCTGATGTTCAGGTATATATCAGTATGTAGTGTCTCTACTTTAAACAGTCCTCTCCTGCTGATGTTCAGGTATATATCAGTATGTAGTGTCTCTACTTTAAACAGTCCTCTCCTGCTGATGTTCAGGTGTATATCAGTATGTAGTGTCTCTACTTTAAAGAGTTCTCTCCAGCTGATGTTCAGGTGTATATCAGTATGTAGTGTCCTCTACTTTAAAGAGTCCTCTCCTGCTGATGTTCAGGTGTATATCAGTATGTAGTGCTCTACTTTAAAGAGTCCTCTCCTGCTGATGTTCAGGTGTATATCAGTATGTAGTGTCTCTACTTTAAAGAGTCCTCTCCTGCTGATGTTCAGGTGTATATCAGTTGTAGTGTCTCTACTTTAAAGAGTCCTCTCCTGCTGATGTTCAGGTGTATATCAGTATGTAGTGTCTCTACTTTAAAGAGTCCTCTCCTGCTGATGTTCAGGTGTATATCAGTATGTAGTGTCTCTACTTTAAAGAGTCCTCTCCTGCTGATGTTCAGGTATATATCAGTATGTAGTGTCTCTACTTTAAACAGTCCTCTCCTGCTGATGTTCAGGTGTATATCAGTATGTAGTGTCTCTACTTTAAAGAGTCCTCTCCTGCTGATGTTCAGGTGTATATCAGTATGTAGTGTCTCTACTTTAAAGAGTCCTCTCCTGCTGATGTTCAGGTGTATATCAGTATGTAGTGTCTCTACTTTAAAGAGTCCTCTCCTGCTGATGTTCAGGTGTATATCAGTATGTAGTGTCTCTACTTTAAAGAGTCCTCTCCTGCTGATGTTCAGGTGTATATCAGTATGTAGTGTCTCTACTTTAAAGAGTCCTCTCCTGCTGATGTTCAGGTGTATATCAGTATGTAGTGTCTCTACTTTAAAGAGTCCTCTCCTGCTGATGTTCAGGTATATATCAGTATGTAGTGTCTCTACTTTAAACAGTCCTCTCCTGCTGATGTTCAGGTATATATCAGTATGTAGTGTCTCTACTTTAAACAGTCCTCTCCTGCTGATGTTCAGGTGTATATCAGTATGTAGTGTCTCTACTTTAAAGAGTTCCTCTCCAGCTGATGTTCAGGTGTATATCAGTATGTAGTGTCTCTACTTTAAAGAGTCCTCTCCTGCTGATGTTCAGGTGTATATCAGTATGTAGTGTCTCTACTTTAAAGAGTCCTCTCCTGCTGATGTTCAGGTGTATATCAGTATGTAGTGTCTCTACTTTAAAGAGTCCTCTCCTGCTGATGTTCAGGTGTATATCAGTATGTAGTGTCTCTACTTTAAAGAGTCCTCTCCTGCTGATGTTCAGGTGTATATCAGTATGTAGTGTCTCTACTTTAAAGAGTCCTCTCCTGCTGATGTTCAGGTGTATATCAGTATGTAGTGTCTCTACTTTAAAGAGTCCTCTCCTGCTGATGTTCAGGTATATCAGTATGTAGTGTCTCTACTTTAAAGAGTCCTCTCCTGCTGATGTTCAGGTGTATTCAGTATGTAGTGTCTCTACTTTAAAGAGTCCTCTCCTGCTGATGTTCAGGTGTATATCAGTATGTAGTGTCTCTACTTTAAAGAGTCCTCTCCTGCTGATGTTCAGGTGTATATCAGTATGTAGTGTCTCTACTTTAAAGAGTCCTCTCACCTGGAACGGTAATCTCTGGTCTTTTCTCTGCATGTCTTCACAGTTTGGATCCCCGCTCAGCTCCTCCATGAATCTGCAGAGGAAACAAAACCATAATGAGACGAAAACAGATTCTCTTCTGTGTTTAAAAATCTGAATCTATAGAGTAAAAAAATTAAGTGAAGTCAAAATATTTCCCTTTATATTTCAGTTGAGTACAAGTATACGTGACACAGAAGGAAAATACACAATTGAATTCCAAGGACCTCCAATTCGTACTTAAGTTCAGTTCTTGCATAAATGTACTTTTCAGCATGCAAATATTCTCTTTCCAGATCTGAACCCTGCCTGGGTTTATTGTTCATTATTTTAGAAATTGACCCTGTGAAAATCGTTTCCAATAAAATCTCAACAAACTGTAGAAACCCGAATGCTAGCTACATGCAGAACTACAAAATAAAACGTGTGCACACATGGCGTTGTTTGTCCCAGCAGAGATCCACATTTGGATGAAATCACTCCATCCGGTTTTCTATGAAATAACATACAACATCCCTTCCCCTTCAGATTAGTGCAATATAGGATTGTATCCCAAAATGGATTATGTCCTCTGCCGCTCATATTTTGTGTTCTCACAGATCTAATGCGCTGTTTTGGCTCGGCCAGTTATTACAAGCGCTGGAAGCCAAAGCTTTTAAAGTCTTCTCTCTACGTCATCTCTCAGGTTCTGTTATATTGATGTGAAAGAAACACCAAAAACAGTCACTTCTGCTAGCAAATATATGTTTACATTGTAAAATCAATAGGGGAGAAGGGGGTAAATTGAGCCAGTGGGTAAATTGAACCACCCCCTGTAACCAGGCAACGCCTTATAGTTGTAATCACGTGACCAGAAATTATGCAAGCTCCTCCCATTTCTCATTGCCTGTGAAAGAGAGATGCTCATTGTGGTCTGGTAAGTAACATTTTTTACAAAAAAACGTTTTTTGCTTGTCAAAGTACATTTTCTAGATGTCAGCTATATCGGCTGTCATGTCAAAAAAAATGTATCCAGGTTTAAACAAATATATTGTATATGTTGATGTGTTGGCAGCGTATTAAACCATGTGAGTCATTAAGCTAAAGATGACTCTGAATTTTAATGCTAGGCTATTTTTTCTAAAATGGTGGCTATGGGGTAAGTGCACCATGGGCCTTGGGGTAAGTTGAGCCAGTTTTTCAATGGAGAAATTAATGAAAGTAGGCCAAGTTGATAACAAGAGCTCATTGTAGGCTACATTTAAAGTTGAATTTACCCTGTGTTTGATTGGTAAGATGGATGAAATTGTATCACCATTTGTATGATTACTTTTCCTTTTATTAACATGTTAAAAAAAAATCAATCAATTCAATCGAAATTTATATAAAATATATTTGAAAAACTAAACTTGTATTTGGTTTGTTATTTATTGTTCAAAGTTACCTTTAAGATTTGTTGTAGGTATGCCCAGGTTTGAACAGGTATGCCCAAGTTTGAACAGTGGTTCAATTTTCCCCCTGACCTGTATCAACTTACCCCTAACCCGGGGCAAGTTGAGCCACAAGACCACTTTTTTTAGAAGTCATATTTTCAATGCCCTTGATCAAATATTAATTCTTATCATTGCCATTGATTGGAGACATCCTGAATTATAGGTGTGGGTTTTCATTTTTACTATGTGTCATTTCTCCTTGCTTAGAGGACAGCATAACTAAAAAATGGCTCAACTTACCGCACTCTCCCCTACAATTGTTTCTCTCCTGGTCAGTACAACATATTATTGTGTTGTTTCATCACATAAAATGTAATTGAAGTGAATTAGGAATAAGGTACTTCTTACATCTGAAAGGTGACGCTAATGCTAATGCCAGTTTAAGGGGGCAGACGCTATAACGATTTAAAATCCTCCATCATGAGAAACGCTCTGCAGCTTCAGAAAGGATGCCGATATAAAAACACAAAGGTTCCACATGAAGAAACATCTCAGCAACTTGACAACACATGCAGCGTTTAGAGAACATTCAGCAACTTGAGGAGACATGGCAGCGTTTACTAAAAGCTGCAGAAACCAAACGCTGAAGAAGCTCAAACACAACGGAGACCAGGGGACACTAAAGAGTGACGCACACAGCTGGGAGACCAGGGGACACTAAAGAGTGACGCACACAGCTGGGAGACCAGGGGACACTAAAGAGTGACGCACACAGCTGGGAGACCAGGGGACACTAAAGAGTGACGCACACAGCTGGAGACCAGGGGACACTAAAGAGTGACGCACACAGCTGGGAGACCAGGGGACACTAAAGAGTGACGCACACAGCTGGGAGACCAGGGGACACTAAAGAGTGACGCACACAGCTGGGAGACCAGGGGACACTAAAGAGTGACGCACACAGCTGGAGACCAGGGGACACTAAAGAGTGACGCACACAGCTGGGAGACCAGGGGACACTAAAGAGTGACGCACACAGCTGGGAGACCAGGGGACACTAAAGAGTGACGCACACAGCTGGGAGACCAGGGGACACTAAAGAGTGACGCACACAGCTGGAGACCAGGGGACACTAAAGAGTGACGCACACAGCTGGGAGACCAGGGGACACTAAAGAGTGACGCACACAGCTGGGAGACCAGGGGACACTAAAGAGTGACGCACACAGCTGGAGACCAGGGGACACTAAAGAGTGACGCACACAGCTGGGAGACCAGGGGACACTAAAGAGTGACGCACACAGCTGGGAGACCAGGGGACACTAAAGAGTGACGCACACAGCTGGGAGACCAGGGGACACTAAAGAGTGACGCACACAGCTGGGAGACCAGGGGACACTAAAGAGTGACGCACACAGCTGGGAGACCAGGGGACACTAAAGAGTGACGCACACAGCTGGGAGACCAGGGGACACTAAAGAGTGACGCACACAGCTGGGAGACCAGGGGACACTAAAGAGTGACGCACACAGCTGGGAGACCAGGGGACACTAAAGAGTGACGCACACAGCTGGAGACCAGGGGACACTAAAGAGTGACGCACACAGCTGGGAGACCAGGGGACACTAAAGAGTGACGCACACAGCTGGAGACCAGGGGACACTAAAGAGTGACGCACACAGCTGGGAGACCAGGGGACACTAAAGAGTGACGCACACAGCTGGGAGACCAGGGGACACTAAAGAGTGACGCACACAGCTGGAGACCAGGGGACACTAAAGAGTGACGCACACAGCTGGGAGACCAGGGGACACTAAAGAGTGACGCACACAGCTGGGAGACCAGGGGACACTAAAGAGTGACGCACACAGCTGGGAGACCAGGGGACACTAAAGAGTGACGCACACACAGCTGGGCTTGGTGACGTTCAGGATTATAAAGCTGGACAACTTTAACTGTATCTGATCTTTGTAGGATTGTTTAATATTTAGCGTGGTTGTATTTTGTGTTTGTGACCAAAGACATTGGCTAGTGTAGTTTGAACAGTCTTGTACTCGTAGCTAACATAGCTAGCTACTTTAGCTACATGTGCCCCGGAAATTGGTTAACCAGCCGTGTAACCAAACCATAATCAACTTGTACATTTGACTTTATATTCAGTCTATAAACGTTACTCTCTGAAGCAGACAGCAACACTGTGTTACAGGCAGTTTAAACCTTGGTCTGTGTACACATCTATCGTCAATCTGTTTAAGGTCTCTAGAAAAGCCGCGGGGGGATTAAGAGCGACTGAGGTTCTGCCTGAATCCCATCTTTATCCCTCTTTCCTTTCCTCTCTGCGCCTGAGTGTCTCTCCATAAGTACCAATCATGGTTTGTTGTCATTCAAAGGCCTCGTCCAAATCTTGCTTACTCTTTAATGAAATTGGGAGACGGATCTAATCAGCAGTGTTTCTGTTTTCAGACCGGGTACTTTTGGGGTATTTGCTAAGAGCAACAGCAGTCACATGCTACATTAAACTATTTTTAAAAGAGCTTGTAAATCTTTACTAAAAATCTGCTGAGCTATTCTGGTAGAAAACAGGAAGATGTCACGCAATACGCTGCACAAAGAAACATGGACACGGCAAAAAAACACGCATGGTTAAATGTTGAAAAAGGACAGGAGAGGAGAGCTCTTAAAATCTAACATCTGCTCAATTCAGACAGTCTTACTTGAAGTTGAAAATGTCTGAGTTTATTCTCATGAAGTTACCATTTTATTCGCAGATAATAGTTGTTTTTTTCTGTTAAATGTGTGAGTTAAAGCTCAGGGAATATGTACTGTTTTTTAGTCTATGTTTTCAGTGGCGACTGGTCATTAGGGGCAGGCACAGCCCACCTAGTGTCAGCAGAAAGTATTACACATAATGATTACAAAAAATGGAAAGAGATGCAAAAAAAGAAATTAAAAAATATATAAAATATATTGTAAGGTCATGTTTAATCATCTGATTCGTCTGTACATTGCTGTTTTAGTCTGTGTTCTTCTAATTAGTGTCTACAGTGCCGTTTTGAGCCATGTGGGACAAAACCTGATCATGCCCCACCCTTTCACTGTCAAAGTGAACGGTGACTGTAAAAACTACACTGCGCATCTCAGAGTATTTTTCAATGTAATGTGTGTGGCAAAAAAAAAACACCATAGGGGCACAGAGCTGCCATCCCCACCATACGTCATCTCACATCATTCAGAGCTGATTGGCTGTAAATACGTGTGCCGCGAAAAGTGTGGTGTGTGAAGAGGAGACGAGAGAGCTGCAGTGACGCGTCCTAAAACCAGGAAGTAAGCTGCAAAAAAGCAATGAGGTTTCTCCATAGGATTTTAGAAAACAGCTCGAAATAAGATCTGTGGGAAACGTACCTGTTAGATAAATGCACGTTTTGTTCAGCCGGATAATATCCACATGTCTACCCTACTTTTATAATTTTCGAATCATAAATCTATCGATTAGATTTATGATAGACTTTTGAAACTACAAGAAGATAAGGAGGACTTTTACAAAAAAGTTATAGAATTTTTTGTCCAGAAGGATAGGCAAATGGACTTCATCTTCAAGTCAAGGTAAGACCTCAATTTTTTTTAAATGGGATCTACTTAGAGAGAACAATTCAATATTTAAATGATCAAATTACATTTTTGGGTATCCTTTTGTTGAACTGTCTGTTTAAAATTAATCGAAGCATCAGACAAAAAAGCTTTTGAAAATAATATTATATTTGGTTTAGGTCAAAATATAATATTTGTAAACCTGAAGAGTCAGTGCCAGTGCCTCACCAGCCATGAACCTCACTGCACGTCACTGAGAAGCTTATATATAGGCATCTAAGTTTTTTGTGCCCACCACTTTTGTACATATAAAAACGCCACTGTATGTTTTACAAAAACTAAAATATGAGGTCATAGCCAAATTGAATTTATTTCCAGTGGGAAAAATATATATATCTTTCTGTAAATAATGCTAATATTAGCTTGCTAACACACTAAGATGGTGGACTTTATTCACATATACACTGCAGTGATGGGATGTTTCACAGCATCCTCTGTTAGTGACTGCAGGACATATGACAGTAAAATCTGATATAAGGAACCAGAACATAAGAGCCTGCAGACTGAAGACCATGAGGACACTTTAGAATAACTCTCACTGACAGAAGACAAAGGAGCACAGTGCTGACATATAGAAAAACGAGTTAACGAGAGACCACTAGGCTAACCTGTCAGTTAACAAACTAGCTTGCTAACTAGCTAGATAGCAAACATTAACGAGATCGTTTTTAAGTGAAAAGCTTACATTAGCAATTTATCTATCAAACAACTAGCTAACGTTCACTATTCATCCAAATAGTTAGCTAGCTTATGTTAGCCAGAGTTGGGTGTAACGCGTAATATTAATACTGTAATAATATTACTTTGTCGGTAACGGAGTAGTGTAACGTGTTACTTTTATAATCAGTAATCACACTACAGTTACTAACATTGCCCCGACATGCGTTACTTCGTTACTTTTATAAAATCAGTCATCACACTGACAGACAAGAGGGGTTTCCGCTGCAGGTTTATATGTACGTAATCTGCGCGACTTGCGCGTCCACATCTCCACGTGCAGTGCTGCATAAACATGGCAGAGTCAGCGATAACTTTGAGGGGTGGAGGTATGCCCATTATTTTGAGTTCGTCCGAAGAATAGACAGGAATGTGACGGTGAGGTGCAAACTGTGTCCAGGCCAGAAGCTGTTATCCACTGCTGCAAACACCACGTCAAACCTCAACAAACACCTGCAAAGAACACATGCTAAGGTGAAGCTAATAGCTAAGGAGGACCCCGAACCCAGAGTGAGGATGTTGTGAGTGCGCCGCCGCCGACTCCGAAGCGGCACAAATTAGAATTTGGAGGACCGGTAACCAAAGCAGAGATGGACAGGCTTGTAGCATCCTTCATAGTAGAGGTAATGTTGCCCATTTGCACAGTGGAATCACCATCACATCGTTCAGAGATATACTGCGCAAAATACAGATAGCAGGAGACAGAGGACAGCCATGGTCAGAGCTATCTGGATCAGTCTTACTTAACTAAAGAGAACATTTGAAACTTTAGCAGTCTGCGTGATCTGCCTGTAGGGAGGGGCGGGCCGGCCCTGCGAGTAAAGTAACGAGTAAAGTAACGAGTTACTTTATGTAGAGAGTAACGAAGTAGTGTAATATATTACTTTTTTTAAAGTAATATGTAATATGTAATATATTACTTTTTTTTAGTAATGACCCCATCTCTGATGTTAGCGACCTATCTTACAAGCTTGCTAGCAGATTTTAGATAACTAGCTAGCTATATAAT
Organism: Trematomus loennbergii; assembly: GCA_012861695.1. NCBI lineage: Eukaryota > Metazoa > Chordata > Actinopteri > Perciformes > Nototheniidae > Trematomus > Trematomus loennbergii. The sequence continues at coordinate 25,339 of JAAOOA010000976.1, forward strand.
GAGTGGCTCTCATTATTTACATTTGAATTATTATTGAATATCTTTCTTTGGCGAGTAAAGGTTAATAAAGCTGGAGATGCTATGCAATGTATTAGCACTTGTACCAACACAAAATAAGATAATGAGGTGAATATCTGCTAAACATTAACAGGCTAGCATCATCATTTTGAGCTTATTAGCAAGCCGTCGCTAACATTTACCCACAAGCACTTCTGTGCCAAAGTGCAGTCTCACAAAGCTAAAGATTCGGCATCAGTTTCTGCATTTTAACATTATTGTTGTTCATTATCATTTGATTATATGCAAGTACATACATTTAATTAAAGGTTCTCAGTCTGTCTGAATATATATTTAGCAGATTTTCCCTTAAAGTGACAGATGGATATACATGAAGTAACACAAATTACTGCTCCGCCCACTTTTGGGGGAAAACAAAGCTGTCATTTGAATGGCGGTCAATACAAATTCTGAAGTTTAGAAAACCGTGGATTTTCTGATCTTCAAAGAGGCCGATCACGATGGATAGACAGGCAAACAATTACAAATCATTTGAAATCGACGATCTGGCTAGATATTTGGTTAAATATAGCAGAGGCGATCGATGTCCATAGATGAGAGTAACATTTACGTCACTTCCGGGCGAAAACTACGGCCCGCCCACTTTTGGGGGAAAACAACGCTGTTATTTAAATGGCGATCGAGCCTGAAGCCACAGAGCTCTTCTTTTACTGTCCTTTCTTCTTAGAGGAAGTACAGAAACACTGAACTCTGGATTTGTTTTAATGTTTGAGTTGCAATAAATGACACAGCACCTTGTTGGCATGATTAAGTAACAGTTGGCGAAATTACGGCCTCGCCTACTGATTTTAACTTAAAGTGGACCTATCATGCTATATTATAATAATATAGTGTAGGACCATACCTATATAAGGCATATTTATACTTTTTTTTTCAAAATACCAAACAGATCATGCATTTTAGCCATGCCTCATTTTGCTCAATTTGACAATTTCTAGCTCTGTTTTAGCAAGGGCTGATTCTGTGAGAACAGCACCACCTACAGGCCTGGCATATGTACTACAGCGTCTCCAGCGCTTTCGAACGGCAATGGCCGTGGCTGTCTCCTCCTGATTGGTGGAGTTGGCCCAATAGCCGTAGCGCCACCGTCCTGACGTCAGGACAGTGTTCAAATCTGGATCAGTTTTGATCAGATCCGTTGCAGCCCCTTTTTTAGAGATTTGGGTATGGAGGAAAATAGAGAGGTTGTGTTTTCTGACACTTGGTGAGTTCCCTGGAACACCGGGGACACATATTCATGTAGAAAAGACGTACAAAAGTGCATTTTGCATGATAGGTCCCCTTTAACCATATTGAGCCCGATCGTCGATTTCAAATGATTAATGTGATTGTTTGCCTGACTGGCCATCGTAACCGGGCTCTTTGAAGATCCACAAATCCACAGTTTTCAAAAATCTCTGATCAGATTGGCAAAAACATTTGAATTTGTATTAACCGCCATTCAAATGACAGTGTTGTTTTCCCCCAAAAGTGGGCGGGGCCGTCATTTTCGCCCGGAAGTGACGTAGGTGTTACTCTCATCTATGGTGTGTCCCATCAACATGCTGAAGTTCAATATTAAAACCGAGGAAACAGAACGTCTAAACGAGGACTCCAAGTTCTCAGCTCAACTGGATTAGCTTTTGGGAGGATTCTATCATTTCTGACCCACTTGTTAGTGTGTGCAGCCCTACGATTCAATTTCTGATGTTTTCCTGCTGCTGACAACTGTGTCAAGCTAAGCTGTTTGTGTGCCACCTGGACGGAAACTTTCTGCAGCTATTATGATGAAAAAGCTTAACCTCCATGTAATCCCCCTCGTGAACACTCCCCTTAAACACCTGCAGCTCACTCTGGGGTTATTTATGCACCGATTCTGCACGCCACAGGTTCAAATGTTCATGCAAACACTATAACAAATGAACTTCTACTGAAATGATATTGAGGGGTAGATGTGGAGCTTAATAAAGTGATGGAAAAAAGTGATCTTTGCACATGTCAAAGTGAGTTCACACTGAAATGTGTTGGCGTGATGAGGAAGAGGAAACTGTGGCAGACTAGATAGCATTTTATTTGTCATGTTCCCACAAACAAACACTTTTGTTATGCCCTTCTCATGCCAGTATACTGTACTCTTAAAGTCACTTCCTCTGACGGAAATTGGCCACATCCTGGTAAATATATATGATAAAGGCTTCTGGTAACTCACTGTTCTGATGCAATGACTGAAATGATGCTTAAGAAATTCTGAATTCACAAAGAGTTCCCTTTTTATCACAACTATTTCCCACTTGGATTAGTTTAAACGTTCGTCGAGAATTCAAGAAAACTTCACAACAGCTTTGTGAAGAAACCGTTAACTCTAATAAGTTTACAAGATAATCAATGAACTTGAGTAAAGATTTAAGCCAGCATGAGAAGAACCGAAAGAGCTCAGAAGAAATATGGACATCTACAGGTTTCGGGGAGTAACGGATTACATGTCATGGGATGACGTAACCAAGATACAGAAAAACCCAGTCACAAGTATTTAAAGGTCCCCTAATATGCTCTTTCTCAACAATATATCACAGGTCTCAGATGTATCCAGAGCCTGTCTCTGATTGGCTGAAACACCAAACAGATCATTGCAGCATTACCCATAATCCCCTCTGTTTCAGCCCTGTTTCCAAAGTGCTGATTCTCTGTCTGTTACTTTAGATGAAAATAAGGAGCCCCCCCCACGCCCCTCTGAGAGAGATTTGGTTACAAAGAACTCAATGGTGCTCTAGGAGGAGATTCAGGTGATAAGGGGGGGGGGTTACCTTGGTTGCTGATTGGCTAATGGTTACACAAGACAAAAAAACATTATGACAACACAAAGTTGCCAAAATCTGATCAGCTCATTCATTCAGACAGGTTTTTATAAAATGGATCAGGACAAAAAGAGAGGGGTCTTTCAGAGTCTCTTAACACAGAGCATATGTATGTATAAAAGACATTTTGCATGATAGGGGACCTTTAACTAGTTCTGAGAGAATAATCTACATTCTGCATTACCAGATAACAAGCTACGCACTAAAACTCCTGTCTCTAGCTAAGAATGCTAAAGGGGAGACACATGTCCCAGAAGACGGACTACCAGATGTCCTCAACACGAGCAAAACATTCTGTATCAAGTTTCAAGGCTTTATTGTCATTTGCACATAAGCTACAGTGGCAAGGAATAACTTAGGTCAACAGTGCAACATATATAGGACATAGAACAAATACAACCAATCAAATAGTGCAAGAGAATGTTTTGAGATCTGAATACAAATAAAATAGAATAGAATAGAAATAGTGCAAAAGAGTCTATTAAGCAAATGGAATGATATATTAGATAATTAGCAAAATGCGGACAGATGAATGTTTATGGATGTTCTTTAAGTTATGCCAACAGGCAGGAATAAGAGTGATCTTATGGTGTAGTACACACACACACACACACACACACACACCACACACACACACACACACACACACACACCACACACACACACACACACACACCACACACACACACACACACACACACACACACACACACACACACACACACACACAACACACACACACACACAACACACTATACTGATATACACCTGAACATCAGCAGGAGAGGACTCTTTAAATTAGAGACACTACATACTGATATACACCTGAACATCAGCAGGAGAGGACTCTTTAAAGTAGAGACACTACATACTGATATACACCTGAACATCAGCAGGAGAGGACTCTTTAAAGTAGAGACACTACAGACTGATATACACTGAACATCAGCAGGAGAGGACTCTTTAAAGTAGAGACACTACATACTGATATACACCTGAACATCAGCAGGAGAGGACTCTTTAAAGTAGAGACACTACATACTGATATACACCTGAGCATCAGCAGGAGAGGACTCTTTAAAGTAGAGACACTACATACTGATATACACCTGAACATCAGCAGGAGAGGACTCTTTAAAGTAGAGACACTACATACTGATATACACCTGAACATCAGCAGGAGAGGACTCTTTAAAGTAGAGACACTACATACTGATATACACCTGAACATCAGCAGGAGAGGACTCTTTAAAGTAGAGACACTACATACTGATATACACCTGAACATCAGCAGGAGAGGACTCTTTAAAGCTTACCCTCGCTGGTGCTCAGGCAGACCTCTCCTCCATGTTGGCACAGCTCCACGGTGGTGAATCCTGACGGTTCCTCCACAATGAGCACCGGGGGGGGTGCAGGAGCCTCTGCAGAGCCCTCAGACAGGCTGTTGGCCTCCAGGGCGAAGCCTGGGTTCCTGAGTCCTCAGGTGTCCCGAAAAGGATGTGTTTCCGTTTTGCCTTTTGTTAGCACAGCGATGCGGAAATCTCCACGAACGAATCACCTTCTGGAGAGAAAGATCAAAGATAGAAGTCAAACCAAAGTTGTGTTTTTTTTAATGAAGAGCGATTCAAGATTCAAAGGTTTTATTGTCATATGCTCGTAAGCTACAGTGTAGAATGCCAATGCAATTCTTCTGACCTGAGCTCCTCCAACAATGCAACATATATAATAACATACAAAAATACAAAATAAAATAAAAAGTAATGCAAAACGTCTATATTGAGATAACCTGCATTAACATTTAGAACAAGAATCTGACCGACATCAAAAGCAGGAAGGGGAGGCATACAGGCAACTAAGCAATTCACATCCCAGTCTATTGGACGTTAGACAAAGGTGGGAATACATCCAAAAACAACCCAGATTACAGAAAGCAAGCTACAGAGACAAATATATAACTAAATGACACTTAAGACACATTTCCACAACACACAGCACCTGTTCACTCGTCCAGGTCCGTGCCGAGTCCGTCTGCTTTAGCCCGACATGCACTCCCAACTTCCTCCCTCATGTCTCTCTCAATATCCCTCCCTATCTCACCCTCTGCCAGTTTGGGATTAACGTCTCTTTCGATTACAGAGTAAGGGGGGGGGGGGTGACGTCAGCCGGGATAAACAGACCCTCTGATGAGCTGCTACGCTGAGCACTGTTGGAGGACCCTGTGACCTAAAATGTTCATTGACATATCTACACTCTCGCTATGTACACATGACAATAATACCTTGAATTGAATTGAATTGAAATGGCACGCAGATGTTGATGGAGGCTAAACAGCTCCCAAACGTGAACAAAAAAATCTTTTAACGAAGCCTTCAGTTAGAGCTGCATATTATGGTATTTATTTTATTTAATTGTTATGGTAATCCATTTGAATGTTGTATGTATTTTATTTTAATCTGTAAAGCCCACTGAGACAAATGTATTTTGTGATATTGGGCTACACAAATAAAGTTTGATTTGATTGGATTTGATAAGAACATAAGATAATAAGTACTTTATTGATTTTTTTTGCATTGCAGCAGCATAAAAAGACAAGGCGTTGTACATTAGAGAAATTAAAAGACTAGAAATAACAATCCAAAATGTAAACATCTCAAATAGAATAAAACTAGTAGAAAATATACACGTGGAAATACAAACAGTAACACAAATGTTTGTGTTTTGGATGTGAGGTGTTTTCTATCTTCCCTGCCTGTGTGTTTTTCAGAGTGTGTGTGTCGCTCCATCAGCGGATTTAGATTTGGACGATTCATGGAATTAGCCCATGGGATCAAGGGCTCAGGGGTGAGGGGTGGTGGGGGGGGGGGATGGGGGAGGGATATATATATATAACAGGCTCCAACTCCTGCTAAACAGACAGAGCGCTGCAGCAGTGTAATCCCCTCTGTGGCTAAATCAGGGAGCTATAGGAACGAGGTGGAGACTAATGCAACAGGAAGTCCTCACTGCAGAGATATGAGGGTGGTCCATTCAGATTCAAAGAGTCCTCTCTTGCTGATGTTCAGGTGTATATCAGTATGTAGTGTCTCTACTTTAAAGAGTCCTCTCCTGCTGATGTTCAGGTGTATATCAGTATGTAGTGTCTCTACTTAAAGAGTCCTCTCCTGCTGATGTTCAGGTGTATATCAGTATGTAGTGTCTCTACTTTAAAGAGTCCTCTCCTGCTGATGTTCAGGTGTATATCAGTATGTAGGGTCTCTACTTTAAAGAGTCCTCTCCTGCTGATGTTCAGGTGTATATCAGTATGTAGTGTCTCTACTTTAAAGAGTCCTCTCCTGCTGATGTTCAGGTGTATATCAGTATGTAGTGTCTCTACTTTAAAGAGTCCTCTCCTGCTGATGTTCAGGTGTATATCAGTATGTAGTGTCTCTACTTTAAAGAGTCCTCTCCTGCTGATGTTCAGGTGTATATCAGTATGTAGGGTCTCTACTTTAAAGAGTCCTCTCCTGCTGATGTTCAGGTGTATATCAGTATGTAGTGTCTCTACTTTAAAGAGTCCTCTCCTGCTGATGTTCAGGTGTATATCAGTATGTAGTGTATCTACTTTAAAGAGTCCTCACCTGCTGATGTTCAGGTGTATATCAGTATGTAGTCTCTACTTAAAGAGTCCTCTCCTGCTGATGTTCAGGTGTATATCAGTATGTAGTGTCTCTACTTTAAAGAGTCCTCTCCTGCTGATGTTCAGGTGTATATCAGTATGTAGTGTATCTACTTTAAAGAGTCCTCTCCTGCTGATGTTCAGGTGTATATCAGTATGTAGTGTCTCTACTTTAAAGAGTCCTCTCCTGCTGATGTTCAGGTGTATATCAGTATGTAGTGTCTCTACTTTAAAGAGTCCTCTCCTGCTGATGTTCAGGTGTATATCAGTATGTAGTGTATCTACTTTAAAGAGTCCTCACCTGCTGATGTTCAGGTGTATATCAGTATGTGTAGTGTGTCTACTTTAAAGAGTCCTCTCCTGCTGATGTTCAGGTGTATATCAGTATGTAGTGTCTCTACTTTAAAGAGTCCTCTCCTGCTGATGTTCAGGTGTATATCAGTATGTAGTGTCTCTACTTTAAAGAGTCCTCTCCTGCTGATGTTCAGGTGTATATCAGTATGTAGTGTCTCTACTTTAAAGAGTCCTCTCCTGCTGATGTTCAGGTGTATATCAGTATGTAGTGTCTCTACTGTACTTAAAGAGTCCTCTCCTGCTGATGTTCAGGTGTATATCAGTATGTAGTGTCTCTACTTTAAAGAGTCCTCTCCTGCTGATGTTCAGGTGTATATCAGTATGTAGTGTCTCTGCTTTAAAGAGTCCTCTCCTGCTGATGTTCAGGTGTATATCAGTATGTAGTGTCTCTACTTTAAAGAGTCCTCTCCTGCTGATGTTCAGGTGTATATCAGTATGTAGTGTCTCTACTTTAAAGAGTCCTCTCCTGCTGATGTTCAGGTGTATATCAGTATGTAGTGTCTCTACTTTAAAGAGTCCTCTCCTGCTGATGTTCAGGTGTATATCAGTATGTAGTGTCTCTACTTTAAAGAGTCCTCTCCTGCTGATGTTCAGGTGTATATCAGTATGTAGTGTATCTACTTTAAAGAGTCCTCTCCTGCTGATGTTCAGGTGTATATCAGTATGTAGTGTCTCTACTTTAAAGAGTCCTCTCCTGCTGATGTTCAGGTGTATATCAGTATGTAGTGTCTCTACTTTAAAGAGTCCTCTCCTGCTGATGTTCAGGTGTATATCAGTATGTAGTGTCTCTACTTTAAAGAGTCCTCTCCTGCTGATGTTCAGGTGTATATCAGTATGTAGTGTCTCTACTTTAAAGAGTCCTCTCCTGATGATGTTCAGGTGTATATCAGTATGTAGTGTCTCTACTTTAAAGAGTCCTCTCCTGCTGATGTTCAGGTGTATATCAGTATGTAGTGTCTACTTTAAAGAGTCCTCTCCTGCTGATGTTCAGGTGTATATCAGTATGTAGTGTCTCTACTTTAAAGAGTCCTCTCCTGCTGATGTTCAGGTGTATATCAGTATGTAGTGTCTCTACTTTAAAGAGTCCTCTCCTGCTGATGTTCAGGTGTATATCAGTATGTAGTGTCTCTACTTTAAAGAGTCCTCTCCTGCTGATGTTCAGGTGTATATCAGTATGTAGTGTCTCTACTTTAAAGAGTCCTCTCCTGCTGATGTTCAGGTGTATATCAGTATGTAGTGTGTCTACTTTAAAGAGTCCTCTCCTGCTGATGTTCAGGTGTATATCAGTATGTAGTGTCTCTACTTTAAAGAGTCCTCTCCTGCTGATGTTCAGGTGTATATCAGTATGTAGTGTCTCTACTTTAAAGAGTCCTCTCCTGCTGATGTTCAGGTGTATATCAGTATGTAGTGTCTCTACTTTAAAGAGTCCTCTCCTGCTGATGTTCAGGTGTATATCAGTATGTAGTGTCTCTACTTTAAAGAGTCCTCTCCTGCTGATGTTCAGGTGTATATCAGTATGTAGTGTCTCTACTTTAAAGAGTCCTCTCCTGCTGATGTTCAGGTGTATATCAGTATGTAGTGTCTCTACTTTAAAGAGTCCTCTCCTGCTGATGTTCAGGTGTATATCAGTATGTAGTGTCTCTACTTTAAAGAGTCCTCTCCTGCTGATGTTCAGGTGTATATCAGTATGTAGTGTCTCTACTTTAAAGAGTCCTCTCTGCTGATGTTCAGGTGTATATCAGTATGTAGTGTCTCTACTTTAAAGAGTCCTCTCCTGCTGATGTTCAGGTGTATATCAGTATGTAGTGACTCTACATGTCTCCATGCTTTAATGTTAAAAAGCTCTTTATTGTTCTCATCGTGTCTGTGCTGCAGCACCTCTTTTCACCCTCTGTCTGAAACCAGAGCCCAGTCTGCTCTGATTGGTTAGCTGGCCATCTTTGTTGTGATTGGTCAACCGCTTAGAGATTGTATAATAATTAAAACATAAACTTCTTTAATTTATTTCTAAAAAAATCATTTCAATTTAATTGATGCATTCATTTGTGCAGGCTAATGAGGTTAGACGTCCTAACCTTCTAAATATACTTCTATCTTATTTATTTGTTCATTCATTATTTTTTATTTTCCACATTTATTTATTTCCATATGTGTTTATTATTTAAGGTGTTACTGTATTAATTTCTGCATTTATTAATGAATGTCTGTATTCATTTATGAATTCAATAATAATAATAATTAAAGCTGCAAGCAGCGTTGAGCGGGTCTTCGACGCTCCGCAGGCTGTTGTCCGCACGTCGACGTGTGTGTCTAGGTGTCTCGAGGACTCGGCCGTTGGCAAACGTGGGAAGTTTTGAGACGGCATGTGAGTTACAGCAAACATTGTGTTTGATGGCGAGTGATCTGTCGCCATGGCAACGGAAATTGATGACACCCCATAATACGCCTAGATATGTTGAGGGCTGCATCGTTATCAAACCTGTGAAGTTTTGTGCCGTTTGGAGCATGTTAACTGGAGTTATGAGAAAACAGTGTTTCATGGCGACCATTTTGTTACCATAGCAACGACATTTGACAAAATCTCAAAACTGACACATATATGTCTCGAGGGCTTGACCGTTAGCACACATGTAACATTTGAACACTTTTTTACCATTTACACAGGACTTAAAGCAATATCGTGCTTAACGGCGAGGGATGCGTTGCCATGGCAACAGCTTTTGAGGAAAGAGGCCGGACCATTAACTGTCATCTGAAGTCTGGTGCAGTTTGGACCATTTTCCATTGACTTAAGACAACATTGTGTTTTTTTCCCTGTTTTGGGAGCGACTAAATTGATCCTACCGATATCAATCATGGGCTCGCGCGGACTATCTGCCGTCATGATTTCCGAACCTTTTCTGTGCTTTTTGCTGGTCGTTTTCCCTGTTTTGGGTGTGTTTCGCAGGTTTATCGGCCGTTTATTCCTTTTTTTATTTAAACTGCAGTGACCGTGATGTGATACCATGTGCTGCCACAGGATGGCGCTGATGTACAGCTTATCATTCACATGTGGTCAACTTCTCTCACTTCCTGTTCTCCCTTTTTTGAATTATTATTAGTAGCATTATTTTTTGTAGCAGTGGTAACATTTGTATTATTAATATTGTATTATTATTATTTGCATTTTTTATTTTGTTCCATTCATTCACTCTAAAGTCTCCTTTAATATGAACTCTAAACACTGACAGTAGATGTGATACCATGAGCTGCCACAGGATGGAGCTGATGTACAGATAATGATTCACATCAACTTCTCTCCCTACCTGTTCTCTGTGGGGACTTCCGGTGTCAGAAGTTACTTTGACTTTGTTCCCGTTGTGAAGACGAATAGAAGTTCTCCTCGTTAAACTCTTGGTAAGTGATAGTTTTCAGAGTGAAATGACTCTCAGCTGATCTCTGCTCTCACCTCAGACTCATCTCTCTAATGTGTTCATTGCTAACAGTTATATATTACTGATGATAACAGTTGCAGCTGCTCTAACAACATGCTAACATGCTAACTAAAATCAATACTTCATGAATGAGATGAGACAGTCTGAAGGGTGTCTGTTAATGTGAGGACAAAATGTATTCTTCATATTTCAAACATACAACTCATAATCAATAAAGCAGTCTTTATAGATTCGATGAAATCCTTTGAAATAAACAAGACATTTTTTTTCAATCAATAGAATAATTTTCAATACGTCAATAAATTATGACGTATTAATCATTAATAAATCAATGAATCAGTATTACATCAACAAAAGCATTTAAAAAAAGGAATACATATATAAAATCGGTTTCAATTCAAAAAATATATTTTTCTAAATCGCCACCATAATATACAATTTAATATTTACTAAAGTCTTTTTTAAATCATTCACTTTATTTTTATAATAAATACTAAACATTTTTCATTTAAAAAATCAATCGCATTAATATCGTTTTTAAATAAGATATATAAATAAAATATAAACATGTAATCCTTTTACATTATTAACATTGATTTTAAATTGAAAATATTTTTAAATCAATTAAATTATTATAGAATGTAAACGATTTATTTATTTTTTTAATCAACATTTTTATATAGTAAAAAAAACATTGATTGATGAACAAGCACATTTATGTCAAGGTTTAGGAGTCATTATGCTGACTCATCTTAATCTGTTATAAGGATGCAGCAGCAGAGACCTGAACCTGAACCTGGACCTGAAGATGCTCCTGGACCTGGACCTGGACCTGGATCCAGCTGTGAGTCTATGAAGAGTGGCTGGTCTATGGATCACCCTGTTACCTTTAGAGATGGACTCCCTGCAGATGAAGGGTAAGAATTGTTACGTTTTTGCTTTATAATAAGTTATTTAAACCAGGAGCCACTACTATTTCCTACCTGAACTTTATGGGTCATGTAAATCCTTGGATTCTTTATTGCTCTGCTTTAAGTCAGATGTCCTCTAGTGCAGTGGTTCTCAAACCTTTTTCAATAATGTACCCCTTTGAAAAAAAAATTCAGCCAAGTACCCCCTGATCAGCGCAAAAACATAATATAAAGAGGTACAGTACAGCCTGAGCCATCAGTGTCTGATTTATTAAAACAACAACCTTGTAACTGAGAAACACTTAAATGCTACATTTGAAATGTTTACAATCCATCACTAAATTCATGGCAAACCAATTTCAACATCATGCAATAACACTAAGACGAGATTAGTTGCATTGAACTGATCTTTTTAATAAGTTGTACTTACAATTTAGTGAAAAACATGGGCTTGTGCTTCACTGAGGATCTTTGTCATTTTCTGTGACAGGGAGGCAAACTGCAGTTATTACACTTCGCGTTTTGAAATATGTGTAACTCTGTTAATATAAAACCCACGCTGCTCAAACTTCGTTACTTTTCCTAAAATTGGTATATTTATTTATTTATTTTTGGGCGTGGGGAATGAAGAGGAAAATTAGCATTTATACCGCTCATATAAACATATGCATAATGCTGCGCTATACTTTGCGGCCACACCCGTTGCCAAGCAACGCTTATTGTTTAGGTCCTTTGATAAGCAGGCAGTCATATCATTAGCTAAAACTAGCAAGATCTGATGGATATAAACATAAACGCGAGTGAAGTATACATGTCAGGAGAAAGAGAGGAAAAGAGAGCACCCCGTTTATTTTTCCCATTTTATTATCCAGAATTAGTGTAAACTTTTGAATAATTAGTTAATCTACTATTAGTAGTTTGTTTAAATGTATTACTTATGTTTTATTTTTCATTAACATCAAATAAATCTCACGTGCCCCCTGCAGTACTCCAACGTACCAGTAGGTGTCCGCGTACCCCCATTTGAGAACCACTGCTCTAGTGGGACAATAAAGAAGAACTAGTGGGACGATAAAGAAGAACTGGACATCTGAAACTGATGTGAAGCTAAAGAAAGAGCAAACTGATCCATGAACTGGAATCAGAGAGAATCTGCTATAACTAACTTTGAGCACTTTATCTTGTATGTATCAGGAAGAGACCTGAACCTGGATCCAGCTGTGAGTCCATGAAGAGTGGCTGGTCTATGGATCACCCAGTTACCTTTAGAGATGGACTCCCTGCAGATAAAGGGTAAGAATTGTTACGTTTTTGCTTTATAATACAGATATTTAAACCAGGAGCCACTACTATTTCCTACCTGCACTTTATGGGTCATGTAAATCCTTGGATCCTTTATTGCTCTGCTTTAAGTCAGATATCCTCTAGTGGGACAATGAAGAATAACTGGACATCTGAAACTAAAGAAAGAGCAAACTGATCCATGAACTGGAACCACAGAGAATCTGCTATAATTAACTTTGTTCACTTTGACTTGTTTGTATCAGGAGGCAGCGGAAGGAACCTGGACCTGGACCTGGACCTGGATCAAGCTGTGAGTCCATGAAGAGTGACTGGTCTATGGATCACCCTGTTACCTTTAGAGATGGACATGCTGCAGATGAAGGGTAAGAACTGTTACGTTTTTGCTTTATAATTAAGTTCTTTGAGGTACCTATTCAATCCAATGAGACTCGTTTGTCTGGTAAATTAGCATTACCAAGATCAACAGAAATTATGATTTCTGTTGAAGGAGAGTCCGGACCAGTCCGACTTCAAAAAGTTGAACTTTTTTTTTCTACGGGCACAGCCTTAGTGCCCTGGTTGCAATTTGAACGATCGCCGTATGTACAACAGTGGACTTGCGCACGTAGAAAACCCTGTGTGTACGGCCCCTGGTGTGAACTGCAAAATATATTTTTCCTGAGGAAATAACGTCCCGGAGTGTGGTTCTGGTGCGCTCAGGCACACACATGCAAACACAAGCAGTAGCCTTAATCTGAACTCATAATATCAGCGAGTAAGAACTACATGTTTTATTAGCACTGCCTACTCTCTCCCATGTTAGTGTGCAACTTAAATGATGATGATTAAAGGAAAAACATAAATATAATTTGTGAGCAGGCAGTTCTGTGATTATCTAGAACAGATGGCCAAGGGGAGGATTATTATGTTCTGACTTGGAGGTTTTTAAAGGTCACATATCATGCTATTATTAGGCAATAGCATAGGTCTCAGATATATACAAAATATAAAAAAACATGTCTATGAAGTGTTTTGGTCCAAAAACCAAACAGATCACCCATTCTAGACATGCCTCATATCCCTCTATTTCACTTCCTGTTACAAAAGTGCTGATTCTGGGTATACACAGGTCTCTCTTGAGAATGAGACCCTGTTTCTCAATGAGATTTTCACCTGTATAAATAAATGCTAAACAAAATAAAGCTTTTTTTTTTTTTTTAACTGAAAACAAATTGAATAAGAGGGGGCGGAGCTTATGACGGCTCATGCGGGACCTGGCAGATACTGTCTAAAATGCTGCGGTGATGAAACGCAAGGATTATTAGATCAAGGATTATTTCTGAAACAGTATGGAGCTCAAAGGCTTTCTCTCTTGCCGGTTATACCACAAGGTGAGTTCCTTTTTATTTCCTGATTCTTCACACACATGCTAACGTGACAGGTTAGCTCTGAGTGTTAGCGATGCTAATGTAAACACCGACCATATTACGTCCAAAACAGTCGGGCATTGTTTCTAGGGATGCACGATATATCGTGTCGTGACAATAATCGCGATATGCGCATGCACAATATTCACATCGCAGGACGTCATTTCTTTTTAGGACTTGCGATATTAAGTAGGCAAATTAACTCAAACACGTCACGTTACAATTATTTTGCTGCTTGCTACAAAAGGAAAACTTGCGCGGCTCTCATGTCAGGGGTACTTGAGTGCAGACCCGGCGGCAGACATACATCTCTGGGCGGGCATTTGATTTACCAGGGCGGGCCTACCCCGACTTACATTTCTCGGGAAATCTGAATTGTCAACGGGGGGGGGGAGGCGCTCGTGAATTGTTGTTACGGAGAGAGAGGGGTTTTAGGTTGCCATAACGCTGTTGACGGTCTTATTTTGCTTCCATTGGTTGGTTTTGTGGCACATTTGTAACGCTGTGCCAACTTGAGCGCACACAGGGTGGAGAGGTGGAGTGAGGTTGAGCGATGGAGAGAAAGGGAGAGAGATAGAGAGAGAGAAAGAGAGAGAGAGATTGAGCAAGGCAGAGAGCGTGTGCAGCGGTCTGCTTGCGCACAGAGCAGGAGTTTGTGAGAGAGCCGGCTTGAGAGTCAATTTATTTTCAATATATAATTGATTGCCAGCCTCCCTTGTCCCTGGCTGGCTTGCTAGCTCGTTGGTAACTTAACTGATTTCTTCTAATGTGCCTGCATCTGGCGCTGAGTTGCCATATTCCTTTGGTGAGCTCTTTTTGTTCGTGAACCACTTCCTGATATCCATTGTTGCAGATAAATATAAATGATAATAGCCAAACTAACCTAGCAAGAGTAAACTGACAGGCTGCTGTGCCGCATCTCACTCAAAAACCCACACACGACTCAACCCAGCGAAAAACCAGTCTCGCGCACAGCCTTTCATTCAGAATTTCATTCAGAATTTCCTAGCAAAATAAAAAATGATATTAAACTAATCTTTCAACATAGTTTAATACAAAAATAAATATTAGGACAAAGCTCTACAAATAACAACAACAAACATAATAATAAAACAATTAAAATGTTGTATTCAGCCCTGATTAAAACAGCGGGCCCAAATCCTGGATGGGCGGGCCCGGCCCCATGGGGCCCGCCCATGACGCCGGGTCTGCTTGAGTGAGTGACAGCAAACCACCAATCACAATCAAATCTCCAAAGCAAACGTGATTAAAGGTAAACACTGAAAAAGTAGTTTCATGTGTTTCTCCAGGGCAGTTTGGCGCTGCTAACCGAGCTAGCTCCGCTTGTTGCTCTGATAACTTCTGACACCGGAAGTCCCCACAGAGAACAGGTAGGGAGAGAAGTTGATGTGAATCATTATCTGTACATCAGCTCCATCCTGTGGCAGCTCATGGTATCACATCTACTGTCAGTGTTTAGAGTTCATATTAAAGGAGACTGTAGAGTGAATGAATGGAACAAAATAAAAAATGCAAATAATAATAATACAATATGAATAACACAAATGTTACCACTGCTACAAAAAATAATGCTACTAATAATAATTCAAAAAAGGGAGAACAGGAAGTGAGAGAAGTTGACCACATGTGAATCATAAGCTGTACATCAGCGCCATCCTGTGGCAGCACATGGTATCACATCACAACCACGGTCACTGCAGTTTAAATAAAAAAAGGAATAAACGAAATAATTAGGGTCTGAGACCTAGGTCGGCGAAGACCCTATTGAAATCACCTTAACCTGTTAGACCCCAAGCCTGTTTTTCAGGTTTCAGGCTCGAAAATGACATGCCCAGAACAAATGACTATAACTTCACTTCTAAAAGGGTTAAATTAATAATATTTTTCTCAAAGCAAGGTTACATCTGTGAGATGGATGTAGAAGTGTCAGAATCAATATAGATGTTTCTGTGTCAGAGTTCATTCAGATGGAACATAGTAAAAAAGTGTAAATTCTTACCTCCGCCTAAAAAAAAACCCATTACTTATAGTGAAAACCACCCTTTAATGATGGGTTAGTAGACTAAAAGCTTTAGGAATCCAAAGTATAACATATAATAAGTACCCTGTATCAAGATTGAGGCAAAACAAGTGGAAATTGACCTTTTTTAGAGATATTTAGGGAAAAAAAGTCCAGGCAGACTAAGTTTTGGGCACATTTGGGCACATCTGGTTCCATCAGTGCCATTTGACCTTTTTCAGGTACCAGACTGTAAAAATCATTTTAGAACATTTAATCATCACTATAGTTATTCATTCCATCAAAAAAAAAAAAAAAAAAAAAATTATTGTAAAATGTACAGATGGAGCATCTTATTTCAGACAGTTTGAAACGCGAGGGTCGTGATTGGTCCGTGATTGGTCCGTGATCGGCCCGTGATCGGTTCGTGATGAAGAGCCGGCCCCCAGTCTGACTTGATACCGCCCCCGTGATAAATAAATGTAATTATTGTGAAGCCAGCTGCAATGGATCATTGATCCACCAGGGGTGCAGTGGGGTTCCACACTGGAGCTCATGTGAAATCAACTTCGATACAGTAAACTGGATGTACAGTATGTCTGGTACTAATGTATAGCGGATCTTTGTTAAGATCCATATGTCACGGATAGGAACATAGTCTGTGCTAAATAAGACATGTAATCATTTACAAAACATCACCATGTTGTTATTTAACAAAATAATGTTGTTTAGTCGAAAAAAACGAACGAGAGGAAATGCTCGATTTTTAATCCTAATTTAATCATCATCTTCACCTCGATCATTTATGTTTATGTTCGCCGAATTGACATGAAATCACTGACAAATATGAATATACTGTATTCAACTTCATTAAAATGTTATTAACGTGCCTAAACTCAGTAATTCACTAAAAATATTTATATTTTAATGGAGCCTTGTCAGGCTACGCGTCCGGATCTTGATCCCTGGGTGTTTTTCCCCATAATGACCAAGTCGCTGCAAATTATCACGCTTATTACATGGCCACATTCTCAACAAAGTAACGACATGACTCCCATTCTTAATTGAAATGCTTTTATGGATTTAGAAAATGTTTTTATTGATTTAAAAAAGAGTTGTATGTATTGATTTAAATTGACATGCATCCGCTAAGAAAAATAGTCCGTTGTTACCGTTTTTTACAGTCAGAATGAAACGGCAGCTCTCAGCTGTGTGTTTACACACCTAATGGCCCATCAGCCACAGCTCTCTCCCCCCCCTGATCTTTCTTTTCCAACAGTTAAGTTAACTGTAGGTTACTCTGAGTGACAAGCTTACAGTTAGTGAAGTAACACTTTTTTTTGTGAGTCACGACCTGGCTGTTTCATTCTAACATAACGCTCCAAATATGACTGTTTCCACTCGGACTTCAATACAGCAACACCATTGTTTGGTTTCCATGGCAGCGTGTCTCTTTAGTAGCGTGCACTCCTTTCCTGTAAATTACAGGTCCAGCCAGGCAAAACAGTGCACTTCTCTTTCCCGCACTACTGTGACAGACCATGGGGCTGGGTCAGCCACTAACATATTCATATTTCTCTTCTCAAAAAGAGAAATATGAACGTTAGTTTTTAACTGAAATGATCAAATAAAGTCAAAATGTCACAGTGTTTACAAACATTGACCATACCGTTCACCAGCCCCCACCCCCCTATGTTGCATGCAGCCGGCTCTCCCGATTTTTAATCCTAATTTAATCATCATCTTCACCACGATCATTTATGTTTATGTTTGCCGAATTGACATGAAATCACTGACAAATATGAATATTCTGTATTCAACTTCATTGAAACGATCAGGATGGGTGTTATTTTTCCCACAATGACCAAGTCGCTGCAAATTATCCCTTTATTACATGGCCACATTCTCAACAAAGTAACGACATGACTCCCATTCTTAATTGAAATGCTTTTATGGATTTAGAAAATGTTTTTATTGATTTAAAAAAGTTGTATGTATTGATTTAAATTGACATGCATCCGCTAAGAGAAATAGTCACTAGACACTTGACACAGTGGCTTTAGGCAAAGCAGAAAAAGAACACTCAAACCGAGAGATGAGTTATTATTACAACGTGACTTCACTATTATTTAACAACTGTTTTTATGGGTTCTTTTATTTGGGGTTAAGTATAGGTGAATTGCACTAATGTGGGAAGATCGTGATGTCTCCTCCGATCTGCTTTATGATATTCTTTCTCCCGCTGTGTAGATTGGGGGACCGCCGTCCTCTGTCTTCAATGTTCGACATCGCGTGAAACAGAGGATTTCGACATTCTGTATTCCTTGCTTACTTCCTTAAACCTTTTCTCCTCCTTATCTCTTTCATGACTTTTTATTTAATGCTTTATAACAGCTGTAATAGTTCGTTTAGAAATCCTCCGCAGCGCCGCCCACCTCCCTCCGGCTGAAATTATGAATGTACAGTAAGGCATAGTAATCATAGATAACACGGCAGGGTCCGTTACAGTTTGTTTTCATCTGATTTCAAATAAACAAAGTCTTGGCTTTCAGAATATTAAACTTGTTTCGGCAAATTTAGATGATAAATACAACTATGAAGCTTGTAACGGCATAATTACTTAAGCGGAGAACGGAGTAATTTAACGTTACAGCAGGCATAACAACAGCCGTGTTTATTTTATTATTATATATAGTCGTTATTCATTTGTTTTAAAGCTCAATAAGGAAGATTTAAACTTTCACACACGTTGACCGGCGAAAAACTCTGCCCGGTTCCCTCGGCCCCCACCACGTTGAATAAACAGAAGAATTACATGAATTAAGGTGACTGAGGCTTTTTAACATAGACTTTTCAGTGTCCCACATACCCACCTCCCCACCCCCTACTGTATGTTGATTTTTGACTGTTTGCCTACATGTAAATGGTGGCATTTAGTACCTACCCCCCTCTGAGTGAATACCTGTTGTACCTGTCCGGGGCTAAGCCCATAGGACGATGCTCTGATGTCATCACCCTCGCACATTTGTCATATGTTTACAAAAAACGATGTTAACACTTTCTCGTTCTTAATATATGCTATATTTAGGGTCGATATGTGTTGAATTTACTTTAAAATAGCAGATCACTGTGACCGGATATAGTTTTTTCGGCTTAGTGAACGTGTGTTCCTTCCCCCCGTTGACAATTCACGAGCGTCTAACTCTCTCCCCCCCCCCCCGTCGCACCTTCTAACAGAGCCCCCCCACATATCAAATCCCAATTTAACCCCTGGCCTCTGGAGCAGAAATGAAAGAGTTTTAAAAATGTTTACGTTTTGGTACGTTTTTTGGGAAATGTTGTAATATTGCAACGTTGGCCTTAGGTGGGAGCAGAATTTCTGTATTTCTACTCACATTGTCTGAATAAATATATTGAACAACTAAGGGTTAATTTGCAGGATTGATTGCTTACTTAGCCCTATATCAGTATATAGCATGAATAAATCACACATCAATCATATTTGTTATGAATAATCATTTATCATTTATTAAATAGTAAGTCGCTTTGGATAAAAGCGTCAGCTAAATGCAATTTATGAAAGCCTCACTCAGGATTTTTTTACCAAGTGTAAAGTTATTTAATATATAAAGACTATATATTATTGAATTACAAGATTAGATATACTTTATTTGATCTAAAATATTGATGTGTTCAAATGCTCTTCTAAACAAAACTGTTTCTGTGAAGGAAGCGCCATCTCCTGGTTAAATCCTGAAATTGAAAATCTGGCAACGCCCTCTTGGAAAATAGTGGGAGGGCTTAACATTCCCAGATACTGGTCTTTGGCAGGTCTTAGGCAGGTAACTGGCAGGTAGTAGGCAGGAAGCAGTAAGCTGGAGTCTGAAATAAGATGCTCCATCTGTAACAGCTAATTATTGTCATGGATTTGAAAACTGATGTTGTTTATTTGCTATGTTCTGGCTGCTAGCTCAGTGAATTATTGCCTGCAGTGATGGGTGTATACCCATGGAATCTGTGGAATGTCAGCTTTCAGATGATGTGTTGTTTGTGCAGAAAGTATGAATTATAAATGATCATTTTTGAGTTATGAGCAGAAATAGCATTAGTCCGTATTTGCTAAGGGCTCATTGAAAGGCTTCTTGTGGGAATTATTATTATTATTATTTTTTTTTATTTTTTCGTATAGTCAGTTAGCTGAGTTTTTTCCCGTCAGCTGGGTGTGGAACATTAATAGTTTCATAAATGACACTTCAGAGATCACACTGGTGCTAGCAGATGTAGCATTTTCGGACCCTTCGGCGGTTCCGTGGGGTTTAACAGGTTCAGACGTCCGTGACAAAAATCCTTCATGCGGTTGAATATAGTTTAAAAAATACCAATTGTATAGCATTAAAGTTCAAGAAAGGATGGTTTGCGGAAGAAAAACGGTATTTTCTTCAATTACTGTATGTTTTCATATCGCAATATGTATCGCAGGGGGAAAAAAATCGCAATGTCAGTTTTTTCCAATATCGTGCAGCCCTAACCGTTTCTAATAGCAACGTTTCTGATAGTGCTATGGGTCCGCCGCCGATATGACATCATATCGGCGGCAAATCTGGATCAGCTCCGTTGTATCTCCGTTTCTAGAAATGTAGGTACGGAGGAAAAGAGAGAGGGTTTTATTTTCTGACGCTGCGTGAGTTACCTGACACACCAGGTACACATATTTATGTATAAAAGACATCAAAAAGTGCATTTTGCATAATCAATCAATCATCAATCAATGTTTATTTATATAGCCCAATATCACAAATGTTACATTTGTCTCAGTGGACTTCACAGTTTGTACAGAATATCAGTATGACAATATGACACCCTCTGTCCTTAGACCCTCACATCGTACAAGGAAAACTTCCAAAGAAACACACCACAATTTAAAGGGGAACATGGGAGAAACCTCAGGGAGAGCAACAGAGGAGGATCCCTCTCCCAGGACGGACAGACGTGCAATAGATGCCGTGTGTAAATCGAAGATATATACATTTTACAGCATAGGTAGACCGAATGTTTGGAAATGCATGTGTCTATAATAAGAAGATGAATCCACGAGGATGTCAGCAATCCTGTGGAGGCCATCAGGGAAGTAGTATGATGAGATTCAGGCAGGACCACAGTGACAGCTTCAGCCACGACTCGAAGTCCAGGGCTCAGATCCAGTACTCAGGATGCAGGATCCAGGACACAGGATCCAGGACTCAGGACTCAGGATCCAGGACTCAGGATCCAGGACTCAGGATGCAGGATCCAGGACACAGGATCCAGGACTCAGGACTCAGGATCCAGGACTCAGGATCCAGGACTCAGGATGAAGGATCAAGGATCCAGGACACATGACTCAGGATTCAGGACTCAGGACCACAGCAACAGGATCAGCCACGACTCAGTATCCCGGCGTAGATAGACACTACAAATACATTTTGGGGAAGCTGGGTTATTCGGAACATGAGAGTACACAGGTACAGACAGACAGAAGGAAGAAGTAAGGTGTCCCCCGACAGTCTAAGCCTATAGCAGCAAAACTAGGGTCTGAATCTAATCACAAATGTAGGGAGAATATCTCCTGAACTTCTCCACTCAGTCCACCAAGACATGAGCAGTTGTGTAGAAGTCCAAGGCAAGGCACGGGCCGGCGCATCTCGGTCAAAGTTATCCCTAGTCATATGAACTTTGACCCTAGGAGATAGAGGACAGAGGGGGAGAGGCACAACGTGTCTACGTACATGCACTCCCTTAGGGTAAAATCAAATCAAGTTTTATTTATAAAGCACATTTAAAAGCGATTTTTGGTCGAGCAAAAGTGCTGTACATGTAATAAAAACACATTACTAAAATCACAATAAAAGACAATAAATTACAACAGATATATATATATAAAAAAAAACACAAGGAAAAGTCAGGAGTCGTGCTCCGCTCTAACTAGAAGGCCAGAGAGAAGAAGTGTGTTTTTAGTGTAGATTTAAAAACCCTAGGGTCTGGGCCGACCTCACATGGAGGGGCAGAGTGTTCCAGAGCCTAGGGCCAGCTGCTGCGAAGGCTCGGTGCCCTCGGGTTTTAAGTATGGTCTTGGGCACTACCAGCAGCAGCTGGTCAGCAGACCTTAAAGCTCTGGCTGGGTGTAGCGCTGGAGGAGTTCTGCTATATAGGCCGGAGCCAGCCCATTTAGTGCTTTAAAAAAAAAATAAAGGATTTTAAAATCAATTCTGAACCGAACTGGAAGCCAGTGTAGTGAGGCCAGAATTGGGGTGATGTGGTCACGCTTTTTGTGGCCAGTCAGCAAATGTGCAGCTGCGTTTTGGACTAGCTGCAGGCGTTTAATTGAGGCCTGGTCCATACCCACATACAGAGCGTTGCAATAGTCCAGTCTTGAGGTAACAAAGGCGTTAATAACCCTTTCTAAGTCATTAAAAGATACATACGACTTGGTTTTGGCCAATAATCTTATTTAAAAAAAGCAGGATTTGACTACGGTGCTGACCTGCTTGTCGAATTTAAAAGTGCTAGTGAAGGTCACTCCAAGGTTCATGACAGAGGGGAGGATGTTTTTTGAGAGAGCCCAGAATATCAACCGGAGAGGCTGGAGGTTGGGGTCCAAAAAGATGACCTCAGTCTTGCCCTCGTTGAGGTTGAGACAGTTTTTGCTCAGCCAGGATTTTACCTCTGTTAAGCAGTCCATCAACTGCTGTAGTGAGTGTTTGACATTTGCTTTGAGAGGCAGATATACATCGTCGGCGTAGCAGTGGAAGGGAATATTGTGTTTAGTGAGAATTGAACCTAGGGGCAGTATGTACAGTAGAAAAAGGATGGGGCCCAGAATCGAGCCTTGGGGAACCCCACAGGTAAGAGGGGCTTTGGCAGAGGAGAAGGCACCTAGTAGGGGTGTTGAAAATAATCGTTTCTACATGCATTGCGATGCGGACGTGGACGATTCGGTATCGATGCAGTGACGGAAGATAATCGATTATAGCGTAGTAACGTTGCTTCCTGATTTTCCGGCTGCGGCTTTACTATAACGTTTTTTTTTCTGTCACTTTAACGGAGATTTTTGTTATACATACACAAGTGTCCTACACTAATAATACAAAGTTATTATTAGTATGCTGTGTGTACCTTGTGTACACCGCCTAGTGGTTAAAGCACGTTATTGAATTATTTTTGTTGAATAATGTTATTTTTGTTGAATAATGTTATTTGATGAAAAAAATATTAAGAGTACATACTTTCATAGGGTGAAAGTAGAAGGTCAATGATAGAAATATAGAATATAAGGGGGGGGGGTCCCTGAGTCCCTGAGTCCCCCCCCCTGTCCCTGGGGCACTGCCACTCCAACATCCAATCACAGAGCTTGAAGACTAATCACGGGGTTTGTCAAGCAAAGCACATGGTGTAGTCCCAAACGATAGCTGAGGATTCTGGGTAGTGTAGTGTCTTCTGCTATCCTAAATCCTAAATCCTAAAAATATTTGTTTCTCCGAATCGAAGGGGAAAAATACAAAAGTATTGTACACAATTTAAACCAATCAATGTTGTGTAATTAACAAGGATAATCTGGTGTTTTTGAGTTGATGAGTAGTGCAGATATCACTGTAAAATTAATCGACAGTAAAGAGAAGACTTACTTCCGGGTGTAAAATCCTCCGTTATCCAATGGGAATGGACGCTCACATTGCCTTTGAGACTGTGTTGAAATTACACCCTCGCCTACTGATTTTAATTTAACCATATATCGAGCCCGATCGTCGATTTCAAATGTGTGCTCTAAAATGATATTTATAAATGACTATTATCATTATTATAAGCAAGACAATAAATGGCAAAGATATGTAGAAAATAAACGTATTTAAGATACGTTCATAACAACGTAACGTGGGAGAAAATATGTTTCTAGAAGATATGTAGAAAATAAACGCATTTGAGATATGTTCATAACAAACGTAACGTGGGAGAAAATGTTTCTAGAAGATATGTAGAAAATAAACGTATTTGAGATACGTTCATAACAAACGTAACGTGGGAGAAAATATTTCTTGCTAAACGTAATTGAGAATGCAGTTTAGTTCTGTGGGAACGTAATTTTTAGGAGACAGGGTTGCATGGTCGATAGTTTCAAATGCAGCACTGAGATCGAGCAAGACAAGAATAGAGACAAGTCCTTTGTCTGAGGATATGAGAAAGTAATTTGTGACTTTAACCAGAGCTTGAAATCTGAGAGAATCTGCTAGAATTAACTTTGTTCACTTTGACTTGTTTGTATCAGGAAGAGACCTGGACCTGGACCTGGATCCAGCTGTGAGTCCATGAAGAGTGACTGGTCTATGGATCAGCCTGTTGCCTTTAGAGATGGACAGGCTGCAGATGAAGGGTATGAACTGTTATGCTTTTGCTTTATAATTAAGTTTTTTGAACCAATGTTTGGTACCTATTTAAACCAGTGAGACTTGTTTGTCTTTTAAATTAGCATTACCAAGATCCACAGAAATAATTCTAATTTAAATGTGTTTCATTCACCTCAATGCCCAATGGTTGAATGTATGCGAGGAAAGTCCCTATTTTTAATGTGTGTTTGGCACCACCTGATTACGCTTGTTACCTTCTTGCTAATTTCAACAGCATGAATGTCAAAATGTAGGGGTCCTAGTAGAATAGAATATACCTTTAATCGTCTAACAGATGGGAAATGTACATTCTTCATTTGACAATGAGGTTAAAAATAAGATAATTCACTTTGGGGTAACCAATTAAAAAGTGTTGCTTCGTATACCATGCACAGCTTATCAGCCAAGTAGCGGACAGGATAAATCACATACCGTGTGCAGTTAAAACTGAATATGCAGGTTGAGCATCAAACCCTCCCTGAGCTGCCAGGTGTATCTCCAGTCAACATCAACGTCTTTTTGGTTCTCTCCAAGTCTGTTCCTCAGCGTCTCTGAACCATATTTGTTGGTGTTGGCGTATACCCTTAGTGACCCTCATCAGTGATGTGGTCTGGTCTCATCTGGTCTTCAGCCCTTCTTGATCAGACCCCATAGATCGCTCTTCCTGATCCAACACCATCTGGATATTTCAGCAGCTTCAGATGTGATGCTGATGTCTCTGTGATGCCCTGCAAGGCCTTTACATCCAACATCCACAGTTAATCAGCCAGTTCTCCATCCCTGCCTCTGACAGAGTCCCAACGTCTCCTGACATTAGGTCCTCTTTCTCTTGTGGGACTCCTCAACCTGTTCTTACCAATCAGCTCAAACACCATCAGCTTCTGTGAGGCTTCTGATGGTAGGACGCTTTATGGCTGCTTTTATTGGGCCCCATCGAGCTGCTGAGCCACAGTTACCCTGTTATTCTGTCTTCATCTCAGAACACCTTCAGTAAGCTGTGTGCAGATTAGAGTCTTTAAACGTTCTTGATGTTTTCTCCACAGAGTTCTGAAAAAGGTGCTGGCTGACTGTCTGCAGAGCAGTAAGAGGATTTAACACATTTAACATGATGGAGAGGAGATGGAGGAACATGGAGAGCATCACATCAGTGTGTCCTCTGAGGAGCTGATTCAAACTATACAGCCACCTTAAATGTTCAGAGTCTCAGTGTTTCTGCAGGATCCACTCACTGATTCCACTTGTTGTTTCTTCATTCAGGAACTCCTGCTGCAGTGTGCAGTAAACTCAAATCCACCTGAAGGAGAGGTTCCAGTGTGTGTTTGAGGGCATTGCTAAAGCAGGAAACCCAACCCTTCTGAACCAGATCTACACAGAGCTCTACATCACAGAGGGGGGGTCTGCAGAGGTCAATGATGAACATGAGGTCAGACAGATTGAAACAGCATCCAGGAAACCAGACAGACCAGAAACAACCATCAGACAAGAAGACCTCTTTAAAGCCTCACCTGGAAGAGATGCACCAATCAGAGCAGTGATGACAAAGGGCGTGGCTGGCATTGGGAAAACAGTCTTAACACAGAAGTTCACTCTGGACTGGGCTGAAGGCAAAGCCAACCAGGACATCCAGTTCATATTTCCATTCACCTTCAGAGAGCTGAATGTGGTGAGAGAGAACAAGTACAGCTTGGTGGAACTTGTTCATCACTTCTTCTCTGAAACCAGAGACGCAGGAATCTGCAGGTTTGATCAGTTCCCGGTTGTGTTCATCTTTGACGGTCTGGATGAGTGTCGACTTCCTCTGGACTTCCACAACACTGAGATCCTGACTGATGTCACAGAGTCCACCTCAGTGGATGTGCTGCTGACAAACCTCATCAGGGGGAAGCTGCTTCCCTCTGCTCGCCTCTGGATAACCACACGACCTGCAGCAGCCAATCAGATCCCTCCTGAGTGTGTGGACATGGTGACAGAGGTCCGAGGGTTCACTGACCCACAGAAGGAGGAGTACTTCAGGAAGAGATTCAGAGATCAGGAGCAGGCCGGCACCATCATCTCCCACATCAAGACCTCACGAAGCCTCCACATCATGTGCCACATCCCAGTCTTCTGCTGGATCTCTGCTTCAGTTCTGGAGGATGTTGAAAACCAGAGAGGGAGGAGAGCTGCCCAAGACCCTGACTGAGATGTACATCCACTTCCTGGTGGTTCAGTCCAAAGTGAAGAACGTCAAGTATGATGGAGGAGCTGAGACAGATCACACTGGAGTCCAGAGAGCAGGAAGATGATGGAGTCTCTGGGAAAACTGGCTTTTGAGCAGCTGCAGAAAGGCAACCTGATCTTCTATGAGTCCGACCTGACAGAGTGTGGCATCGATATCAGAGCAGCCTCAGTGTACTCAGGAGTGTTCACACAGGTCTTTAGAGAGGAGAGAGGACTGTACCAGGACAAGGTGTTCTGCTTCGTCCATCTGAGCGTTCAGGAGTTTCTGGCTGCTCTTCATGTCCATCTGACCTTCATCAACTCTGGAGTCAACCTGCTGGCAGAAGAACCAACAACCTCCCAGAAGTCTGAAGTAATGAAACAATCTCTAGAGTGCTGTGGACCAGGCCTTACAGAGTCCAAACGGACACCTGGACTTGTTCCTCCGCTTCCTCCTGGGTCTTTCACTGCAGACCAATCAGAAACTCCTACGAGGCCTGCTGACACAGACAGGAAGTGGCTCAGAGACAACCAGGAAACAGTCCAGTACATCAAGAAGAAGATATAAGGATCTGTCTCAGAGAGAAGCATCAACCTGTTCCACTGTCTGAATGAACTGAATGATCGTTCTCTAGTGGAGCAGATCCAACAGTACCTGAGTCAGGAAGTCTCTCCACAGATAATCTGTCTCCTGCTCAGTGGTCAGCTCTGGTCTTCATCTTACTGTCATCAGAAAAATCTGGACGTGTTTGACCTGAAGAAATACTCTGCTTCAGAGGAGGCTCTTCTGAGGCTGCTGCCAGTGGTCAAAGCCTCCAACAAAGCTCTGTATGAACATATAACTATCCAGATTAAAACATGTATTTATTTAACAGAAATAGATATAAACTGTTTTAGTTGATTTCTTATGTCATACTGATTCTCTCAGACTGAGTGGCTGTAACCTGTCAGAGAGAAGCTGTGAAGCTCTGTCCTCAGTCCTCAGCTCCCAGTCCTCTAGTCTGAGAGAGCTGGACCTGAGTAACAACGACCTGCAGGATTCAGGAGTGAAGCTGCTGTGTGCTGGACTGGAGAGTCCACACTGTGAACTGAAGACTCTCAGGTTAGTGAAAAGCTGTTTAAAAATGATGATTAATATATGAATTAATTAATGGACTTACTAATAATCCTCTTCAGACTGAGTGGCTGTAACCTGTCAGAGCGAAGCTGTGAAGCTCTGTCCTCAGTCCTCAACTCCCAGTCCTCTAGTCTGAGAGAGCTGGACCTGAGTAACAACGACCTGCAGGATTCAGGAGTGAAGCTGCTGTCTGCTGCACTTTGGATTGCACACAAAAAACTGGAAGCTTTCAGGTTTAAGTTCAGCTATTTGAAAATGATAACCAACCAAACTTTTAATTTCCTCCTACATACGTTTTTAAATGGACATGTTGTTGAATTCTTTCAGACTGAGTGGCTGTAACCTGTCAGAGAGAAGCTGTGCAGCTCTGTCCTCAGTCCTCAGCTCCCAGTCCTCTAGTCTGAGAGATCTGGACCTGAGTAACAACGACCTGCAGGATTCAGGAGTGAAGCTGCTGTCTGCTGGACTGGAGAGTTCACACTGTGAACTGGATACTCTCAGGTAAGGGTAGAGCTGTTGAAGAAAAATGACCCTTTAACTCTTATGAAACTTTGGAAATATAATTTTAAGAATTGTTAAGATGTTTATGTAGTCTCGTATTTATATAATTGTGTTTTCATAATGGGCATCTTTTTGTCCCATCTATGATGGGCAAGGCTTTAAATAGACCAGCAAATAGTTTGTTGTTGTTTTGGTCGGCTAGAAAGCGAAAGGCCTACAATATGCCGACCACATTAGTAAGCTAATTCTTTTAACCCGTTAAGCCTGTTTTTCAGGTCTCAGGCTCGAAAATGACATTCCCAGAACAAATGACTATAGGCTCGTCTCAATACCCCTCCTCGACTCCTCTCTTCCCCTCCTCCGGGACTTGACCCGGAAATCGATCAAGACACGCCATGTTGAAGGACGTCCCAATAGCTGAAATGCACACGGAGGAGTCGAGGAGGGGTGAGGGAGGAGGGTGAGAGGAGACGAAAGGGAGGATACACGAGAGCAGACTACGCGGAAGTGTTTTCACTACTCGCGTATAAAAGCCCCGCCCCCACCTTCACAGCTGCTGGATTTCAACACAGGAAAACGGAGAACTGGAAGAATGAGTGGGAAAGCGTCACATAAATCTAAGTGCTCACAGCTCCGTGGGAATTATTATGTGCAATTCATTTCTTAAGGTTATACTAACAATTTAAGTCATGTTTAATGATCTTGAACGTCACTAAAACATAGCTATTAAGTAAGTATTTCATAAATGGCTAGATCTGATAAATAACAAATTTTTTTATTGTTTTGTGTTAAAATATTCAGTAGTTAAATTATTTAAAATTCACAGTCCTGAATGTGGGTTTGTGGTGAATGTGGGGATCTACAGGACACACATGTTCAGAGTAAAGGCTTTCACATTATTATAATTATAATTGTATTGAAATGTACATTTTACACCACAACGGAACACAAAAGCAGGACCAACCATCTTACATTAATGTACCGCAGGTCTCCCTTGAAAAAGAGATCGTTGATCTCAATGGGATTTTTCACCTGGTTAAATAAAGGCTACAAACAAACATTGAATTCCTTGACTAACAAGAGAAAGATTAATTCATTTAAAGTGGACCTATCATGCTATATTATAATAATATGGTGTAGGGCCATACCTATATAAGGCATATTTATACTTTTTTTTTTTCAAAATACCAAACAGATCATGCATTTTAGCCATGCCTCATTTCGCTCAATTTGAAATTTTTTAGCTGTTTTAGCAAGGGCTGATTCTGTGAGAACAGACCACCTACAGGCCTGGCATATGTACTACAGCGTCTGCAGCGCTTTCGTACGGCAATGGCCGTGGCTGTCTCCTCCTGATTGGTGGAGTTGGCCCAATAGCCGTAGCGCCACCGTCCTGACGTCAGGACAGTGTTCAAATCTGGATCAGTTTTTATCAGATCCGTTGCAGCCCCTTTTTTAGAGATTTGGGTATGGAGGAAAATAGAGAGGGTTGTGTTTTCTGACACTTGGTGAGTTCCCTGGAACACCGGGGACACATATTCATGTAAAAGACGTACAAAAGTGCATTTTGCATAATAGGTCCCCTTTAAAGAATATTACAAACAAATGGGCCGGTTCGAAGGGTTATTCAGTTAAACCGATGAGAGGGGATACAGCATGTCATCATTAACAGTAGTGTTAATTTCGTTGACTAAAACTATGACGAAATATGTTCGTCAACAACCTTTTTTTCCATGACTAAAACGAGACGATGACGAGACGGCACGACGGCAGTAAACAATAACTGTAATGAAATCAACATGCAATATCGTTGACGAGAGTGACGAGACGAAAATGTAGTTTACTAAATAAAAACGTTACCAAAATCTCTCTTTACTTTCGTTGACAAAAATAAGGAGACGAATATTATCAAAGATAACGTTACATCTCTGATAGTCAGTTTTTCTCCCAGCAGTTCCGGTGCTGCGGCTGGGTGCAGCAGCTGTGTGTCTGTGCTGCGTGCGGCGGTACATTGAATTACAGCGGGCAGCGGCACACTGTGAACTGTCAGGAAGACTCGGGTCTAACTCATGGTCTAACTAACCTTATTTAACAGAAAATAAAATGGCAACAACAGGGCTTGGGAGCAGTGGTCGCGTTAACCGAATACCCCCCCTGTCAGCGCGAGTGAGTGACGAGTTGTGTACAGACTCGACGGGTAATAATGGATTATGACGGAAATGTTACGATCCTTTCCGTCATAATGACTGACAACGAAAAAGCCTAACGCCACCACTGCTTGGGAGAAAGAAACTATGTGATATTTGGGCCCATTTTTCGCTACAATGAGGAGGAGAAAAAAAGCGAATGCATTGTTTTATCAGAAGGGAAGCAATGTGGCCATAACACAGCTGGTAAAAACACACAAACCTGACCAGATACTCTCTGACTGCAAAGCTGCATTCTTAATCATTCAACCTGTGTTTTTCATCAAATAAGGACAAGATATCATCTTATTGTGAAATAAGTTTGACTAAAATGACAAATTTGGTTTTGGCTAGACTAGTTTGACTGAAATGTTCTATATAATTTGATGACTAAAAAAGACTCAACAGTTTTCATTGACAAAAAGTAGACTGAAATAATTAGTTTCTTTGACTAAAATAAGACTAAAATGCTCAGACTTTAGTCGACTAAAACTTGACTAAATAAAAACAGGACGAAGTGACTAAATATGACTAAAACTAAAAAGGAAATTTACACAGGACTAAGACTAAAACTAAATTAAAAATAGCTGACGAAATAACACTAATTAACAGACGTCGTTTAAGAGTGACGTTTGAGTGAACGAGGACGTCTCAATTAATACCTGAGGACTCCTCTGTCCTCGCGTCTCCTCCTCGTGTCTCTCGCTCGCATCTTACGGAGGCGGAGCTAAGACGCAAGGAAAGGACGCGTGTGAGGGAAAGGAGGAGGTGAAATATTCAATTGAGACGAGCCTTATATCTTCACTTCTAAAAGGGGTAAATGAACATAGTAAAAAAATTTAAATGATAGTGTCCGTCCAAAAATAAACCA
This sequence comes from Trematomus loennbergii, assembly GCA_012861695.1. Taxonomy (NCBI): domain Eukaryota; kingdom Metazoa; phylum Chordata; class Actinopteri; order Perciformes; family Nototheniidae; genus Trematomus; species Trematomus loennbergii. The sequence continues at coordinate 56,627 of JAAOOA010000976.1, forward strand.
TTACTTATAGTGAAAACCACCCTTGAATGATGGGATAGTAGACTAAAAGCTTTAGGAATCCAAACTATAACATAATAAGTACCCTGTGTCAAGATGGATGCAAAACAAGTGACATTTGACCTCTTTAGAGAGGTTTAGCAAAAGAAAACCCACTTCTGGGGTCATTTGGGTGGATTTTCCATATCTCTGGCCCCCCTCGGTCGATTTTGATGATTGACACCACTTTTGAACCGTTAGAGCCAATAGAATCGAGGGGAAGTTCCTAAAAATCCATCTAAACATTACCATTGAGGAGTGAGAGTGATGCACACGCAGTTTGCCCAAAACCGGAAGCTGGGTTGTAGCTCTCATAGCAGCTAATATGAAATCTCCGTTTTTGGAAAAAAAAAATGGAAGGATGGATTATGGGGCTTAACTGGTTAAATAGTAGATCATATTATCTGGGTCATTATTTAACATATTTAAGGCGCATCTTTTTACTAAATTTAGATTTTTTTCTGGAATGTCAACCAGAGTTTATTTTGTAATAAATTGTTTTCTTTAAGTGGAACCAAACAACATCTCTGTGCATACTTTTTCAAACTGTTGGTCGAACACCCTCGCCTTACCTCACGCCTCTTCAAAACAAAACACAGGAAATCCAGGATTAGTGACTTCAAATTTTCTTTTGATTGATTTGTTTCAGGTTGAGCCGCTGTTCATTGTCTGAGAGAAGCTGTGAAGTTCTGTCCTCAGTCCTCAGCTCCCAGTCCTCTAGTCTGAGAGAGCTGGAGCTGAGTAACAACGACCTGCAGGATTCAGGAGTGAAGCTGTTGTCTGATGGACTGGAGAGTCCACACTGTACACTGGAAACTCTTAGGTTTGTACAAAGTTGTTCAGCTTGTAGTCTGAGGGAGATGGTTAAAAATACAAGTTAAATATTGTGCCTTTATAGTCCCTTTTCATGATTGTTATGGAAGCAATGAATACAACTTGTTTTCAGCAACACATTTCATCAGTTATAGGTGTGTGTGTGTGTGTGTGTGTGTGTGTGTGTGTGTGTGTGTGTGTGTGTGTGTGTGTGTGTGTGTGTGTGTGTGTGTGTGTGTGTGTGTGTGTGTGTGTGTGTGTGTGTGTGTGTGTGTGTGTGTGTGTGTGTGTGGTGTGTGTGTGTGTGTGTGTGTGTGTGTGTGTGTGTGTGTGTGTGTGTGTGTGTGTGTGTTTTCAGTCTGTCAGGCTGTCTGGTCACAGAGGAAGGCTGTGTTTCTCTGGCTTCAGCTCTGAGCTCCAACCCCTCCCATCTGAGAGAGCTGGACCTGAGCTACAATCATCCAGGAGACTCAGGAGAGAAGCTGCTGTCTGCTGGACTGGAGGATCCACTCTGGAGACTGGAGACACTCAGGTACAGACAGACAGACAGAGTCACTGACTGAGGAACTCTGCTTCCTGTGTAATGGTGGATTTGAGTGAAGGTGTATGAAGTTGATTCTGACTGTTTCTTCCTGCAGGATGGACCATGGTGGACTGCAGAGGTTGAAACCTGGTCTGAGGAAGTGTGAGTGTGTTTTAAGTCTGAGCTGCACATGTTACATTAGAGTTTTACATGTTCTTGGCTTTCTGTTTCTTTGGTTGGAGAGATCCACAAACTGATGTAGCGTTGGCAGGCCTGACTAATCTCTTACTATTAATCCATGCAACTAGTTGATCTATCAGAAGCCATTGAGTTTCCTAGTTTGGCTAGCAGAAAACGAGCCTCCGCAAGCTTCTTTCTAACAGATAACTCTCAGATAGCATCACCTTTGGTTGCTTTACTTGTATGTCTAAATATATATTCTATTGGAATGTGTAGGTATTTTTTCTGCAGGTCCTTTTTAGCCCTAATTTGACTCTGTAAATGTTTTACGAGAAAAGGATTTGATCAGAGCCTCTCGTTGGGAACCATGTTGCGTCAGAGGACCTGTATTAATCTCTGACTATTAATCAGACCTACTAATTGACTTATCAGAAGCTTTTGAGTCTATGCAGGTTTACCACTACTATCTTCTGGCGAACCAGGTTCAATTAACTGCTTTTTTAAGGCAGACAACGTTGTCCCAATCCAAATGGATGGTATGGTTTTACAGAAGTGGTCCACATTTTACAGGGTTTTTACCTTCTCTTGCGGGGGGAAGGTGTCCCTGCACATCTTTAGACTGAGATTAGGGTGGGCGTGCGGTACGGGAACTCGCCTCGCTGCTGCACACGCCTGGAGCAGAGTGCATCCGGACTCCAGATAAAACTTGCTGGATTCCGAGTCGGAGTCTGGTTGTCTCTGCGAGTCCGAGTTCAAGTCTGAGTTACAAATCCCAAAAATCGGCGTCCGAGTCCAGGACTTGAGTACTCCGTGTCTGTGTTATAACTGCACTGTTAAATTTCACATTGTTATTCATCTTTCACGGTGAATATGAGACGTCAGTTTGAATGGTTTCCTGTCAGTGATTGTCAGTTAAGTAGTTAATAAATGAACAGATGATAACCTGCAGCTGTTCTCTCCATCAGATGCCTGTGAACTGGAGCTGGACACACACACAGCACAGAGGAACCTCAAACTGTCTGACAACAACAGGAAGGTGATACTTGTGGAGGTGGAGCAGCCATGTCCTGATCATCCAGAGAGATTTGACTGCTGGAATCAGCTGATGTGTAGAGAAGCTCTGACTGGTCGCTGTTACTGGGAGGTCGAGTGGAAAGGAGGGGTTGATATATCAGTGACTTACAGAGGAATCAGCAGGAGAGCAGACGGTGAAGACTGTGGGTTTGGAGAGAATGATCAGTCCTGGAGTCTGAGCTGCTCTGATGGTCGTTACTATGTCTGGCAGAATAACATAAAAACACTCATCACCTCCTCCTCCTCCTCCTCCTCCTTCTCATCCTCCCCCCCCTCTGGTAGAGTAGCAGTGTATGTGGATCATCCTGCTGGCTCTCTCTCCTTCTACAGAGTCTCCTCTGACACACTGACCCACCTCCACACCCTCAGAACCACATTCACTGAAACTCTCCATGCTGGGTTTGGGTTCTGGTCACCTGGTTCCTCAGTGTCTCTGGTTCCTCTGCAGGTCTAAGAGTCTCTCCTGTGGACAGAAACTGACTGCAGATCAGCTGCTGAAATCAAATGTAATTCATTCAGCTGATTCAGAAATCTGCTGCCAGGCTTTAAACAAATCAAAGAAGAACAGAGCACATTACTTGTATATCACCGATTCTCTGTTGTCTCATATCTTCAACAGCAAGCTTGATAAATATTCCAAAAGTCCTCCTAAATAAAATTGGGGAAGCGACTTTTATCCACTATGCTCCCGAACTGTGAAACAGCCTACCAGGACACATCAGAGGTAAACTCAGTGGACTAAACAGCAGATGAAAACATCATTTTTAACGTTTAATCAGAAAAGCATGTATGACTCCTGTACACATGCTGCTTGTGTGCTAATATGTTTTAATCTCCGGTATAAATCACATTTTTAAAGTACTTTGGGCTGCATCCCGTGTATGAAAACTGCTATGCAAATAAAGCTTTATAACTGAAGCCCCAAAGTGTTTTTTCTCATAAAAATCTAAATGAAGTAACCTAAGGTGACGTGCCATTGTGACGTGCAACAACATTAACATTAACCTTTCTGTTGGTCGCTTGTCAGCAGACCCTTCACGCGATGGCAGAGCGAACAGGTACAGGCAGGGCCCATAGTGATAGCCCTATAGTTTCAATCTACTACCCACAAATAAACATATGGACATGGGTTACTATTTAAAGGGGACCTATCATGCAAAATGCACTTGTGTACGTCTTTTCTACATGAATATGTGTCCCCGGTGTTCCAGGGAACTCACCAAGTGTCAGAAAACACAACCCTCTCTATTTTCCTCCATACCCAAATCTCTAAAAAAGGGGCTGCAACGGATCTGATAAAAACTGATCCAGATTTGAACACTGTCCTGACGTCAGGACGGTGGCGCTACGGCTATTGGGCCAACTCCACCAATCAGGAGGAGACAGCCACGGCCATTGACGTTCGAAAGCGCTGGACACGCTGTAGTACATATGCCAGGCCTGTAGATGGTGCTGTTCTCACTGAATCAGCCCTTGCTAAAACAGAGCTAAAAAATGTCAAATTGAGCAAAATCAGGCATGGCTAAAATGCATGATCTGTTTGGTATTTTGAAAAAAAAAAAGTATAAATATGCCTTATAGGTATATAAAAATGTAAATGTATTTAGGAACCTATCCATGTGATTTTAAGTGGGGGTCGACCTCAAATCCTCTAGGGGGGTCCGGGGGCATGCTCCCCTGTAAGATTTTATTTTATTTTGGAGTTAAATGCATAAATCTGGTGCACTTTGAGGGGAAATAAAGAGACTAGATCTATGGGAACACCTAGACAGTAGACAGCCAGTCACCCTGTGTGAGGCAGACCACATCATGTAGACAGCCAGTCACCCTGTGTGAGGCAGGCCACATCATGTAGACAGCCAGTCGCCCTGTGTGAGGCAGACCACATCATGTAGACAGCCAGTCACCCTGTGTGAGGCAGACCACATCATGTAGACAGCCAGTCGCCCTGTGTGAGGCAGACCACATCATGTAGACAGCCAGTCACCCTGTGTGAGGCAGACCACATCATGTAGACAGCCAGTCGCCCTGTGTGAGGCAGACCACATCATGTAGACAGCCAGTCGCCCTGTGTGAGGCAGACCACATCATGTAGACAGCCAGTCGCCCTGTGTGAGGCAGGCCACATCATGTAGACAGCCAGTCACCTTGTGTGAGGCAGACCACATCATGTAGACAGCCAGTCACCCTGTGTGAGGCAGACCACATCATGTAGACAGCCAGTCACCCTGTGTGAGGCAGACCACATCATGTAGACAGCCAGTCACCCTGTGAGGCAGACCACATCATGTAGACAGCCAGTCACCCTGTGTGAGGCAGGCCACATCATGTAGACAGCCAGTCACCGTGTGTGAGGCAGGCCACATCATGGAGACAGCCAGTCACCCTGTGTGAGGCAGACCACATCATGTAGACAGCCAGTCACCCTGTGTGAGGCAGACCACATCATGTAGACAGCCAGTCACCCTGTGTGAGGCAGACCACATCATGTAGACAGCCAGTCACCCTGTGTGAGGCAGACCACATCATGTAGACAGCCAGTCACCTTGTGTGAGGCAGACCACATCATGTAGACAGCCAGTCACCCTGTGTGAGGCAGACCACATCATGTAGACAGCCAGTCACCCTGTGTGAGGCAGGCCACATCATGTAGACAGCCAGTCACCCTGTGTGAGGCAGACCACATCATGTAGACAGCCAGTCGCCCTGTGTGAGGCAGACCACATCATGTAGACAGCCAGTCACCCTGTGTGAGGCAGACCACATCATGTAGACAGCCAGTCGCCCTGTGTGAGGCAGACCACATCATGTAGACAGCCAGTCACCCTGTGTGAGGCAGACCACATCATGTAGACAGCCAGTCACCCTGTGTGAGGCAGACCACATCATGTAGACAGCCAGTCACCCTGTGTGAGGCAGACCACATCATGTAGACAGCCAGTCACCCTGTGTGAGGCAGACCACTTAACAGGCCAGGCCATCGGGAAACCCCCCGGTTCTCCCGATGGCCAGTCCGGGACTGGGTACAGGAGGCGTAAAGCGAGGGATCATTGTCCACAAGTTAATCGATCGCAGATGGCGTCGTGACCGCGGAGCGTGTGAACGTTGTGATCAGCTGTTTTAGAGCAGGGCTGCTGTACAGACCGACGTTAACAGCAGCCCTGTCTGTGCACACGGAGACCGACTCTGTCGTCCGGTGATCTAACCGCCTTATGGACAAGCTTCACAAGTACGTCGGTACGCAAATGCGCTTTGTGACACAAGTGACGGTACGCATTTCAGATTGTTGCCGCGCATGCGTACCTGCGTACCAGTTATGTGCACCCCTGGTTATAGCATTAAGAAGGTGGAGGAGACTGATGGGATCCAACTCTCAGAAACATTTACTTTATATTGAGTCACCAAATAGAAAACCTCTGAACACCTAACATTAAAAGGAAAGATTGATAACCATAATGAATATAGTCTCATAATCTGAAGGCTGCTGTTCTGGCCCAGTGTAAAATTACCGGATATTTCTCACACACAACACACACACACACACACACACACACACACACACACACACACGCGCGGCGTGCACACACACACACTCACACTCACACTCACACTCACACTCACACTCACACACACTCACACTCACACTCACACAGATAACAGGATAAAGTTCTTTGGAAATTAAATGTTTATTTAACTGGTAACAACAAAACAAACGATTTCAATAGAACGCTAAATGTGGAATAAAGAAGTAAAATTAGTGCAACGATGAATAATTTATGAATGAAAGCTAACCACTTTTAGCTATTTATTTCTGCCATTTATCAATTGCTTTTAATTTCTACTATTCTTTCTATTTTAACTGTAGCTCCAACTATTATTAATTAATTTTAAATATGTATTTATACTTTGTAGGAATTTCTTTTGAACGTTCTTCCACTTTAGACTATTTATTTTTACCACAGATATATTATTGCTTTTTCCACAATTTGTTCATTTAACATGATGTTTTATTCAAATATGTATTTGTACAATTTAACCATTGCTTTGAACAGGGGACTTTAAAGTCTTACAGCCAACAGCTCCTTCTCAGAGCACAGTGCCAAAGATGTATTATTCCAAAGAGTTTGATGCAGGCTAAATGCTGACCTCTGCTGGTCTACTTCTGGTACTGCAGCTACTGTTTGTGGAGGAATTCAAGTGACAGGAAACACCTTTCTATCAGTCTTTGAAAGTCAGTGTATTGTTTTGAAAAAAATTAAAGTGAATGCCTGTATCTGCAGTATATTAACAGAAGTACTTATTTAAAGCTGAATAAAGATTGGTTGTTGTTGTGGTTTAAACATAACCAAGTGGTTAAGAGGGTTGATGAAATTGCCTCTAACTGTATTTATAGTCAAATCTATAGCAGATTTGCCGATAAAAAGTATTGGAATCATAGAGAAGTACATTTTCAACACAGATCAGAGGAAAAGTCTTTTAAAGGCTCTTTATTTGGCTACAGCTGTTTTCATTGGAGTAGACAGGTGTTGCTCTTCCTCCTCTGACGGCTCGTCCCTGATACACCGGTTTCCCCGTGACTCTGAGGTGTTTTTATGAGGGTGTGACGGCGTCCTCAGATCAGACGCATGCAGACACAGGACAGACGAGGAAGAGCTGAGTTTCCTCCACACATGAAGAGAGTCTGTGAGTGGACCTGGAGAGAGTCTGTGAGTGGACCTGAAGAGAGTCTGTGAGTGGACCTGAAGAGAGTCTGTGAGTGGACCTGAAGAGAGTCTGTGAGTGGACCTGAAGAGAGTCTGTGAGTGGACCTGAAGAGAGTCTGTGAGTGGACCTGGAGAGAGTCTGTGAGTGGACCTGGAGAGAGTCTGTGAGTGGACCTGAAGAGAGTCTGTGAGTGGACCTGGAGAGAGTCTGTGAGTGGACCTGAAGAGAGTCTGTGAGTGGACCTGGAGAGAGTCTGTGAGTGGACCTGGAGAGAGTCTGTGAGTGGACCTGGAGAGAGTCTGTGAGTGGACCTGGAGAGAATCTGTGAGTGGACCCGGAGAGAGTCTGTGAGTGGACCTGGAGAGAGTCTGTGAGTGGACCTGAAGAGAGTCTGTGAGTGGACCTGGAGAGAGTCTGTGAGTGGACCTGAAGAGAGTCTGTGAGTGGACCTGGAGAGAGTCTGTGAGTGGACCTGGAGAGAGTCTGTGAGTGGACCTGGAGAGAGTCTGTGAGTGGACCTGGAGAGAGTCTGTGAGTGGACCTGAAGAGAGTCTGTGAGTGGACCTGGAGAGAGTCTGTGAGTGGACCTGGAGAGAGTCTGTGAGTGGACCTGGAGAGAATCTGTGAGTGGACCTGAAGAGAGTCTGTGAGTGGACCTGGAGAGAGTTCAGCAGGTGAGAATGCTCCCAGAGGAATCTGTCTCATCATCAGGATCACTCTGATCACATTGTGCTGTGTCTCTGTTTACCTGGACACGTTTCTTCATGCTGATTCTAAATATCTGTTTGTTATCGTAGATCACTAACATACAGAACACACATCATCAGTGAAAAATGCAGGGTGTCAGAACCGGTCTGTCAACTCTGATCATGTGACTGAGATGTATTTATTATTTATCTCTTAATACTCTAAACTAAAGTGCATGGATGAAGTGAGAAGGGCTCAGATACAGCCATCCTCCTACACTGACACTGACCTGTTTCACTGAAGAGCCTTCAGCTCAGCTCTCAACATTTGGTCAAACTTACTGTTGGAATCAGTCCAGAAAAAAACGTGTATGGAGAACATAGCTTGAATAATAGTCTGCACCGGAATCATTTAAATAACTCAACGATATTATTTTTCAGCCAATGATCCCAATGATCAACAATATGTTATGTTATCTTAACATAACCCTGACTTTTGTTGAAACTTTATTGAGAAAGCAGTTTAGTTGTAGTGCATAGTACATTCAAAATAATAATAATCCCAAAGTGTGTGATCAGGCAGACATGCATCACATATCACATCACATATCAGAGCTAATCTTCATTTCAGTAGAGGGTCAGTTAGCACCATCTAGTGGTCAGCTAGTAGAACTACATCACCTCTCACTGACTGGGTTTCTGACACTGGTTACACCGGTTCTCACGTGACTCAGATGTGTTTATGAGGGTGTGACGGCGTCCTTTGTTTATCTCTTTATCTTTGTCGTCATTCAAATATATAGCTATTTATAACGATTTATATTATTATAGGACACATGTTGAGTTTCTCTCTACTCCCATGAATCCCCAAAATGTATTTGTTCTACAGGATGCATATGTGGGTGCATTAACACATTTAGCAGGATTATAACAGAAGAAATATCAAATGTTTCAGATGCCTTTTAATTTTCGGGATTATTCATTTGTTATCTGACAAATTCTGCCAAAAATATAATAGGGTTTCAGAACGAATGTTTCAAGTGTAACAAATACATTTTGGTTAGATACAACACATTACCATGAAAATACATTCAGATATTACATTTAAAGGGTTATATGAAATCAGCCTGGTCTTCTAAAAAATATTTTCCCATTCATCCAAACTGCAGGTCAGGTACGTTGCGAGGAAGTTATTTGTGGATTACATTTAATTTTGAAATGTCAAAATGCACCATCTAGTGGTCAGCTAGTAGAACTACATCACCTCTCACTGACTGGGTTCCTGACACTGGTTACACCGGTTCTCTCGTGACTCTGATGTGTTTTTACACTCCTTTGGGTCCTCTCAGACATCAGGGGTCCCCAAAGGAAGACAACATGTCAACTATCCTGTGTCTTTCTCTTAAAACTTTTGCCATCATTTAAATATGTAAATATTTAAAAAGTTGTAAAGAGTCAGATGATGATGTTCTATCTGCACCCATAAATCCCCCAAATGCATCCGTTCTACAGAATGTAGAAAGAGTTAAACACAGAAACATGAGGGTGCATTAACACATTTTCTAACCGAAGAAAGATTCATTTGTTTCAGATGCTTTTTTAATGTTTGGAATGATAGATTTGGGGATGAATATAACAGTAGTTTTGTTGCATGAACAGGGAGACATTAGTAAAAAGGCCTTTAAAGAAAAAACATTTTGGAGACAGTCGGTATTAAGAATACATTTTAAAGCAGACGCCATCTTTTAAAGTGGTAATTAATCGGATATCGATAATAATGACATTTCACTCAAGTATCTACTAACTTTCTGGTAATGGGAAATTCTAATTTGAATATTTCTTTTAAAATACACAATTACTCGTGTAGATATATTAAGAATGAGCAGTAGTCTGATTGTTATCGTAGATCACTAACATACAGAACACACATCATCAGATTGAACGTTATTTATTTAAGTTCAGAGGTCCATATGAGCAGCCCCCACCCCCCGATTACTAAAACTAATCGATAGCGAGGGTCCTAATCTTGTTGTTTCAATGATCCCTCTCCTATATCTATAAATATATGTACATATCATTTTCTCCTTTTGAATCTCTGCAGGAAAGATGGAGACTCCTAAAAAGATCCTCGTCAGCACTCTGGAATATTTGGGGAAAGAGGAATTTAAAGAGTTCAAGTGGTACCTGCAGGAGGAGGTCCTAGGATTCCAAGGAATCCCAAAGAGTCGGCTGGAGGATGCAGACCGGATGGACACAGTGGATCAGATGTTTCTGAACTACTGCATAAAAACGTTCAAAGTGACCATAATGGTTTTGGGGGAGATAAAGCAGAATGATCTTAAGGAGAAATTATCAAAACACCCTTCAGAACCTACAGGTAGGTCATTAAAAAGACGTTACAAAGATGGGACTTGTATTCTTTATAACCCTGCATCATGTTTTTTGACTGTGGTCAGGTAAATCAGAATGATAACAGAATGTGCCCCCTCCTAATATACCCCTCAGACAATTACCATCTTTACATGGTGTTGTGGTTTAGATACCCCCAGGGCCCTGAAAGCTGTGTGGTCAGGGTCAACTGTTTCTGACAGGGTCACCCAGGGATATTTGTTCCAGGTGAGGGTAGTAAAACCTTTAGAGGAGAGCCAGTTAGGAAGAAAGCTACCACCGCTGTATTAGGGACACCGGGGCTTCATCTTTAACCAGGCACAAACTGGATCATCTAAGGGTCCATCAATGCCAGTTGGGTCTTGGTGAAGGAGAGGAACATGGCATGCTCACTCCAGGCTAGACAAACCACACATTTAGGCTCAGCTCTACAACAGCTCTTGAAAGAAACAATCGGATAGAGATTTGACTCTCTCTTCTTTCCTGTCCTTGCCCCGGTCACCTTTGAGGTTCATGAGATGAAAGCCGTCACTTTAGTCTCTGCTGATGCAAAGACCAAGAGTTCATTGTGTTGTTGAGGACGTCGGGCCTGAAATAATCTCTGACTATTAATCAGGCCTACTGATTGACCTATCAGAAGCTTTTGAGTCTATGCAAGTTTACCGCCAGGCTCGGATCCACCTGGATCGGCAAGGTCTTACCTCTACTAACTTCTGGAGAACCAAGTTTAATTAACTGCTGTTTTAAGGCAGACGATTTACTAAATCTGTTTAAGCGATCTCGTAGGATTCTGGTATCTAGAGAGTTATGTGCAAGGTGTCTCTCTCAACCCGGTATCACGGCAAGACGTGAACATGTGATGATTTACCATGCTGGGAGACGTGAAGATGTCACGATTTCGTCCCTTCAAACGTGACAGTTACACGGTATTGTTAACATGGCCCAACCAGTTGAGATATACCCGGAAATGCCAAGCAAATGCTACCCCGACAGTCGGTTGTTATTGTCAATATTAATATAATAATGATTTATTTTTTAATAGTCACACTCGATTTCACCGACACCTCTTTTAGCAGAAACAAAGGCTACATTAATGTATTAAATCGATGTTAATCCATGTGTGTGGATGTGGAATTAACGGACGTGACGTTGTGCAATTGCGTTGCCAGGCAACAGCTTCGGTTCATGTTAATTTACAAATTCTTCAACTAGAACCGTAGTTATATTTAAAAACATTTTAGAAGACCTCACGAAATACTTTAATGTAAATACAAATTTAAATGTGAAGGAATGTGTGTATAACAAAATACATCCGTCATAAAAATACCGGAAACAGACGTAGGCAAGGTCCTCAGCTCGGTGATTCGATGGTTTAGCCGCAATGCACGTTGGGAAATGGTGTTTATGCGATGTGAAATCCAAAAACATTTAAAAAAAAAAAAATTTACTTTATCCGAGTGTGCTTGCTTTTCTCTTTGAAAGTCATCACATAACGGCATTGCAATACACGGTTCGGCTGCATTAAATATTGCATATCTGCCTTAGTTCTCTATTTATAGAGCCCTGATGAGAAGACTTCTAGACAAACAGGAAGCACTGCCACCGAAACTGAAAACGTGACGTGGATCATAAATATATCAGCAATTAAACAACATCTTAGATTTCTTTTCACACAATATGTCTCCTTGCAGTATCAATACTAATTCGGCTGACTTTTATATTTGATCCAATTGGTAGATAGGTTATATTTACACCATAACGGTGCACAGCTGATAGAAAGGACTTGTAGTTTTTAAAGATATTACTGATTTTCTTTGAATATAAAATGTAAATACTGAGTTGAGAGAATAGTCAGGGGATTTGGGTGATGGGAGACACATCTATGGATTCAGAATTTCAATAGCTTACTGTTAAATGACGGATATACCTTTCTGTCTGTGATGTTTTACAAATCAGATATTAGAAGTAAAACATGTGAAATAATATAGCAATATCCTGTACAATTATGTGAAAACATGAATAAAACTACACATCTTCAGATGTTATACATACACAAGTGTCCTACACTAATAATACAAAGTTATTATGGCTGTGTGTACCTTGTGTGCACCGCCTAGTGGTTAAAGCACGTTATTGAATTAGTTGTGTATATGATATGTCAATGAACCTTAGAAAATCTTGAAATCTTGAAAGGGATATGCAAAATAGCCATTATATACAGTCTTTAATAACTATTAGTAGAGAATAACGAGTAATGAATATACTTTATAGGGATCTGCAGATAAATGTTTAGTCTTCTCAAGCAGCAACTATCAAATATCTCTCCTGATTGTTGGCACTTGACAATCACCTTTCCCTGAATTTTACTCAGGTGTAACTAAAGCCTGATTTAAGGGTTGTTTATATTTCACATCATTAATCAGAATCTGCAAAGTAACTAAAATAAATGTAGTGGAGTAAAAATACCAGGTTAACCTCTGAATTGTAGTGGAGTAGAATTGCTGTTTTGTTTAGTAATGGATATTGAATATGGAATAAAGGTTTTGACAAGACCTGGCGTAACAATAATCAAAAAGGACATTAAAAGAGCTCCAGATGTAATGATCTAAACAAAACAGCACACCTGAAATGTATATTTAAATACTTTATTAAGGGCAGTGAATTAGTTTTTTCTGTATGTTTTTCAAATCAGTGTTATAAGTGTCATAGACAGTGTTACATTGCTATTATTATCCTTAAAATATATGTAAAACAAAACCACTTATGATCTTTTTATTTAGTGGTTTACTAATGACAGTTAATTCTGTTTTTGCTATTGATGGTTTCATTTTTGTGAATACAGCCTATTGTGTATGTATAACATCTGAAGATGTGTAGTTTTATTCATGTTTTCACATAATTGTACAGGATATTGCTATATTATTTCACATGTTTTACTTCTAATATCTGATTTGTAAAACATCACAGACAGAAAGGTATATCCGTCATTTAACAGTAAGCTATTGAAATTCTGAATCCATAGATGTGTCTCCCATCACCCAAATCCCTGACTATTCTCTCAACTCAGTATTTACATTCTTATATTCAAAGAAAATCAGTAATATCTTTAAAAACTGCAAGTCCTTTTTATACAGCTGTGCACCGTTATGGTGTAAATATAACCTATCTACCAATTGGATCAAATATAAAAGTCAGCCGAATTAGTATTGCTACTGCAAGGAGACGTATTGTGTGAAAAGAAATCTAAGATGTTGTTTAATTGCGGATATATTTATGATCCACGTCACGTTTTCAGTTTTGGCGGCAGTGCTTCCTGTTTGTCCAGAAGTCATCTCATCAGGGCTCTATAAATAGAGAACTACGGCAGATATGTAATATTTAATGCAGCCAACCGTGTATTACAATGCCGTTATGTGATGACCTCCAAAGAGAAAAGCAAGCACACTCGGAATAAAGTATTATTTTATTTTTAATAAATGTTTTCGGATTTCACATCGCATAAACACCATTTCCCAACGTGCATTGTGGCAAAACCATCGAATCACCGAGCTGAGGACCTTGCCTACGTCTGTTTCCGATATTTTTTATGACACACACATTCCTTCACATTTACATTTTAATTTACATTAAAGTATTTCGTGAGGCCTTCTAAAATGTTTTTAAATATAACTACGGTTCTAGTTGAAGAGTTTGTAAATTAACATGAACCGAAGCTGTTGCCTGGCAACGCAATCGCACAATGTCACGTCCGTTAATTCCACATCCATACCTTTATATATACAGTCTATGATCCACACACATGGATTAACATCGATGTAATACTTTAAAGGGGACCTATCATGCAAAATGCACTTTTGTACGTCTTTTATACATGAATATGTGTCCCCGGTGTGTCAGGGAACTCACCAAGTGTCAGAAAAAACAACCCTCTCTATTTTCCTCCATACCCAAATCTCTAAAAACGGGGCTGCAACGGAGCTGATTATTATTAGAATTTTTCTGACGTCAGAAAAGGGGTGCTCCGCCTATATGGGCAACTCTCCACCTATCAGGGGAATGAGAGACCGCTCGAAAGCGCTGGAGACGCTGTAGTACATATGCCAGACCTGTAAGTGGCGCTGTAGTCTGCCACAAAAGCAGAATCAGCCCTTGCAAAAACAGGGCTGGAAAAGAGCAAATAGAGCGAAATGAGGCATGGCTAAAATGCATGATCTGTTTGGTATTTTGAAAAAAAAACTTCACAGACATGTTTTACATAGGTATGGCCCTACAATATATGTTTCAAATATAGCATGATAGGTCCACTTTAATGTAGCCTTTGTTTCTGCTAAAAGAGGTGTCGACCAGCTGGGGCAACAAGAAAATCGGCGAAATCGAGTGTGACTATTAAAAAATAAATCATTATTATATTAATATTGACAATAACAACCGACCGTCGGGGTAGCATTTGCTTGGCATTTCCGGGTATATTTCCACTGGTTGGGCCATGTTAACAATACCGTGTAACTGTCACGTTTGAAGGGACGAAATCGTGACATCTTCACGTCTCCCAGCATGGTAAATCGTCACATGTTCACGTCTTGCCGTGATACCGGGTTGGTCTCTCTCTTTCGGGCAGAACTCAGAGGAAGATCCTCATAGGTGACCGGGCACAAAATCAACTGCCCTCTTCAGTTGCAATACAAAACCAATTTGAGAGTACTTACCAAAGAAAAAACCCCTCTGCCGCTTTTCCTCTCTCAGCTACTGCTTTTATGCTGGCTATCTGGGTCAGGGCAATATTTTTGGCTTGCTACATATGATTATGCAACAAGATACAGGGTCTTGATCGTTGAAAAATAATCTACTATTGTGTTAAATTAGGAGGACGTATTTAGACACTTGTCATTTGTAGTATCTCCTCTAATTGTACATTTTCCTTTTTGCTTCATTCAGAGATTGTTTCTGAGTGCCAAGCTGAACTCAAATCAAACCTGAAGAAAAAGTCTGAATTAATATCTGAGAAAATAACAAAAAAAGGAAATTTAAAACCCCTGCATGAAATCTACACCGAGATCTCCATCACAGAGGGGGGGGATGCAGAGGTCAATGATGAACATGAGGTCAGACAGATTGAAACAGCATCCAGGAAACCAGACAGACCAGAAACAACCATCAGACAAGAAGACCTCTTTAAAGCCTCACCTGGAAGAGATGCACCAATCAGAGCAGTGATGACAAAGGGCGTGGCTGGCATTGGGAAAACAGTCTTAACACAGAAGTTCACTCTGGACTGGGCTGAAGGCAAAGCCAACCAGGACATCCAGTTCATATTTCCATTCACCTTCAGAGAGCTGAATGTGGTGAGAGAGAACAAGTACAGCTTGGTGGAACTTGTTCATCACTTCTTCTCTGAAACCAGAGACGCAGGAATCTGCAGGTTTGATCAGTTCCCGGTTGTGTTCATCTTTGACGGTCTGGATGAGTGTCGACTTCCTCTGGACTTCCACAACACTGAGATCCTGACTGATGTCACAGAGTCCACCTCAGTGGATGTGCTGCTGACAAACCTCATCAGGGGGAAGCTGCTTCCCTCTGCTCGCCTCTGGATAACCACACGACCTGCAGCAGCCAATCAGATCCCTCCTGAGTGTGTGGACATGGTGACAGAGGTCCGAGGGTTCACTGACCCACAGAAGGAGGAGTACTTCAGGAAGAGATTCAGAGATCAGGAGCAGGCCGGCACCATCATCTCCCACATCAAGACCTCACGAAGCCTCCACATCATGTGCCACATCCCAGTCTTCTGCTGGATCTCTGCTTCAGTTCTGGAGGATGTTGAAAACCAGAGGGAGGAGAGCTGCCCAAGACCCTGACTGAGATGTACATCCACTTCCTGGTGGTTCAGTCCAAAGTGAAGAACATCAAGTATGATGGAGGAGCTGAGACAGATCCACACTGGAGTCCAGAGAGCAGGAAGATGATGGAGTCTCTGGGGAAACTGGCTTTTGAGCAGCTGCAGAAAGGCAACCTGATCTTCTATGAGTGACAGACATCGATATCAGAGCAGCCTCAGTGTACTCAGGAGTGTTCACACAGGTCTTTAGAGAGGAGAGAGACTGTACCAGGACAAGGTGTTCTGCTTCGTCCATCTGAGCGTTCAGGAGTTTCTGGCTGCTCTTCATGTCCATCTGACCTTCATCAACTCTGGAGTCAACCTGCTGGCAGAAGAACCAACAACCTCCCAGAAGTCTGAAGTCAAACCTAAACTAACACATCTCTACCAGAGTGCTGTGGACCAGGCCTTACAGAGTCCAAACGGACACCTGGACTTGTTTCCGCTTCCTCCTGGGTCTTTCACTGCAGACCAATCAGAAACTCCTACGAGGCCTGCTGACACAGGAAGTGGCTCAGAGATCAACCAGGAAACAGTCCAGTACATCAAGAAAAGATATAAGAGGATCTGTCTCCAGAGAGAAGCATCAACCTGTTCCACTGTCTGAATGAACTGAATGATCGTTCTCTAGTGAGAGATCCAAGTACCTGATCAGGAAGTCTCTCCACAGATAAACTGTCTCCTGCTCAGTGGTCAGCTCTGGTCTTCATCTTACTGTCATCAGGAAGAAGATCTGGACGTGTTTGACCTGAAGAAATACTCTGCTTCAGAGGAGGCTCTTCTGAGGCTGCTGCCAGTGGTCAAAGCCTCCAACAAAGCTCTGTAAGTGAACACATAACTATCATTAATTGTAGTTTCTTGTATCAGTAAAAAATACTATGACTGATTAAAACTATTGCTGATTTTTCAGCTGAGTGGCTGTAACCTGTCAGAGAGAAGCTGTGAAGCTCTGTCCTCAGTCCTCAGCTCCCAGTCCTCTAGTCTGAGAGATCTGGACCTGAGTAACAACAACCTGCAGGATTCAGGAGTGAAGCTGCTGTCTGCTGGACTGAAGAGTCCACACTGTGAACTGGAAACTCTATGGTTTGTCTTAGAGAGCTTGTAACAATGCACATTACATATTAAGGCTGTTTTGTCTCTTGTATGATTCTATATTCAGCTCTTGGGTTGTGTGTGTGTCTGTGTGTGTGTCTGTGTGTGTGTCTGTCTGTCTGTCTGTCTGTCTGTCTGTCTGTCTGTCTGTCTGTCTATCTGTCTGTGTGTGTGTGTGTGTGTGTGTGTGTGCGTGTGTGCGTGTGTGTGTGTGTATGTTCAGTCTGTCAGGCTGTCTGGTCACAAAGGAAGGCTGTGTTTCTCTGGCTTCCGCTCTGAGCTCCAAGTCCTCCCATCTGAGAGAGCTGGACCTGAGCTACAATCATCCAGGAGACTCGGGAGAGAAGCTGCTGTCTGCTGGACTGGAGGATCCACACTGGAGACTGGAGAAACTCAGGTATACACAGACAGACTTACAGACAGACAGACTTACAGACAGACAGACAGACAGACAGCTTCCTGTTTAATGGGGGATATGAGTGAAGGTGTATGAAGTTGATTCTGATTGTGTTTCTTCCTGCAGGATGGACATGGTGGACTGCAGAGGTTGAAACCTGGTCTGAGGAAATGTGAGTGTGTTTTAAGTTTGCTTCATGAGAGCTGCACATGTTACTGTACAGTTTTACATTTTCATGCCCTGTCCGGAGAGATCCACAAACACCACAAGCTTAACTCAATGATCCAACAGAACAATTAAATATATTTCATAACATAGGCACCAACAGAAAGCTCCCTTATTCTGTTCACTGTCATTATAGATATATTCTGATATTCAGGGTTTGCAGGGTTAGGTTATGAAAGGTATTCATTTACAGTTATGAATGACCTTTTAAGAAATGTAATCAGTACAATCACTCCACACTAACATATTGCTCCGGTTACTGAATACAATTTATTTTTAAACAAATGAACCAAAGAAAGTGAAAACAGTAGATTCAGGCAGTGACATATTCAGACTCAGAGTTCAGAACAGTAATGCTCACCAAGCAAAAACATTATTTTCCTTTTACAAGAAACTCAATATACTCCTACAGTATATGTATTAAGAGCACCAGCAGTGATTTTAACTAATCAGGAGCACACCTAAACCTTGATTTAACCAGGAAAAGACTCAATGAGAATCATACTGTTATGATCGACACAATGCTCAGGACCCAAACGCACGACACCAGAACCAGGTCAGGATTAATCAGAGGCAAAAACACAAAACGCTCACTTAGAGGATCAAAACTGAGAAACTATGGGATCAAAAAAAGGCTAAACAAAAACCTTTACTTGGAGTATCTAAAAAACGTAACACAAGCAGGGGTGTAGTGCTGCCGGAACGCACCGGAATGCCGCTCCGGCACTTCAAAAATGGAGGTACCCATAAGGAGCACACAAGGATTAAATAGAACGATGCTCTGACTTCATCACCATCGCACATTTGTCATATGTTTACAAAAAACGATAATATGTTTAAACTTTTCTCGTTCTTAACCGGTTAAGCCCGGCAGCTCCCGCCCGCGGGGCTACAGGCTTTCTTTTCACGAAACTGTGTCTCAGGGCTTCTTAACATTTAACAACCTATTAATGTGTCATACCCACTTAACGGGAGAAACTCAGCTAACTGACAATATGAACCATTTTTAGCTAAACGAAACACAAGGGTAATATCAAGCCTCTGAATTAGCCCAGAGCGAAAAAATGCTAATGCACTTAGCACAGAACTCACGGTAGAAATACTTTATTACTTATCGGATCTGCACAAACAAGATATCAGCTGAGATTCCACACACATCAGAGGTATAAGTATCATCACTGTGCGACCAAAACTCACCGCAGTGAATGCGAATACAGACAACACACAACGTAGCTTTACGGAGCCAAAACGGCAAAATACGTCTTACCTTTGCTGTTTTCTGATCAAAAGTTGTGTTCAATGGCATTAAAACGAAACAACGCTGCTGAAGGTTAATCCAATGTGTCTGTGTCACTTTGAAATGATTACTGATAATCCATCGTCATATTTATGGCAAAAACGAGTTTTCATATATAGCTACTATGATAGCTACGAGAGTGTATGACAGCTTCCGGTTTTGGGCATTCTGGCTACGCATCACTCATTCACCAATGGGTAAGGTTTAGATGGATTTTAGGAACTTCCCCTCGATTCTATTCGCTCTAACGTTCAAAAGAGGTGTCAATCATCAAATCGACCGAGGGGGGCCAGAGATAGGGCAAATCCACCCAAATGACCCCAGAAGTGGAGTTTATTTTGCTAAACCTCTCTAAAAAGGTCAAATGTCACTTGTTTTGCATCAATCTTGATACAGGGTACTTATTATATGTTATTGTTTGGATTCCTAAAGCTTTTAGTCTACTATCCCATCATTCAAGGGTGGTTTTCACTATAAGTCAGGGGTACTCAAATACAAATCTTAAAGGTCCAAAAGAAATGTTTCAATAAGACAAAGGTCCGTTTATTACGGTCATTCAAACTTTTAAACAATTGCAACAAGATTCTTAACACGAGGTTGCAAAAACAAAAATAATCTGTATGCAGCAGTTTTTCATTGTTATTGTGTCTGTGCTTGATCCCTCAGAGTCGCAGTGTGAGCTGCACAGTTATGAATAAAGGCAGCGGCACCCTCTTTCATTCAGCATTCCCATTATTGCTTTATAAATGTCTTGCCCCCTTGTGTGTCCACTGAGGTTCGTCAGGCCCAACACATCTTCAACAAACTCCCCCTTTGCCTCATCATAAAAACTCACAACACCAGCAACTGAGCATTGTCAGTGGTGTCAGTGGACTCATCCACAGCTAAGGAAATGCACTGTGCATTTTTTATTCCATCACAAAGCTGATTAATCAAATCACCAGCCAGTATTTATGTTCTTCTGGTTGCTGTGGAATCTGAGAGGGGGATTTGCTTGATTTTACCTGTTATTTCCTCTTTTTGTTTGCCTTCAAACATGGTCTCCATCACTTCAGTCATGCATTCTTTTATACTTCAGTTATTATCCAGTGGAAAGCCCTTACCTACTGGCCTAGTTCAATCAAGGTGGTTACCTTTTGTTTGGCTGGGCAGTGTAGTTTTACACACCGTCTTATTTGACTTTCTCAGGACTTAAAACTGTTTTTTGGGGGCAGACCCCCACAAAGAAAATAATATATTTACACACGTAAGGTCATCATCTTAACAGTTGTGTATGCTCATCCGTGAGCAGAGCATCAAGTTGACATGTCTATTACAGCTGAATGCGGCGATTACCATGCTGAGTACAGCCAAACTTGACAGTCTCTTCTCTGTCATTGTAGACCGCAAATACCTCATTCCTTCAGTACTTGGGTCCGAATGCTTCTCGTTTTGCGCCTTACCGTTCAAATGAAATCGCCGCCAATCATATTTCCACGCTCGCGCCAGGGCCGGGGAGGGGTTACAAGACGTGCGTCTTGTGCTGCATTCACTTGCACTCGGACATTAGAGACTTTCTCTCATAAATGTCCGATGAGCCACAACTTTTCTTTCAACAACTGGGGTGGCAAGGCCTATTTTTAGGGTGTCAGTTGCCACCCCATGCCACCCCGGTAGGTGAAACTAGGCTACTAGCTACAGTACAGATGCAACTAGATGAGCTGTTAACTCTCGCTCTGACTTTTTTTTTTAAACTCTCGCTCTGACTCAGACAGGTTGAAAGAGACGAGACACATTTTTCCCACCCGCATTCCGCGAAGACCCGCCCTACTGTGCCTCTGATTCGCAGATTGTTTGGGGGGAAAAAACGCTGACGGGATGCTGAATGTGATTGGACCAATGCATTGACAGACACACACAGACAGTGGAACAGTCTGACATGCAGAGCGCTGTTTGCAGTGGACATAGCGGAGAATTTTGACTCGTTGCGCTGTGGCGATATCTCGCAGATAACACAGATAATACAGATAATACATATGAAAAGTATAATTTGCTCAGAGTCCAGAGACAGTTGTGGCTCGGTCCGGATCCGGACCGGAGTCCGGACTTTGAGGATGCCTGCTATAAGTAATGTTTTTCTTTTGGACGGATACTATAATTTACATTTTTTTACTATGTTCAATCTGAATTTACTTTAAAATAAAAAACATCTATATTGATTCTGACTTTTCTACATCCAACTCACAGGTTTATCATTGCTTGAGAAAAAGAGATTATTAATTTACCCCTTTTAGAAGTGAAGATATAGTCATTTGTTCTGGGAATGTCATTTTCGAGCCTGAGACCTGAAAAACCCGTCTTGTAACACGGAGCCCGTTTCCTAATCCATGCTAAATGTATGTGTGTGCATAAAGCTGAGTTATGATCGGTCATAATAACACTGAATTTGGTGATGATTAAATAGTTTACAATGAGATTTACTCATATACACACAGAGCCCCCCCACATATCAAATCCCAATTTAACCCCTGCTTACACATGCTGCGTTTTCTGCGTGGCTGTGTCTTTAGTTGAAAGCCCAGTGGCGATCTTTCATATGTCATGATAGTACAATAAAGCCATCGAAAAGAATAGGATACAGTAGTAAAAGTCATTCTGGGTCTTTGTGTGTCATTCAAGCTCAGCTCTCTGAGTGTGTGTGGCACGAGTGCATTTTGTGTGAGCGAGCCACAGAGAGAGAGCGCACCGGTAACCGGGGATTGTTGTTGTTTGCATCTGGTTAGATAGCTAAGCTAACGGATATGTTGTGGCTTCCTTCCTTGTCTTTCCATCAAGCCACTAGCCGCCTTAAACAGACAGTTCTAACTCGTTTCTTTCCTTAATTACTCACAGTTTGAAGTGTTGCTTGGCCTCCGATGGTTTAGATGATGTTGCGATGTGTTTGCTCAAAATAAAATAACAAACTTTTGCACATGCAACAAAGAAAATAGGCCTTTACAATATTCAAAAGAAATAGGCAAAACTCAAATAAAATAACAAACAACTTAGGTATTCTTTCTTTCTTGATAATGCTTATAACTTCATAACTTAAAGGTAGGGTAGGTAATTTTGGAGAAACCAGCTCGAGATCGCTAGAATTTGAAAATACACAGCCGGAAGAAATCTGCCACTTCCTTACAGAGCCCCTCCTCCAACACACACGAACGTGCACATGACCAATGAGGGCACAAGATAAGTTTGTGCACAGATGGAAGGCTGACAGGCAGGTAGGCCATCCAGTTACTTTAGCCGGGCCGGCTCAAATGATTGGTCGTACTTTTTACAGTACTACGGCTTCCACAGATGACATTTTTTTAATGGATTTTTTGTCAAAGCACTTCAGATATTCATTGCTATCAGGATGTTAAGAGCATTCCATGGAATATAACAAAAAGTGTATCTCGAGCCCGTTTCCTCGAACTTACCCACCTTTAAAGGGTACTTGTACGATTTGTATGTACGTGTAATCAAATCAAATCAAGTTTTATTTATAAAGCACATTTAAAAGCGATTTTTGGTCGAGCCAAAGTGCTGTACATGTAATAAAAACACATTACTACAATCACAATAAAAGACAATCAATTACAACAGATATATATAAAAAAACACAAGGAAAAGTCAGGAGTCGTGCTCCGCTCTAACTAGAAGGCCAGAGAGAAGAAGTGTGTTTTTAGTGTAGATTTAAAAACCCCTAGGCTCTGGGCCGACCTCACATGTAGTATGATTACGATTACGTGTACGGTACGGTTAAAAACTGTTCCTCGACGGCGTCTCTCAACAGGTTGCCCATCACTGTGGCTTTAGCACAGGCGCCGTGGGAATTGTAGTCCTTTATAGTGCGTTGACTACAGACATCACAATTAGGTGGCCTTTCTTATTTAAATCGCACATCCACGCGATGTGAATATCGTGCATGCCATATCGCGATTATCGTCACGACACGATATATATCGTGCAGCCCTAGTCAGCATGCTGTCAACCCATCACCACATCAACATGTCCCAAAACATCAGCCGTTAGCTGTTAGCATACAGAGCTCACAGCTCCTCATATCTGTTCAGAAACTGGACAAAAGTTAAACAAGTACAAACCACAGACTGTCTGTGTCATGGCGAGTACAGTCGCTGCTTTATTTCTGTCTGTATGACGTTGTGAGTTTGGACGGAACATAAACAACGTTAGCTTGGCCTGATCGATCCGATGTTCATTCAGAAAAACACGCATTTTAAAAGGTTTTTCCCCTGCTGTCTGTCTGCACACTTGTCAAAGCATTAATTCATGGTTTTTACTAATCGGTATCAGTATGTTGTTACTTCGGCATCATTTTTGAAACGTGTATTACAATTAAATCATGGTAAAATATATTAATTTTGTTGTAGTTGGTACCTACCATAGTATTTACATGGATATAAACCCTGCCTCCTCGTCAACGCGTCTTGTTTGAATGATGCAAGTAAACACAGCTGATAGCCGCGGTGAATCTCGTGCGATTAGAGCGATGCGAATATGGTATATGAATATGGTATATGAATATGGTATATGAATATGGTATATGAATATGGTATATGAATATGGTATATGAATATGGTATATGGTAGATACCAACTACAACAAAATGAACATATTTTACCGCGATTACATTTCTTGACTGGCAGCGAAACAACCAATCACAGCAGTGCTTCTCCGGCTGGAGTGTTCTCCCTAAAGGAATACCCTTTCCGTAATTTTTGAAACGCTGTCGTTTTTTGTGAAATGCTGTGTTGTTTTGTGAAATGCTTACCGACATGCTGACTCATGTTCAGCAGCTGTTGATGTTGTTATAACTGCACTGTGGAAATTCAGGTTGTCAGACATGATTCACAGCGAATATGAGACGTCAGTTTGAAAGATTTGTGATTGTCAGTAAAGTAGTTAATAAATGAACAGATGATAACCTGCAGCTGTTCTCTCCATCAGATGTCTGTGAAGTGGAGCTGGACACACACACAGCACACGTGAACCTCAAACTGTCTGACAACAACAGGAAGGTGACATGTGTGGGAGAGGAGCAGCCATATCCTGATCATCCAGAGAGGTTTGACTTCTGGTATCAGCTGATGTGTAGAGAAGCTCTGACTGGTCGCTGTTACTGGGAGGTCGAGTGGAGCGGAGGGGTTTATATATCAGTGACTTCCAGAGGAATCAGCAGGAGAGGAGACAGTGAGGACTGTAGGTTTGGAGGGAATGATCAGTCGTGGAGACTACGCTGCTTGGGTGATGGTGACTATGTCTGTCACAATAAGAGAAAAACACTCACCTCCTCCTCCTCATCACCCTCCTCCCCCTCCTCCCCCTACTCCCCCTCCCCCTTCTCCTTCTACTCCTCCTCATCCTCCCCCCCCTCTGGTAGAGTAGCAGTGTATCTGGATCTTCCTGCTGGCTCTCTCTCCTTCTACAGAGTCTCCTCTGACACACTGATCCACCTCCACACCTTCAGAACCACATCCACTGAACCTCTCTATGCTGGGTTTGGATTCTGGTCATCTTGTTCCTCAGTGTCTCTGGTTCCTCTGCAGGTCTGAGAGTCTCTCCTCAGTGTCTCTGGTTCCTCTGCAGGTCTGAGGGTGTTTCTCAATCGCGAGTAAAGCTGCTGCAGAGCCACTATTTCAAGCATACTACGTCATCGAGAGCCGCCGAAGTACTGTTCCAATCTCCAGCATACTTGGAAATCTACCGAGCCCGGCGTATTCCGTTTAGAGAGATATCGAGGCTGCACATGAGTAGACTCCGCGGTCTTAAAATCCCCACAATGCTTTGCACACGGACCAATTTCCCCCAAATCTGTGGCGGAAGATGTAAGGCGGTCCTCTCATATGATGCACACCTGCACACTTGCTAGCCTGTTCCACTCTTTGTTTTCCGAATGCCAGGAAGTATTCTTGCCTCGCTTCTGAAGCAAGATGCTTGGCAGCATAAGCTACCAAGCAAGCGTACTCGCGATTGAGAAACACCCTGAGAGTCTCTCCTCAGTGTCTCTGGTTCCTCTGCAGGTCTGAGAGTCTCTCCTGACGACAGAAACTGACTGCAAATCCTTAACTGTGTTTCTCTTTTTTGTAAACCTCCTCTTTTAGTTTTAAAACCTGTTGTTTTTAAGCTTCTTATTGTTTGCAACAGTCTGTAAATATACACAACTTTATAAAATAATGCACACATTTACCGTTTTCTAGACTAAACACAGGTATGATCCTGAGTTAAAAACAATACTAGGGAACAGGAAGTTGTTACATCTGTATGAAGATATTAAACATCTATCTTGTTGATCAGTAAATGTTGGAACTGTTTGTAAGCAGCGTGTTTCCTGACGGACGCACACACGTTGGTCGGTCAGGTGGAGCAGCAGGTGAAGTCAGGTGATGCAGACTCTCTTGATAAAACACTCCCCCTCCACACTCGTTGGTTTGGAACTGCACTTAAAGGTCTCCTATTGTACTATTTTTAAGCATATATTATAGGTCTCAGATATAAAAAACATGTCTCTGAAGGGTTTTGCTCCCCCTCTGGTAGAGTAGCAGTGTATCTGGATCTTCCTGCTGGCTCTCTCTCCTTCTACAGAGTCTCCTCTGACACACTGGTCCACCTCCACACCTTCAGAACTACATTCACTGGACCTCTCTATGCTGGGTTTGGGCAGAGTTCTCGTTTTGTGTTGATTCCTCTTCGGTGTCTCTGTGTCCTCTGCAGGTCTGAGAGTCAACATGTTCACACTTATATATACATATACTGATATACTATGTAACATTTCTACATGGAATTGTGTGAAATGAGATGCTGACTGCAATGATCCACAGAATATTTTTTTGTTCTTGTTTTGATTGAAAAATCACATTCTGTTCGTCAAATGATGAGCAACATTTGAACAATTCTGTAATGTAATGAGAGTTGTACTGTCCTATATTTGTTATGTTTCTAAAGACTTCTAATAAAAACAATTATTTTATCTTTATTTTATCTTTTGTTTATTCTAGGGCTGTCAAGTTACCGTTAATAACGTGTTAAAACACACACACACACCACACACACACACACCACACCCAACACACACACACACACACACACACACACACACACACACACACACACACACACCACACACACACACACACACCACACACACACACACACACACACAACACACACACACCACACACACACAGACTATATTTTAAAGACAACATTAGAATGCAGTAAGAGATGGCCCCTTGCCTCGTTGTATTACAGTGTGGAAAATCCAAGTCTCTGAGGATGAAACTGTAAACCTTTATGATGCAGATGATAATGTTTTATGCTGTCTGTTAATGTTTGACTTGAGTTGCTTCCTGTTGTTGGTTGGTCCAAAGTCTAGATGTGCCCTGTGATCGTATTTCAGATGAAGATGAATTCACAGAGTTAGACTCTATGTGAATCAGTAGAGCTGTGGAAACCTCCTGCCTGCATTTAAACATTTGTTCTGTCTCTGCTTGGTTTCCTGTTTGGAGCTGCTGATTCATCTCACCTTCACTCTGCTTGATGCAGATTATCTTCAGCATCAGAAGGTAGCGTAAGAACAGTTTTCATCGTGTGTGTCAGCCGCTGTTAAACAGAACAGTAGACAGCTGCTGTACTGATGTGTTGTGTTCACTGCATTGGTGGAATCAACAAAACTCATTTTAGTTTGGATGAAGCTGAAATAAGACTGTTGGTTCGTCACACTGAGTTGAGCAGAAAATAGATACAGCTTGATGAAATCAATACAACAGAGCTACAGGAATGTCGACTTTAGTTCAGATGACTTTAGGGTTAGGGTTTAGGCTAGTTCTGATGACTTTAGGGTTATGTTACAGTTTTAGCTAGTTCTGATGACTTCAGGGCAGAGTCCTGCACGGGTCTGATTTTCAAGACCCGCTCCCGCCCCGCCCCGCAACGTGCAATACCGAACCCGCCCCGCTACCCGCACATATTGCCAATTAGTTCCGCAACCCGACCCGACCCGTCGGCACAAGATCCGCAACCCGACCCGATGACTTTAGTTTTAGGGTTTTAGCTAGTTCTATTGACTTTGGGGTGGGGGAGCGGTAGTCCTACACGCTCCGCCGCCATGGCCATCACCAACGGGAAATCCTGACGGGCAGACCTGCGCGGTGGTCCCTCATGGACGCCGGACCCAGAAACGCCCGACACCGAGAAGTCCTTGTCTTCTTCCTCCTCGACAAACGGGGCCGCCCGGCCTGCCGGAATGGCGAATAAGAACGGCACCTCCCGGCCACCTCCTGGTCCTCCATCTCCACCACATCGAGTTCCTCCTGGTCTTGCACCTCGTCTGGCGAGAAATAGTGTGCCTGGAAGTGCTCCAGACGATGCTGTCGTCTGAGCCGCGGGAGCAAACGGCAGGCATTGCAGGACGGGGAATGCTTTACGCCAATCCACAGCGTGGTCAGGCCCCAAACACTCGAAACAAAGGCGTGGGAATCAGCGCCCGCAATTAAGCCAGGACATGTAGGGCAAGGCCGGGGCTCAAGGAGTGGTGTCACGTTTAGCTTTTCAGTTGTTTGCTGCTCGCTGAAGAGAAAAAGGATGACAGTCGGGAGGCGTAGCCGCCTTATATACTGTGGGCCTGTGCGCGCATTCAGGTAGGCTGATAGACTGCCTCTCTTCTCTACTGGAGGCTTATCGACATTCATTTTTTCAATCGATCGATTTTGATGATTGACACCACTTTTTAACCGTTGGAGCCAATAGAATCGAGGGGAAGTTCCTAAATCCATCTAAACATTACCATTGGTGAATGAGAGTGATGCGCATGCCCAAAACCGGAAGCTCCATAAATGTTATGATGGATTATCAGTAATCATTTCAAAGTGACACAGAGACATTGGATTAACCTTCAGCAGCGTTTATATGCGTTTTAATGCCATTGAACACAACTTTTGATCAGAAAACATCAAAGGTAAGACGTATTTGCCGTTTTGGCCCCGTAAAGGGAAGTTGTGTGTTGTCTTTCCTGGCTTTTGCTGCCGTGAGTTTTGGTCGCACAGGGGTGATAATTATACCATTGGAATCTGTGGAATCTCAGCTTTCACATAGTTTGTGCAGATTGCATGACGTATAAAATATCGCTACCGTGAGTTATGTGCTAGGTGCGTTAGCACTCTTTCGCTTAGTGCTGATTCAGAGGCTTGATGTGGTTTGGAACATAATATGGCGATTAATCACGGCAACATTTAGCTGAGAATAATTCTCCTGCATGAGCTCTCTTTTTGTTTTCTTTTTGTTTTTTAAAGCTACAGACCCAGAATCATCACTTTAGTAACAGCTGAAATAGATGGGGATGAGGCTAGAATGGGTGATCTGTTTGGTATGTTGAGCAAAACACTTCATAGACATGTTTTTTATATCTGAGACCTATAATATATGTTTAAAAATAGTACAATAGGAGACCTTTAAGTGCTGTTCCAAACCAACGAGTGTGGAGGGGGAGTGTTTTATCAAGCCCTCCAACAGAGAGTCTGCATCACCTGACTTCACCTGCTGCTCCACCTGACCGACCAACGTGTGTGCGTCCATCAGGAACACGCTGCTTACAAACAGTTCAACATTTACTGAACAACAAGATAGATGTTTAATATCTTCATACAGATGTTAAAAACTTCCTGTTCCCTCGTATTGTTTTTAACTCAGGATCATACCTGTGTTTAGTCTAGAAAACGGTAAATGTGTGCATTATTTATAAAGTTGTGTATATTTACAGACTGTTGCAAACAATAAGAAGCTTATAAACAACAGGTTTTAAAACTAAAAGAGCTTTACAAAAAGAAACACAATTAAAGTTTTTTGTATTAACCTGTTACGCACCGCCCCCCCGGTACCGGGCGGATAAACGCGTCATTTGCAGGAAACAACGTCTAAGGAATCTTAATATTTAATAAACTATGAATGTTTTATATCCATGTAACGGGAAGAAACTCAGCTAATGATCTTTTAAAAATGTTTTTCCAAAAAAAAACCCACAATGCTAGCACTCAGCCTCTGAATTATCCACGAGTGAAAAATGTAACCTAAAACTGCACCTAAACTCACTCATAACTCCCTTATTACTTATCCTAGATGCACAGCCAACCCCTCGTTTAGCATCCTGGAGACACAGAATCTGTGTAAAAAACCTCAACACTCAGTGATAAACATTTGCGACGCTATAAACGAAAGCGTACATCAGAACATGTGGAGCTAGGTAGCTAGAAACGCTAACATGGCTTACCTTGGTCAAAACTGGTCTTCAATGGCATTAAAACGATAAAAAAATGATGCTGCAGTTAATCCATAGGTTAATCCAATGTGTCTGTGCCTCTTTGAAATGATTTCTGATAATCCATAAGCAATAAAACTGCTTTTTCGTTTCCAAATGCCAGAGCTAGAGATAGGTCCACTCTGACGCAAAATTACATGCGCGAAGCCCCCACCTCTTCTCTTCAAACGTGTGTGTGTGGGGGCCTCCCCCTTCGATTCTATTGGCTCTAACGGTCAGAAAGAGGTGTCAACCATCAAAATCGAGCAAGGGGGCCAGAGATATGGAAAAAAAACATTTTCACCCAAATCACCTCAGAGTTGGAGTGGTTTTGGCTAAACCTCTCTAAAAAGGTCAAATGTCACTTGTTTTGCATCAATCTTGATACAGGGTACTTATTATATGTTGTACTTTGGATTCCTAAAGCGTTTAGTGTACTAACCCATCATCCAAGGGTAGTTTTCACTATAAGTAAAAATAATTTTTGGACGGACACTATAATTTACAGTTTTTTACTATGTAAAATCTGAATGTTCTTTAAAATAAAAAACATCTATATTAATTCTGACACTTCTACATCCAACTCATATATGTAACCTTGCTTTGATAAAAGAAATTATTCATATAACCCTTTTAGAAATTAGGTTGTAGTCATTTGTTTTGGGCATGTCATTTTCGAGCCTGAAACATGAAAAACAGGCTTGGTGCTTAACAGGTTAAAATGTTTTATAAGAGATGCTGATTTGAAACCATTGTTACGAATAGTTACGGCATTTCCTGTTTCTTCCAATGCTTGTCGCTTAATATACACCCTCCGTCTGAAGTCACACTCACAGTTTAACGAGGCTCCCTCCTTTCAGACGGAGGGGGAGTGGGTGGGGTTTGGAATTGGGCCTCCATTTACTTCATCACTGATTCAAAGGGTGGGCTTATACATTTAAGGGTTAATAATCTGTCATGTAAAACCCAATATAATAACTGATGTGGAACTAAAGGTGGATTGAACAGCAGTGAAGGGGTTAGTATGGAGGACAGAACATGGCATAAGTATAAACTGATAGAAACATAAATGTATAAATATATGTATGAATAAATACATTAAAATAATAAATAAATGGAAATAAGACAGCCTGTCCTCCTACAAAAAACGACCATATAGGTCGATTGTTCAGCAGCTAAATACGACCCAGAGTCACGTTTTAAAGTGTAGCACCTCTAGTGGTCGTGTAAGAAACAACATGCTCCCGTTGATTGCAAACGCTCTGGAGGGTCGTTTATTCACAAATAACCCTCTCTGGAAAATCCTAAATTGTGGAATAGTTTGGCCATTAAAATGCTTTTTGATTAGATTTCTAGCGAGAAGTGTATATTGTACTTTTATAATCTACGTCCAGTCGATGTGTAGGATCTATAGTTTGATAGATATTACGAAGATGATTTGAGGTCTTGCCAGGAGAACGTGTATATGGGGCAGCTTCCATGTAAAGTTAGCGTGGGTGAAAACAGTTTTTCCGGTCTCGAAGTTTTCATAAAACCGGATGTATTCCCCTCACTGTCAAATGATTACACAGTGATATCTGCATTACTCATCCACTAAAAAACTCAGTTTATCCTTGTTAATTACACAATATTGATTGGTTTAAATTGTGTACAATGCTTTTGTGTTTTTAACCTTCGATTCGGAGAAACACTACCCA
This sequence comes from Trematomus loennbergii, assembly GCA_012861695.1. Classification (NCBI taxonomy): domain Eukaryota; kingdom Metazoa; phylum Chordata; class Actinopteri; order Perciformes; family Nototheniidae; genus Trematomus; species Trematomus loennbergii. The sequence continues at coordinate 87,929 of JAAOOA010000976.1, forward strand.
GAATCCCCAGCTATCGTTTGGGACTACAACATCCGCCTTGCTTTACAAACCCGTGATTTGTCCTCAAGCTCTGTGATTGAATGTTGGAGTGGCAGTGTGACAAGGTTACGCCGAGTGTCAAACAGCTTTTTGAAATGGAATGGAACCACGGCAGACTATCCAAAACTGGACTCGGACGGGTCCAGCCCAGCCCTCCCCCCCAGAATTACACATGCTGGCTATTGTGTGTTTCGCAACATGTTCTATGGCACGTCTCTACTGGGAATTGTAGTTTTAAAAGACGTTTTCGTATTTCCCACAATTAGAAGTTGCCAGTATTAAACTGTTTACACCCCTGGAGGTTTAGAGGATACGAAACACAGTGGTGTTATCACATTTAAAACATATAATTAATAAATGGGTGAAAATTGCTTGTGTCCATAAGTCTTGTGTCTATGTCCTGTTGTTCATTGATAAGCCTGAAACATGCACTTGTATAGTTTCAGAGGCAAATTTTGCAAATATGGCAGTAGCCATCGATCATCTTAAAATAAGATAAGATACTTTATTGATCCCAAGTTGGGAAATGTTTTTGTTACAGCAGCATGTACTACTTTGTTCTAATTCAGAGGTTAACCTGGTATTTTTACTCCACTACATTTATTTTTGTTACTTTGCAGATTCTGATTAATGATGTGAAATATAAACAACCCTTAAATCAGACTTTAGTTACACCTGAGTAAAATTCAGCCTTATTAGTTTGTCTGTTTTGCACATCCTCCTGTTAATATCTGTGGACATCCTGCACTAAACTGTTTTATTGTAGAGATCACTACAGTATCTTCTTGATATTTTCTATTCTATATTTCTATCATTGACCCCTATTTTGTATGTAGGCTACTCTTAATATTTAAACGTTTTCATCAAATAAAACGTATTCAACAACTAAATTCAATAACGTGCTTTAACCACTAGGCGGGTTAAAAAAACAGAAGTCTAGTTAATAAAACATAATATCAAACATAAGACTATTAACTTTATTGTGAAATTAAAACAGAACGGTAAAGAAAAATACAGTTTCAGTCTCTCGATTTGAAGCTTATGCATTGTACCATGAACCTGTATAGACCTGTAACAGTCAACTGCATGAGGAGTTGAAAAGGTAGTTCAGAAAATCAGTAATATCTTTAAACACTACAAGTCCCTTTCTATCAGCTGTGCACCGTTATGGTGTAAATATAACCTATCTACCAATTGGATCAAATATAAAAGTCAGCCGAATTAGTATTGATACTGCAAGGAGACGTATTGTGTGAAAAGAAATGGAAGATGTTGTTTAATTGCTGATATATTTATGATTCACGTCACGTATTCAGTTTTGGCGGCATTTCTTCCTGTTTGTCCAGAAGTCTTCTCATCAGGGCTCTATACATAGAGTTAACTACGGCAGATGTGTAATATTTAATGCAGCCGAACCGTGTATTACAATGCCGTTATGTGATGACCTCCAAAGAGAAAAGCAAGCACACTCGGAATAAAGTATTATTATTTTTTTTTAAATGTTTTCCAATTTCATATCACATAAACACCATATCCCAACGTGCATTGCGTCTAAAACATCCAGGATTATGGGTGTAGTTCGATGTTTTAGCCTATCAAAACCTCTGAAAAAAGAAAGGTGTCTCTCAGAATCGAAAGAGAAAAACCTATGGGAAAAACACAAAAGCATTGTACACAATTTAAACCAATTAATGTTGTATAATTAACAAGGATAAACTGATGTTTTTCAGTGGATGAGTACTGCAGATATCACTGTTAAATCATTGGTTTTATTATGAAAACGTCGAGACCGGAAATACTGTTTTCAACCTTTAACTTTACATGGAAGCTACCACATATGCACGTTCTCCTGTCGAAACCTCAAATCATCTTCGTAATATCTATCAAACTATAGATCCTACATATCGACTGGACGTAGATTCTAAAAGTACAATATACACTTCTCGCTAGAAATCTAATCAAAAAGCGTTTTAATGGCCAAACTATCCTACAATTTAGGATTTTACAGAGAGGGTTATTTGTGAAAAAACGACCCTCTGTAACATTCAACGGGAGCACTAGAGGGCGAAAACTTTAAAACGTAATTATAGGTCGTATTAAGCGCTTGAACAAACAACATATTTGGTCGCAATAAGGGCTTGAACAATCGGCCCATTTGGTCGTATGAGTTGGAGGACTTCTTGGAATAAAATACAGAAGAAATGTGTATGTTAAAGGGGACCTATCATGCAAAATGCACTTTTGTACGTCTTTTATACATGAATATGTGTCCCCGGTGTTCCAGGGAACTCACCAAGTGTCAGAAAACACAACCCTCTCTATTTTCCTCCATACCCAAATCTCTAAAAAAGGGGCTGCAACGGATCTGATAAAAACTGATCCAGATTTGAACACTGTCCTGACGTCAGGACGGTGGCGCTACGGCTATTGGGCCAACTCCACCAATCAGGAGGAGACAGCCACGGCCATTGCCGTTCAAAAGCGCTGGAGATGCTGTAGTACATATGCCAGGCCTGTAGATGGTGCTGTTCTCACAGAATCAGCCCTTGCAAAACAGAGCTAAAAAATGTCAAATTGAGCAAAATGAGGCATGGCTAAAATGCATGATCTGTTTGGTATTTTGAATAAATATGCCTTATATAGGTATGGTCCTACACTATATTATTATAATATAGCATGATAGGTCCACTTTAACACATTTAACGTGACACACAGGGGACTCATTTATTATTTTAAAACCACCATAATTATGCTAGATGTTCAGAATAAGTGTTGAACTGTAACGAAAAGAGAGCATCCAAGTGTCTTTGGTAGCACTTCACTGCGGCGTTATTGAATAAATAGGCTGCTGGAGAATGAGGTGAAATGTAATAGGTTAATTAAAGAGAATGCCCGTGATGAGCTGATTATATGCAGCTGCGGAGTGAATGTATATATATACCCAGTCTTCCAGAAAGAACTTGCGCTGAGCTTCATTTATTAAAAAAACATTTGAAAACATCAATCTATTGTTTAGACCAGGGGTGTCAAACTCAAGCCCGCAGGCCAAAATTGGTCCGCGACCTCATTTTATGTGGCCCGCAAGAGCTTACAAAGAATATGATATACACTACAATTGGCGTAATTGTTGAATTGCTTGATAAATAAAATGTATAATTATTATTATCTAGCCGCCCTTTTGAGGACATGTGTAGGAGAAGAGAACATCCATCATATTCTTAATAATAGGAGGGTGGGTGGAGGCTGTTTGACAGGTGGTGAGCAAGGACCATCTCCCAGGCATCAATCAGATGAACATTCAGTCCTTTAAATATGGCTCTTAGCACCTTATCACACTGCACCGAGAACCAGTCACTGTTGTTTATCACCACATCAAGCCACAAAGCTTTGGGGTTTGCAGTCCTGATGATGATCACCGTTTTTGGAGCCCTGTCCAACAGCCGTACCACCGCACTGCGGATCCTTTGTAGCCGCCGGATGTACACCTCGATGGGGAAAGAACCAAAGTGAGCCCAGATGCCAAAAACGACAACAGTGTTGGGAGCCCCGATTAAGTCATCTAGTTCATTGGCTATGTAACGAATTTCTTCATTTGAGCCAATAAAACGGAGAGGAGGACCATGGAGGCGGAAAGTCACCATGATTTTGTTTTCATAGTCTAAGGCCAGGAAAGGTCCATTTTTCCTCGAGCTGCCCAGGTTAAACTCCTTAAGATCTAAAGGTATTACAGAGGAAACAGATTAAGATGCAGTGTGAACATAATGAAACTGTTGCCGGAAATCCCTGTGGATTAGTTACCTGGTAGTGTTGCGTTGAGGAACTCAAACCACTGCCTGATGGTAGAGTCTCCATACAGGTGGACCATTTTGTCTTTTAGACACTGAGTGATGGCAGATGCGCCGGTGAATTGGCGAACTGTGGTGCCATCTAGTGCTCGCCATAAACCCTGGTAGTAATAGCCAGAGGCTTGAAAGTTCACAATGCTGCTCTCCACCTCTGGTTGACCTGAGAGAAAGTTGAAGGATAATAAGGGGCTTGTTTTACGTTTGTTACTGACCTTAACCAAATCAAGGTATAGACTGAATGTATGAACATTTTATGGCCTTACTCCTGAGAGACACTGCAACAGCTGTGCCGTGTTGACAAAGTTTGAGCTGAGAGCTCCATGCTCCCTTTGCTCCTGTCAAATTGGCCTGCTAAATACATCTCTCAACAGAAGAATGATCCCAAAAGAAAGAGTTGTTGTTTTTTCTGCCCCTACACTTTCATCATCTGTACATGGAGCACATTAGATCGTGAATTCAGTGATAAATGCATTCCTTACCTTCCTTTTTTGGTAAAACAGTGACACCGGCAGGTCCTGAAGCCGGAATGCAGACTTTCAAGTTGACACGACTGAAGAAAAGCACACACACAATACTACAATAAATATTAATATCCCAAATGCAGCTTTTCTACATGGTTGTGGAATGGCATGGAGGTTTACCTGGGGTAAACAGTTTAGAAGGTCTACTTTTCATGCTGTATCTTATCTTCATTATATTGATATAAGGGGTCTTTTGCTGCAGCTTTTGCCACCCTACATTTTCCTTGTGTGAACTTGGAGAGAGAGAGAAGAGAGAGAGAGAGAGAAAAGAGAGAGAGAGAAAAGAGAGAAGAGAGGAGAGAGAGAGATATTTGCGAGTTGCATAAGAACAGGTAAGATAGCAGGGTTTACCACACATAGGCTATACTTGGGCGGGCCGCCCAGGTATATTAACGGCCGCCAAAGTATAATTCACAAGCCATTTAGGTTTCATTTTGCATATCCGTCCCCGAGCACGACGGCATCTGCGATCCCTCGCTCTACCCCTTGCTATCGCGTGAATGGTCTGCTTTATGTGCTCCGCACAGTAACCCCGCTGCGAGGCCCCGGCGAACAGTTCATGAGCATGCACCCCCCCCCCCCCCGTTCATAAAGTCAAGTACCCCTCAAAAGCTACGGTTTATTTCATTTTAAGGATGCGCACCAAGCAACATCTCCAGGTGCTCCTTTGAGAACCAGGGCAAAAAGTTATGTGCACCCCTGATTATAAAATGACAGACATGTGTAGATGTTATGTGTACAGATTAACAACATTATAAAATTAAAACAGAAAATCCAGATTTATATCCTATCAAACATGAAGGTCAACTATGATTCAGACTGAGTGGTTACATTTATATTATCTTTGAATCTAAACTGCCTGTACTGACAAACTTCTGAAACTTCAAGCCAAGGAGATAAATAGGTAACACATGATGTATGTATTTATAAGAAGTCACACAAATGACCAGTCTCTTTGCTTCCTTACCCTTGAAAGAGCTCATCCTCCTTGGCCTTGAGCGTTTGTTTGTATCCTGCACTGCTGCGGGTGATCCTTGCATCACAGCTCATGTTCTTTGGCTTGTAGCAGAACCAAGGATCGCCGGTTCGAGGGTCGGTGAAGTCGCAGATTGGCTGCTTGGTTTGACGCAGGCAGCTGTTACAGATGGTGGTTTCAGAGTGTGAGCCTGAGCAAAAGAGGCTTATGAAAAATACCCTGTCAGGTTGTTCACTCGTCAACCTGTTCAGCACTGTGATAGCTTCACTGGGATGAACTAGCGTCACCTGATTGGATAGAAAACAAGAGTTTTTGTTGAAAATGTACAATTGGTGGCTAGACTCTGCTTTTGTCTGAAATAAAAAGTCGTATCAACATTAGTTAAAAGGGGGTGGGGCTTTGTGAGTAATCAGTTGGAAGACAAATGACACGCCTACAGCAAAATCACATAGACAAATATAGTTTTAAGCATCACCTCAACCTGAGCTGCTCCTTCCCAGAGTAAAGGAAAGACAGCAGAGTAGCTCCCATTGAGATGGTCCACCACTTTCCCAGCTACACCTGCACCAAGCGTTAGGTTGTGCAGCCGGGCAAATAAAAAGTCCCCCCCAGACTTCTTGGGTTGTCCCTTGAAGTCAGAGATGATGATGCCAACTTCCAGCTGATCCCCTACGTGCCACTGTCCTCCTCCTCTCGCTGGGAGAATGGTGAAAGAGCTGTGAGCTGGATCACTGGTCAGCTCCAGGGAAAGAGGAGATGGCAATGCAGGAGTTTCAGGCCAAGCAACAGATTCTAGTAGCAGGCGTTCCTCCAGAGCATCCTTAGGGGACAATGGTGGGAAGTTGCAGATGCTGCGGACTTCAGTAGTAGCTTTCGAGTAGAAGATGGTGGAGCTCATTTTAGGCTGAAACTTGAAGGGGTTGAGAGACAGAGAGAAGTTTACGTAGATACGTCAAACAAATGCAGCAAATCTATGCATATTTGTTAAGGGGGTTGATAAGAGATGTTGTTGTGTAATGTTTGCTCCATTCCAGGCTTCCTGATTTCTGTCTTCAAAGTTTCTCTTTCTTGATTTGTGTTTGGCAAACTGCAGAATTACATGTTCTACGGATTCCTCAACCTGGCAGTGTTCATATCATCCAGATAGATGTTTTCCTTATGAATAATGTCATGTTTTGTTCAGTCTAGTATGTCCTAATTTAAGCCTTGATAACACATTATCCAAATTGATGGTTCTTTTAACTGTCCTGACTGATTTTTGGCTGCAGTGCATATAGGTGTACTGAAAACTCAGTGTCCTGGCGAAGGAATACCTTGCTATACCCGCAAGGGTCTTCTCTACAGCTGGCCTGATTGTGAATCGCCTCCGCACCCGCCTCTCCCCTGAGCATGCAGACATGCTCATATTCTTGAACAAGAATGAGTATTGAATAGCTGCATTCTGTGCATACTAGGCCGTGTTACAGGTTGTTGATCTCTGTTGTAATAGGGTTACGTTACCCTAACCCGTTATGTTGTTCGTGTATGATCCCTCTTTCATTAAAAAAACAAGTTATGTTTTAAGCATGAAAGCTGTAGGCCTATAGCTGTCAACGGTTCAAACTGTGATCACCAGTTCAATAAATTTGACAAATTCGACTTGGTTTCTAAACTTATTTGAACATTATTATTTTAAAAAATGTTTAAAAAAATGTACATTTCGGTTAATCGGTTAAACGTTTTTTGGGGGTCGAATATTCGAATATACATTTGCTTTCAAATTCCCATCCCTACTGTATAGGGCCTGTCTCCTAAAACAATCGGACTAATGTTAAACATGTCACAATAAGTCAACCCTATTAGTGATCCCAGATAACAGTTCTCACCTGGAAGAATATTAAGAAAGCCGTGAGCAGAAGGAGAACGATGGTGAAACATCTTCTTCCTTTAAAAGATGATTCCTTCATGATATTGTCCAGCTCCAGCCTGACACTGTGACCACTTCCTTTGGTACAGGATTAAAGGATAAAACATTTATGCCAGGTTAATACAAAATGTAATCATAGAATAAATTATAATTAGAAAAAGATAAAGTCACTCTTACCTGCAGCATTAGAAACATGCCTTTTATTTTTACAAGAATAATTATATTGTTAAATATAAACTCAAATTTCTAAATAATGACTTTTTACTTTTGGTACTTAATGTATATTTTATTGCACTTATTTGCAGTTTTGAATGCATGATTTAAATTACTTTAATCTTCCCGAGAAGTTTAAAGTAGCATACAATTGAAATAGTCAAAGTAAATGCAAGTACCTAAAAAGAATACACATTGATATTAGGTTAAAGGCAACATTTAGTGTTATGTTACCAATAAAATGAAACCCCAAATAGGCCTACTGTATTAGAGAGCATGGCCTTACCTTAGCATAGCTTGGGAGATTATGGTAAGAAAGTCTTAGTGTGATCCTACACTTTAGTATGGGATGATCTATCAGGGAGGGACTGGGACTGAAAAACGGCCCCTGGACTCTGACCAAGCCCACAAAAAACACGCTGTAGATTTTGCTCTAACATCTGTATCATGGTCAGTAGCGTCTGGAGCACGAAACCAACCCTGTGATCCGCCATTGTTGTTGTTTTTGGCGAAACACATCAGCAATGACGCAGGTGACGCGGGGGTGAGCAGCAGAGGTGGGGAGAGGCGGGGAGAGGCGGGGCTATGGCGCGATCGTTATCAGGAAATTATCGTATAGGGTGTACACACGGAGCCGTTTGGCCCCCCAGAGCATTGCGTCCGCAGATCTACCCACATTGGGACCCGTCATCGTTATCCGCGTTTCCCTGTCGGCCTTGTGTGGACGAACCGTCTATAAGATAGAGAACTGTAGTGGATACGACCCGTTTCGTCCCTGTGTGGCTGCAGCCTAACACTCTTAATTCCAGCAGGATAGCCAGTAACCCAGTCTGCATTGGTTTTTGACATTACGTGCGTGATTCTTACGGTATTTGCTGCCTAAAGCTGCTTTATAGTATAATAAGCTCCTTCACATAATGAAATCCCTGCAGCATGTAGAGCCTCTACAAAGAAAGAATGATACACGAGTAGATTTGCCGCAGGAGCGCGCACAGAGTAGTGCCGGTTACGCACAGTCTGGCACTGTTTACCTTCATTAGATCTGATAAAAATGACAACAGGCTTCTACGGAATAACCACTGCTAATTCAACACACACCAGATGATCGGTTATTACTTCACAATGTGCTTTTATGATGAACGATACGTTCACCAGGGCGTAACCATGGAGTGCTAGTGGAGCCTCGCAGCGGCGAAACTGTGCCGCGCTTACACTAATTGCGCCGCATAAGCACATAAAGGCGAGATCAGTTGAGGCTCCCTCTGCGAGGTGAGGCTCCCTCCGTGAGGTGAGGGCCCCTCCGCGAGGTGAGGCCCCCTCCGCGAGGTGAGGCCCCACACAGTCTGCGTGATCTGCGTGTAGGGAGGGGCGGCCCTGCAGATAAATATAAATGATAATAGCCAAACTAATCTAGCGAGAGTAAACTGACAGGCTGCTGTGCCGCATCTCACTTAGAAAAAAACACCTTTAAAAAAAACCCACAAACGACTCAACCCAGTGAAAAACCAGTCTCGCGCGCAGACTTTCATTCAGAATGTGTTAGGTAGCGTGGAAAGGGTAGGACCCAAATGCAGACTACAAAAAAGGTAAAAAGGTCTAGAAACAAAAAGCGAGCTTTATTTTAAAAGCTGAACAAAAACATGGCATGAAACACATAGGTACTGTCGCACAAAAACTGACCGTGACCAACATGGAGGGAGACAGGAAAAACAATGAACCGACCAGGCACACAGGGGAAGACAAGACTAAATACAGAGAGGGGTAATCACAAGACAAGACACAGCTGGGGTAAGGGAGGCAGAAACACAAGGGCAACAGGTGAACACAATCAGACAATCAGACACACCAGGGAAACTAACGACAGGAAGGCAAACACAGAAAGAAGGATCAGAGAAGACACAAGGAGGAAAACATTTCAAAACAAGGGTGGAAAATGAAAACATAAATTCAAAACCGTGACAGAATTTCATTCAGAATTTCATTCAGAATTTCATTCAGAATTTCCTAGCAAAATAAAAAAGTTATATTAAACTAATCTTTCAACATAGTTTAATACAAAATAAATATTAGGAGCCCTACGAATAAGCCCTACAAATAACAACAATAAACATAATAATCAAAACATTTAAATGTTTTATTCAGCCCTGATTTCCAAATCCTGGATGGGCGGGCCCGGCCATGACGCCGGGTCTGACCCTAACCCTCATCCCTCTTAGGTGCCTTACAAACAATGGACGTCCGCTCTCGGGAGCGTCGGAGTGGTGCGGTCACCCTAAGTGACAGACCTAAAGTATCCGGGATTCAGGCATCTTCCCTGGCTTGTACATTTTTGGTGATGCGCCCTGGAGATATCAGCCTATTTTAAACAACTTTTCCCCGCTTTTCAAACATTTATTCCGGGGTTTTAGCCAGTCATTTTGCACGAAATCATTTAACATTAACGGTCTCCTGAAAAAGCACATATTCTGTGCATTTTCAGGAGAGCGTCTATGTTAAATGATTTCGTGCAAAATGACTGTCTAAAACTCTCTTCCAGACATTTAAAAATACTTTCCCCGACCATTTAAACATTATTTCTGGGTGGTAAAGTGCAGTTAAGCGGCCTGGAGGTATTATACTATTTCAAACAACTTTTCCCCGCCTTTCAAAGACTTATTCCTGGGTACAAGTGTTATCTTTCCCCCCCTAGGTGTGTGTGAGACAAGTGAACTGAGTCAGCCTGCCAACAAGCAGCACCGTGCTGTCATTTGAAACATGTTACCCCACAGTTTTAGCTTAGCCCACAAATCCTGGATGATCCAGGCCGAATTTGGGTGCTCATAGGCGGCCTGCCAGGCGCCCCCACCCGTGGAAAGCAAAACAAGTGAAGAAAACGCTTAATTATATTTTAAAACAGAGTCATTTTCAGGCTCCTCTCCACAATTGTCCCCCTAAAATGATTTTAAATCATTATTTTTGCATTTAAATGCATTTATTCTATCATTTATATGGTTCCCAAACACAATGCACATAGTCTGGAGCTCACTGGGGTCCTGCATATAATTTAATCAGGCGTTTTAACACTTTTTCCCATGAAAATGATTTTTAATCACTATCATGGGGCTATGAAAATAAAATTCCGGGTAATTCCGAGCACAAGTGCACCTTTTACTATTTAAATGTATTTGTATTATATATTTGGCCTAGAAAGGGGACCTCTCTGGGTGATTTAGTCAGTTTATGGATTTTTGCCCACAAATCCTGGATGATCCAGGCCGAATTTGGGTGCTCATAGGCGGCCTGCCAGGCGTCCCCACCCGTGGAAAGTGCCAACGGGAGAAGTGGCCAGGTGTTTGGCGCTTCGGGCCGATTTTTCCCCTTCTCCGATGGTTGGTACAACGGAGAAGGGGAAAAAGTCCCTGGGCTTCATTTCCACTTCTCTGTCAAAAAGATTCATCCATACTTTTCAGACTACCTTCCGCACGAAATCAGAAACCCAGTTTTTGGGTGGACTCAGAAAAAAAACGGCTGTTGGAAATCATGGAAGAATGTATCCGCTCACCAAGCACTCTGAGTGGGCCTATTTTGTGCCTCAAGACCCCCCAGCCTGGTTCTCCCAATACTTTAAGTTCGACATGGAGGAATGCGAGGGCACTTTTGCAGGTGACTCTACCCGATTATGAGGCACTATTTTGGGGCGTATTTTTTACATTTTCCCGGTTCTCCAAATAGTTTAAGTGCGACATTTTGAGCCCTGGAGGAATGCGAGGGCACTTTCAGGTGACTCTACCCGATTATGAGGCACTATTTTGGGATATTTTTTACATTTTCCTGGTTCTCAAATAGTTTAAGTTCGACATTTTGAGCCATGGAGGAATGCGAGGGCACTTTCCAGGTGACTCTACCCGATTTGAGGCACTATTTTGGGGTATTTTTTACATTTTGACCCCTTTCCCCGGTTTCACCAAAGTTGAGTTGGTGATTTCGACCATGGAGGAATGTCAGGGGAGTCCGCGGGGGACTCTGCGGGGTCATGAGGCACTATTTTGGGGTACAATTTTTCATTTTGACCCCTTTCCCCGGTTCTCACCAAAGTTGAGTTGGGTGATTTCGACCATGGAGGAATGTCAGGGGAGTCCGCGGGGGACTCTGCGGGGTCATGAGGCACTGTTTTGGGGTACAATTTTTCCATTTTGACCCCTTTCCCCGGTTCTCACCAAAGTTGAGTTGGATGATTTCCCATGGAGGAATGTCAGGGGAGTCCGCGGGGGACTCCTGCGGGGTCATGAGGCACTGTTTTGGGGTATAATTTTTACATTTTGACCCCTTTCCCCGGTTCTCACCAAAGTTGAGTTGGGTGATTACGACCATGGAGGAATGTCAGGGGAGTCCGCGGGGGACTCCTGCGGGGTCATGAGGCACTGTTTTGGGGTATAATTTTTACATTTTGACCCCTTTCCCCGGTTCTCACCAAAGTTGAGTTGGGTGATTACGACCATGGAGGAATGTCAGGGGAGTCCGCGGGGGACTCCTGCGGGGTCATGAGGCACTGTTTTGGGGTATAATTTTTACATTTTGACCCCTTTCCCCGGTTCTCACCAAAGTTGAGTTGGGTGATTACGACCATGGAGGAATGTCAGGGGAGTCCGCGGGGGACTCCTGCGGGGTCATGAGGCACTGTTTTGGGGTATAATTTTTACATTTTGACCCCTTTCCCCGGTTCTCACCAAAGTTGAGTTGGGTGATTACGACCATGGAGGAATGTCAGGGGAGTCCGCGGGGGACTCCTGCGGGGTCATGAGGCACTGTTTTGGGGTATAATTTTTACATTTTGACCCCTTTCCCCGGTTCTCACCAAAGTTGAGTTGGGTGATTACGACCATGGAGGAATGTCAGGGGAGTCCGCGGGGGACTCCTGCGGGGTCATGAGGCACTGTTTTGGGGTATAATTTTTACATTTTGACCCCTTTCCCCGGTTCTCACCAAAGTTGAGTTGGGTGATTACGACCATGGAGGAATGTCAGGGGAGTCCGCGGGGGACTCCTGCGGGGTCATGAGGCACTGTTTTGGGGTATAATTTTTACATTTTGACCCCTTTCCCCGGTTCTCACCAAAGTTGAGTTGGGTGATTACGACCATGGAGGAATGTCAGGGGAGTCCGCGGGGGACTCCTGCGGGGTCATGAGGCACTGTTTTGGGGTATAATTTTTACATTTTGACCCCTTTCCCCGGTTACCACCAAAGTTGAGTTGGGTGATTCGACCATGGAGGAATGTCAGGGGAGTCCGCGGGGGACTCCTGCGGGGTCATGAGGCACTGTTTTGGGGTATAATTTTTACATTTTGACCCCTTTCCCCGGTTCTCACCAAAGTTGAGTTGGGTGATTACGACCATGGAGGAATGTCAGGGGAGTCCGCGGGGGACTCCTGCGGGGTCATGAGGCACTGTTTTGGGGTATAATTTTTACATTTTGACCCCTTTCCCCGGTTCTCACCAAAGTTGAGTGTGATGATTGCTGAGTCATGATGCACTTTTTTGGGGTACTTCCTCATTATCAACACGGACTAGAGATGTCTCGGAGATGGCTCGGACCCCACACCCTGGTTCTATGTAACCCTGGAGGAATGTCACATGAGTCGACAGGGGACTGCTGCTGGCTAATGAAGGACTATTTTGGGGTACATTTCCCCCATTATCAACATGGACTAGAGATGTCTCGGAGATGGCTCGGACCCCACACCCTGGTTCTATGTAACCCTGGAGGAATGTCACATGAGTCGACAGGGGACTGCTGCTGGCTAATGAAGCACTATTTCGGGTACTTTTTTTTCATTTTCACCCAAATTTCCCTGGATGAAATATTTTTTAGTTTTTTTTGTTTTTAGCCCAGTTTTGGCCACAGCGTTGCCTGGAGGATAGGACCGAGATATGACAGACTCTCTGGCCGCCTCACAAGTCACTATTGTCGGACACTTTCTTTGCTTTACCCCGGTTCTATCACTCTTTCCTCCTTTGACCATACAACCCGTTTCCTGCTGGGGTGGTGCCTGGTTCCGGGGTACCCCAAACCCTCTCATGGTCGGGGCACCATGTATGGATGCATCGGACCCAATGTTGCCATCACCAGCCCCGCGTTGGTGCGGAAGTGGGACCATCTGACCCGGTGGTAACCCAATACTTCCCTTCGTCCATGCACCATGAATTGATGCATCGGACCCAGTGTCGCAACCACCGCTCACGCTAACGCATATAAACGGAGAACTATAACATCATTTTGATCAAATTCATTATGTGTGTTTCAGTAAGGATGTCATCTGAATGCCCGGTGTGCAGACTCTTCTATCTGGCATTGAACAAACACCTTAAGCACAAGCATGCAGTGCGGAACTTGGAGGAGAGGGGAATCCTCCTGAAAATAGCCAGTGGAAGGATAAATGTTCGGACCAAACCCTGTCCCATCGCTGGGTGTTCGTACGCTGGGAAGAGACTGGACCGTCATGTAAAACATGACCACCCTGAGTTGTCCCGACATGAGGCACAGCAGGTCATGGCAAGGCTGAAGCATAGTGTGGCACTGCAGTTGCTCCATGACCTCCGTGAGACTAACCCCATCATTGGAATGGCTACATCATTGGATATAGACAATGAGGGGGAATACCCCGGGCACCCTCCACCCTTCTCCCCACATACCGAGTGTGACAACGAGGACTGCAGGCAGGTGATGCTGGAAAATGTGGCATTGAGGGCTCAGAAGGATGCCCTCAATGATGAGGTGAAGACCCTGCGCTCCAGGCTGAAAAAGGAGCTAAAACCCAGGAAGCAGAGTGCTGCTGTTCTTGAGGAAGAGGACGAATGTATACGATTTAAGGGCCTGGCAATCCCAAGTACCTCCGGCATAAACACAGTAGCCTCAGGCAGCAATACCCCTGTGAAGACCCCGGTGAAGACTGTCATGCAGTCCCCAGTAACCTCCGGTAGCGGGACCCCTGTGAAGACCCCGGTGAAGACTGTCATGCATTCCCCAGTAACCTCCGGTAGCGGGACCCCTGTGAAGACCCCGGTGAAGACTGTCATGCATTCCCCAGTAACCTCCGGTAGCGGGACCCCTGTGAAGACCCCGGTGAAGACTGTCATGCATTCCCCAGTAACCTCCGGTAGCGGGACCCCTGTGAGGAGCCCGGTGAAGACTGTCATGCTTGCAGTAGCCTCCGGTGGGAAGACACCGGTAAAGAACCCTGTGAAGAGCCAAGTGAAGACTGTAATGCTTGCAGTAGCCTCCGGTGGAAAGAGACCGGTCAAGAACCCTGTGAAGAGCCCAGTGAAGACTGTCATATTACCAGTTTCCTCCGGTAGCGAGACGCCTGTGAAGACCCCGGTGGAAACTGTCATGTTTGCAGTAGCCTCCGGTAGCGAGACCCCTGTGAAGACCCCGGTGGAAACTGTCATGTTTGCAGTAGCCTCCGGTAGCGAGACCCCTGTGAAGACCCCGGTGGAAACTGTCATGTTTGCAGTAGCCTCCGGTAGCGAGACCCCTGTGAAGACCCCGGTGGAAACTGTCATGTTTGCAGTAGCCTCCGGTAGCGAGACCCCTGTATGCCGGAAGACCCGTGCCTCTAAGCTGGCTAATGACTTGCCCTCTCCCTCAAATTACTGGTCCACTGGGTGTGGACGGGGGAATACCATGCGTGAAATCACGTTGCCTAGAAGCATGGAGGCGTACCTTCAGACATACTTGGATCATTGTTTGGGTGTCGCTCCGACAGTAAAACAGAAAGACAATGTTGTGTCGAAGATCAGCCGGATAAAGAACTTCATAGTATACATGGCCCATGGTGTTAACCGCCTGTCAGACTGGCTGTTCCTAAGAAACATGAAGATGATCCGTGGCTGGAGCGAGTATATTGTAAAGCCGGGCCGGGCAGTCACAACATCAGAGTTCTTCCTGAAGAATGTGCACCAGTTCATGGGGTACATGTCTGAGTCAAAGCCCCGGGGGTGCAAGCTCACCCAGTCTGATATGACCCACATAATGAGAGAGGTGAAAGCCAACATGAAACACTTGAATAAGGCAGTCACTCTACATCAGTTTAAGGTGAAGAGGAACAAACTGGATCGTCTGCCGAGCCAGGCGGAGCTCTCGCCGCCATGGCGGCCGCTGAGAAGCGCATCCCGAGCTCCTCGACCTGATGGCCGGCACGCCGACCTCAACCACCCAGAAGCTTCTCTATGGCTATCTCACCCTCCATTGGAGCCTCCTGTATGGCCACCGTACGGGCGTGTACGCAAACATGAAAAACAGTGAGGTCTTAGAGGCAGCCATAAGGGGAACTGCTGAGGGCTACATCATCCATGTGCAGGATCACAAGACGGCCAAGACATATGGCGAAGCACAGCTGGCGCTTACAGTAGAGGAGTTTAGCTGGGTCATGCGGTGGATGGGGATTAAAAAGGTATTGCTGGGTCCTCAGAATGAATTCTTCCTTTTCACAAGGGGGAATCGGGCCTCCAAGAACCTGAACGCTCACTTGAAGAGGGCATGGGCTGATGCTGGGCTAGAAACAGCCGTCACCTTCACAATCCTGCGCACTGCCCTGGCTGACAATATCAAGCATCACCAAGATCCAGAAAGCCGGTCGATTCTCGCCAGGTTTATGTGTCACGACGTAACCACGGCGGACCGGTTCTACGCGAATGCGCCGGGAATAAAGGAGGCATTGAGAATCCGCTCCATGTTCAGGGCGTCATCAGATGCGGCAGCAGCTGCATCATCATCAGAAGGATGTCTACCGCTGTCAGATGGGGAGACCTCCGAAGAGGGCTGCTATAACAGTACTGCTCCATCATCTTCATCTGATGGGTCATTGGAGCGGCAGCAGCAGCGGAAGCGGAAGCGGGAGGGAAAGAGGCCAATGAAGTCGGGACCGGGGCTGGTTGACACTCCTGATGATGGGGCAGGGGCCGTGGACTCAACCTGTTTGCCCTGGTGCACCGTAAGAATTAGACGCCTTTGGTCCCCTGAATCCCGCTAAACATTGTGAATATGTATACCGTGTATATAATTATTATTATAATCCTGTGTATACATTTTGTAAATAGTACAATATCTCCAGGGCGCATAACTGCACTTTACAAGCCAGGGAAGGTGCCAGAATCCTGGGCATACATTTTGTTAATAGTGCAACACCTCCAGGGCGCATAACTGCACTTTACAAGCCAGGGAAGATGCCTGAATCCTGGGTAAACATTGTTTAATTGTTTAAGTGTTTTTAAATGTATGGAACAGTGTTTTGTCTCTTTCAAAACTCTCCCGTCATTGGCCGGATACATGGGGACTATTTTATATTCACTATGACCGTTACTATTCCAGTGAGACGAAGTACGTCCAGTGACGGGAGTGATCCCATGTTAATTTTGTCCGAAAACCAGAGCATTCCCTTATCTGAACTAGCAAAAACCCTAACCCTAAGTCATCTAAACTAGCAAAAACCCTTTTAAAGGTTGCAATTTCTGATTGGCTGGCGAATTGCAAACCACGCCCCGTAAAACTACAAAAGGTTTTGTGAAGCCGCCATTTTCTTTGCTCGCATTAGCATTATTAGCATTAGCATTAGCCCAGCGCACCAACGGAGAGAGACTAATTTATGGCAACACAAAAGAAAACATGGGAGCGGTGGAGTGATGAGGAGGTGTTGGCGCTTCTGGCGATTTACCGGGACTTTGGGTGGCAGTATACGCCGTGAAGTTGTTTGCGGCCTGCCAGTAAACCCAAAGCAGAAGAAGAAGAAGTGACGTCAGCGGCTTAATTTGCCTAATCCTCCCTCAGGGACTTATTCCGGTGAGAACGCGATCTGCTAGGACAGTTCCAGGGACTAAAGAGTTCGGCGGCACTAAGTACTGGAAACTAAGTACGGCAAAGTACTTGTGTGAAAGCGGCTATAGACATACACAGAGGAATACATTTAATAATAATTGAGTTAAATAGAAAATGTAGAATTATGAAGAGAAATTAATGAATGCATTTAAAAATGTATTAAATATATATATATATATATATATATATATATATATATATATATAAAGTAAGTAAAAGGTATATTTAAAAAATCCCCGGTTCTCACCAAAGTTGAGTTGGGTGATTACGACCATGGAGGAATGTCAGGGGAGTCCGCGGGGACTCCTGCGGGGTCATGAGGCACTGTTTTGGGGTAATAATTTTTACATTTTGACCCTTTCCCCGGTTCTCACCAAAGTTGAGTTGGGTGATTACGACCATGGAGGAATGTCAGGGGAGTCCGCGGGGGACTCCTGCGGTCATGAGGCACTGTTTGGGGTATAATTTTTACATTTTGACCCCTTTCCCCGGTTCTCACCAAAGTTGAGTTGGGTGATTACGACCATGGAGGAATGTCAGGGGAGTCCGCGGGGGACTCCTGCGGGGTCATGAGGCACTGTTTTGGGGTATAATTTTTACATTTTGACCCCTTTCCCCGGTTCTCACCAAAGTTGAGTTGGGTGATTACGACCATGGAGGAATGTCAGGGGAGTCCGCGGGGGACTCCTGCGGGGTCATGAGCACTGTTTTGGGGTATAATTTTTACATTTTGACCCCTTTCCCCGGTTCTCACCAAAGTTGAGTGTGATGATTGCTGAGTCATGATGCACTTTTTGGGGTACTTTTTCCTCATTATCAACACGGACTAGAGATGTCTCGAGATGGCTCGGACCCCACACCTGGTTCTATGTAACCCTGGAGGAATGTCACATGAGTCGACAGGGGACTGCTGCTGGCTAATGAAGGACTATTTTGGGGTACATTTCCCCCATTATCAACACGACTAGAGATGTCTCGGAGATGGCTCGGACCCCACACCTGGTTCTATGTAACCCTGGAGGAATGTCACATGAGTCGACAGGGGACTGCTGCTGGCTAATGAAGCACTATTTCCGGGTACTTTTTTTTCATTTTCACCCAAATTTCCCTGGATGAAATATTTTTTAGTTTTTTTTAGTTTTTAGCCCAGTTTTGGCCACAGCGTTGCCTGGAGGATAGGACCGAGATATGACAGACTCTCTGGCCGCCTCACAAGTCACTATTGTCGGACACTTCTTTGCTTTACCCTTCTATCACTCTTTCCTCCTTTGACCATACAACCCGTTTCCTGCTGGGGTGGTGCCTGGTTCCGGGGTACCCCAAACCCTCTCATGGTCGGGGCACCATGTATGGATGCATCGGACCCAATGTTGCCATCACCAGCCCCGCGTTGTGCGGAAGTGGGACCATCTGACCCGGTGGTAACCCAATACTTCCCTTCGTCCATGCACCATGAATTGATGCATCGGACCCAGTGTCGCAACCACCGCTCACGCTAACGCATATAAACGGAGAACTATAACATCATTTTGATCAAATTCATTATGTGTGTTTCAGTAAGGATGTCATCTGAATGCCCGGTGTGCAGACTCTTCTATCTGGCATTGAACAAACCTTAAGCACAAGCATGCAGTGCGGAACTTGGAGGAGAGGGGAATCCTCCTGAAAATAGCCAGTGGAAGGATAAATGTTCGGACCAACCCTGTCCCATCGCTGGGTGTTCGTACGCTGGGAAGAGACTGGACCGTCATGTAAAACATGACCACCCTGAGTTGTCCCGACATGAGGCACAGCAGGTCATGGCAAGGCTGAAGCAAGTGTGGCACTGCAGTTGCTCCATGACCTCCGTGAGACTAACCCCATCATTGGAATGGCTACATCATTGGATATAGACAATGAGGGGGAATACCCGGGCACCCTCCACCCTTCTCCCCACATACCGAGTGTGACAACGAGGACTGCAGGCAGGTGATGCTGGAAAATGTGGCATTGAGGGCTCAGAAGGATGCCTTCCAGTTTCCTCCGGTAGCGAGACCCTGTGAAGACCCCGGTGGAAACTGTCATGTTTGCAGTAGCCTCGGTAGCGAGACCCCTGTGAAGACCCCGGTGGAAACTGTCATGTTTGCAGTAGCCTCCGGTAGCGAGACCCTGTGAAGAACCCCGGTGGAAACTGTCATGTTTGCAGTAGCCTCCGGTAGCGAGACCCCTGTGAAGACCCCGGTGGAAAACTGTCATGTTTGCAGTAGCCTCCGTAGCGAGACCCCGTATGCCGGAAGACCCTGCCCTAAGCTGGCTAATGACTTGCCCTCTCCCTCAAATTACTGGTCCACTGGGTGTGGACGGGGAATACCATGCGTGAAATCACGTTGCCTAGAAGCATGGAGGCGTACCTTCAGACATACTTGGATCATTGTTTGGGTGTCGCTCCGACAGTAAAACAGAAAGACAATGTTGTGTCGAAGATCAGCCAGATAAAGAACTTCATAGTATACATGGCCCATGGTGTTAACCGCCTGTCAGACTGGCTGTTCCTAAGAAACATGAAGATGATCCGTGGCTGGAGCGAGTATATTGTAAAGCCGGGCCGGGCAGTCACAACATCAGAGTTCTTCCTGAAGAATGTGCACCAGTTCATGGGGTACATGTCTGAGTCAAAGCCCCGGGGGCAAGCTCACCCAGTCTGATATGACCCACATAATGAGAGAGGTGAAAGCCAACATGAAACACTTGAATAAGGCAGTCACTCTACATCAGTTTAAGGTGAAGAGGAACAAACTGGATCGTCTGCCGAGCCAGGCGGAGCTTCTCGCCGCCATGGTGGCCGCTGAGAAGCGCATCCCGGAGCTCCTCGACCTGATGGCCGGCACGCCGACCTCAACACCAGAAGCTTCTCTATGGCTATCTCACCCTCCATGGAGCCTCCTGTATGGCCACCGTACGGCGTGTACGCAAACATGAAAAACTGAGGTCTTAGAGGCAGCCATAAGGGGAACTGCTGAGGGCTACATCATCCATGTGCAGGATCACAAGACGGCCAAGACATATGGCGAAGCACAGCTGGCGCTTACAGTAGAGGAGTTTAGCTGGGTCATGCGGTGGATGGGGATTAAAAAGGTATTGCTGGGTCCTCAGAAGAATTCTTCCTTTTCACAAGGGGGAATCGGCCTCCAAGACCTGAACGCTCACTTGAAGAGGGCATGGGCTGATGCTGGGCTAGAAACAGCCGTCACCTTCACAATCCTGCGCACTGCCCTGGCTGACATATCAAGCATCACCAAGATCCAGAAAGCCGGTCGATTCTCGCCAGGTTTATGTGTCACGACGTAACCACGGCGGACCGGTTCTACGCAATGCGCCGGAATAAAGGAGGCATTGAGAATCCGCTCCATGTTCAGGGCGTCATCAGATGCGGCAGCGCTGCATCATCATCAGAAGGATGTCTACCGCTGTCAGATGGGGAGACCTCCGAAGAGGGCTGCTATAACAGTACTGCTCCATCATCTTCACCTGATGGGTCATTGGAGCGGCAGCAGCAGCAGCGGAAGCGGAAGCGGGAGGGAAAGAGGCCAATGAAGTCGGGACCGGGGCTGGTTGACACTCCTGATGATGGGGCAGGGGCAGTGGACTCAACTGTTTGCCCTGGTGCACCGTAAGAATTAGACGCCTTTGGTCCCCTGAATCCCGCTAAACATTGTGAATATGTATACCGTGTATATAATTATTATTATAATCCTGTGTATACATTTTGTAAATAGTACAATATCTCCAGGGCGCATAACTGCACTTTACAAGCCAGGGAAGGTGCCAGAATCCTGGGCATACATTTTGTTAATAGTGCAACACCTCCAGGGCGCATAACTGCACTTTACAAGCCAGGGAAGATGCCTGAATCCTGGGGTAAACATTGTTTAATTGTTAAGTGTTTTTAAATGTATGGACAGTGTTTTGTCTCTTTCAAAACTCTCCCGTCATTGGCCGGATACATGGGACTATTTTATATTCACTATGACCGTTACTATTCCAGTGAGACGAAGTACGTCCAGTGACGGGAGTGATCCATGTTAATTTTGTCCGAAAACCAGAGCATTCCCTTATCTGAACTAGCAAAAAACCCTAACCCTAAAGTCATCTAAACTAGCAAAAAACCCTTTAAAGGGTTGCAATTTCTGATTGGCTGGGCGAATTGCAAACCACGCCCCGTAAAACTACAAAAGGTTTTGTGAAGCCGCCATTTTCTTTGCTCGCATTAGCATTATTAGCATTAGCATTAGCCCAGCGCACCAACGAGAGAGACTAATTTATGGCAACACAAAGAAAACATGGAGCGGTGGAGTGATGAGGAGGTGTTGGCGCTTCTGGCGATTTACCGGGGACTTTGGGTGGCAGTAATCGCCGTGAAGTTGTTTGCGGCCTGCCAGTAAACCAAAGCAGAAGAAGAAGAAGTGACGTCAGCGGCTTAATTTGCCTAATCCTCCCTCAGGGACTTATTCCGGTGAGAACGCGATCTGCTAGGACAGTTCCAGGACTAAAGTTTCGGCGGCACTAAGTACTGGATAAGTACGGCAAAGTACTTGTGTGAAAGCGGCTATAGACATACACAGAGGAATACATTTAATAATAATGAGTTAAAAGAAAATGTAGAATTATAAGAGAAATTAATGAATCATTTAAAAATGTAATTAAATCTATATATATATATATATATATATATATATATATATATAAAGTAAGTAAAAGGTATATTTAAAAAAAGGTTACGAATAATAAATAAAATAATACATTCATTTATGTTTTATTATGTTATTGTTTTAATTCTCGCTGCAGATTCTTTTAAAACATTTTAGAAATGAAGTATATATTCCAGGCGGTATTCAGGGCGTCCGCTTTAATGAATATATAATGAGTCTGAGTGAACGCAGGCTGTGAGGTTCAGGTGAACTCAGGCTGTGAGGTTCAGGTGAACTCAGGTTGTGAGGTTCAGGTGAACACAGGTTGTGAGGTTCAGGTGAACTCAGGCTGTGAGGTTCAGGTGAACGCAGACTGTGAGGTTCAGGTGAACTCAGGTTGTGAGGTTTCAGGTGAACTCAGGCTGTGAGGTTCAGGTGAACTCAGGCTGTGAGGTTCAGGTGAACTCAGGCTGTGAGGTTCAGGTGAACTCAGGCTGTGAGGTTCAGGTGAACGCAGGCTGTGAGGTTCAGGTGAACTCAGGCTGTGAGGTTCAGGTGAACGCAGACTGTGAGGTTCAGGTGAACGCAGCTGTGAGGTTCAGGTGAACTCAGGCTGTGAGGTTCAGGTGAACTCAGGCTGTGAGGTTCAGTGAACTCAGGCTGTGAGGTTCAGGTGAACTCAGGCTGTGAGGTTCAGGTGAACTCAGGCTGTGAGGTTCAGGTGAACTCAGGTTGTGAGGTTCAGGTGAACTCAGGCTGTGAGGTTCAGGTGAACTCAGGCTGTGAGGTTCAGGTGAACTCAGGCTGTGAGGTTCAGGTGAACGCAGGCTGTGAGGTTCAGGTGAACTCAGGCTGTGAGGTTCAGGTGAACGCAGGCTGTGAGGTTCAGGTGAACTCAGGCTGTGAGGTTCAGGTGAACGCAGGCTGTGAGGTTCAGGTGAACGCAGGTTGTTCCTGCAGGACGATACCAGCTCCTTCTATCTAATGACGGCTTCAGGTTTCTCTTGTTCTGCAGTTTCACCCAGAGCAGGAGGAGGCTACCCACAATGCATCAGGGGGAGGGTCCTCTCACCTGAGCAGGTGTGAGCGACCCTCCTCCTGATGCATCGTGGGTAAAATTACCCTATTTTACATGGGGCTCTGGACCCAGAACTCCTTACTAAAACGACCTTATTTATAAAGGTTTCCCTAAACTATTATAATCATTTACAAAATCCCAAAATCATTGAATTTCACACCGGAGTCTGAGACCAAACTCATTCAGTGTTATTCTGGTCCCCAAACAAACACATGAAGGAACATCTTCAGCAACTTGACAACACATGCAGCATTTAGAGAACATTCAGCAACTTGAGGAGACATGCACAGCATTTACTAAAAGCTGGTCAACTTTATAATCCTGAACGTCGCCATGCGCTCCGTGCGTCACTCTTTAGTGTCCCCTGGGTCTCCCAGCTGTGTGCGTCACTCTTTTGTGTCCCTGGTCTCCCAGCTGTGTGCGTCACTCTTTGTGTCCCCTGGTCTCCCAGCTGTGTGCGTCACTCTTTAGCGTCCCCTGGGCTCCCAGCTGTGTGCGTCACTCTTTAGTGTCCCTGGTCTCCGTTGTGTTGAGCTTCTTCAGCGTTTGGTTTCTGCAGCTTTTAGTAACGCTGCCATGTCTCCTCAAGTTGCTGAATGTTCTCTAAATGCTGCATGTGTTGTCAAGAAGATGTTTCTTCATGTAGAACATTTGGGTTTTTATATCTGCATCCTTTCTGAAGCTGAGGCACATTTCTCCTGATGGAAAAGTGTTTGCCCCGGTTGACCACCGTAGTTGTTGGATGATTGAGGGAATCATGTCATTTTACACTGGACACTGTATTCGTGCTGTGTGTACAGTGTGTGTTCAGTGTGTGTCAGTGTGTGTACAGTGTGTACAGTGTTGTTCAGTGTGTGTTCAGTGTGTGTACAGTGTGTACAGTGTGTGTTCAGTGTGTGTACAGTGTGTACAGTGTGTGTACAGTGTGTGTACAGTGTGTGTTCAGTGTGTACAGTGTGTACAGTGTGTGTACAGTGTGTGTACAGTGTGTACAGTGTGTTTCAGTGTGTGTTCAGTGTGTTCAGTGTGTACAGTGTGTGTTCAGTGTTACTGTGGGTCAGGTTTAATCTGGTAATCTAATTAAATCTGTGCAGCAGGTTACTGTCGGGCAGCAGGTTTATTCTTGTTTCATGTTGTTGACATGTTAGAGTCAAAGGTTTTTACTGTATCTCTCCATAAATCAGCGAATACTGACAGAAATAGTCATTTCCTGCATGTGTGTAAACAGCTTCAGAATATAGAGAGATGACTGCTGAGAGAGGAGGAAAATAAATTCAGGTAAAGATTTTTGAGCATTTTAGAGTGAAAAAGTCTTAATATCCGTCAAAAGTTTAAATATTTAGACCAAAAAAGTTTCAGATATAATTTTTTGAAGAAATCAATTTGGAGGTAAAGACATTTGAGAAACATTTTAGAGAGAAAAATTAAATATTAAAAAGAAAATCGAGAATTTGGAGGAATAATGATGATTTAGTGGAAAGTATTCAAGTGAACATTCCAGAGTACATTGTCAAATATTTTATGAAAGATAATCAGAAAAACGTTTTTGTCGGTAAAGTTTTTAGGAAACAGCCTCTTGAGATCTGGATTGTAAAATACATGTTGTTACTGCGCAGGTTCAACCGTAACCAACAGACATCACCTCTGACATTAACACCGCTCTTTCTACTCTCCTGTAACCTTCTATGTATGTCAGGAAACTGTTGGTTTTGCTTTGTAGTTATGGATCTGCTATGTCAGAATCAGAATACCACAGAGGGGACATTCACATTGTTACCGCAGAAAAGAGCCGAAGACAGTTTAATGTTACCTAGAAGCATGCATACAAAATATTAAAGATTAATACATTATAATACAAAAAAGTTGAGGTGTCTAGGAACACCTGCTCACTGGATGTTTCTGTGCTTCAGGTTACAAGACACTGCTCAGAGGGATTTCTGGAAGTTCACCAGCGGGGACCTGGTGGCCATCATGGGGCCCTCAGGAGCCGGGAAGTCCACCCTGATGAACATCCTGGCCGGGTATAGGTGGGTACTCACTGCATACTCACTGCATACTCATTGCATACTCTCTGCATATCACTGCTACTCACTGTATACTCACTGCACACTCACTGCACACTCACTGCACACTCACTGCATACTCACTGCATACTCACTGCATATCACTGCATACTCACTGCACACTCACTGCACACTCACTGCACACTCACTGCACACTCACTGCACACTCACGGTATACTCACGGCATACTCACTGCACACTCACTGCACACTCACGGCACACTCAAGGCACACTCACTGCATACTCACTCTATACTCACTGCACACACTCACTGCATACTCACTCTATACTCACTGCACACTCACTGCATACTCACGGCATACTCACTGCACACTGACTGCACACTCACTGCACACTCACTGCATACTCACTGCATACTCACGGCATACTCACTGCACACTCACTGCACACTCACGGCATACTCACTGCACACTCACTGCACACTCACGGCATACTCACGGCATACTCACTGCACACTCACGGCACACTCACGGCACACTCACGGCACACTCACTGCATACTCACGGCATACTCACTGCATACTCATTCTATACTCAGTGCATACTCACTCTATATTCACTGCATACTCACTGCATACTTACTCTATACTCAGTGCATACTTACCTATACTCACTGCATACTCACTGCATACTTACTCTATACTCACTGCATACTCACTGGTCCAGTAAGACCACTTTACTATAAGTACTATTTCTATAGCACTTATAGGAATATCCTGTATGTAACAATGACTGAGTTTTATTGTTAGAGCGCCCTCTGGTGGCCCAGGAGAAAATCACCCAGCTTTGATAACACTTTAATGATCAATAATTATAAAACATATCATATATATTATTCTGAAATGGACCAATCTGCACAATGACTACTTTTACTGTCGCTACTTTCACTATATTTTTATGGTAATACTTAAAACTATACTTTTTTATAATACTTTTACTTGAAG
Organism: Trematomus loennbergii; assembly: GCA_012861695.1. NCBI lineage: Eukaryota > Metazoa > Chordata > Actinopteri > Perciformes > Nototheniidae > Trematomus > Trematomus loennbergii. The sequence goes on from JAAOOA010000976.1 coordinate 114,051, forward strand.
AACATTTTGAATGCAGGACTTTAACTTTAACAGAGTATTCCTACACTCTGCAGTGTTTCCCCTAGCTTTACTGCTTTGGGGGGGTGCTGCCTGGGCCGGCGGGGGTGGGATATATTTCTTTTTAAATCCTCAGGAGCAGAGAGGGAGCTGTGGATTATTGTTATTAATTAATGCATCAGTGTTTCTTAGGGTCAAAAACACTAAACTCACAACTTAAATTGAAAGCGTTTAGTTTATTTAAGCCCCGCCCCCCGAGTTCCCATTCTCGGCTCAATAGAATGAATGGAGAGAGAAAATAAATCTAGATTCGGCTTTTAGTGCATTTTACAACTTTAAGGACCTAATGATTATAATAAGGGCTATAAATAGTTTCATGCTGGGTAGTTTATTTAGTTTTAAAAAAATGATCCGCTGATTTACAGACTTCTCTTTCCCCATGTTAGTCAATAGCCGCGTTCACACCGCAGTACTTTTCCCACTTTAGTTCCGATATAGTTCCGAAATGTCGCCTTCACACCAAAAAGAGCCGGAACTTAAATTAGTTCATGAGAACCTTTTTACCCCCTTTCCGTCCCTGCTAGAGAGCAGGTACTTTCGTGGGAGAAAAAGGTTCCTATGTCTGATTGGCTGGGCAGATTGCAAACCACGCCCCGTAAAACTCAAAAAATGTTTTGTGAAGCCGCCATTTTATTATCCTCGCATTAGCATTAGCATTAGCATTAGCCCAGCGCAGAAACGCAGAGAGACTAACTTATGGCAACACAAAATAAAACATGGGAACGGTGGAGATGAGGAGGTGTCGGCGTTCTGGCGATTTACTCGGAAGGCTTCAGTAGAAGCTGCTGGGAGTCCCAGCAGCTTCTACTGAAGCCTTCTCCAACTCCGGGGACTTCCGGCCGGGGACTCCGGGTGGCAGTATACGCCGTGAAGTTGTTGGCGGCCTGCCAGTAAACTCAAAGCAGAAGAAGAAGAAGTGACGTCTAAAGAGTTCTCATGAACTAAATTCTGATTAACCTTTGTGGGAAAAGTACTGCGGTGTGAATGCGCCTATAGGGAAAAAGTCTTTCTGGGCCAGGTGACGTCACGGACTGATACGGAAGCTGTAGTACCGCCGTTTGGCCACTACGATTTTATTCCTCAGAGTTCGGTGCACTTCCTGGGGCTTGGCCTAAACCGTAACCCTAAAGTAATCTGAACTAGCCTAAACCCTGACCCTAAAGTAATCTGAACTAGCCTAAACCCTGACCCTAAGTAATCTGAACTAGCCTAAATCCTGACCCTAAAGTAATCTGAACTAGCCTAAACCCTGACCCTAAGTAATCTGAACTAGCCTAAATCCTGACCCTAAGTAATCTGAACTAAAGTCAACATTTCCTGCAGCTCTGTTGTATTGATATAATCAAGCTGTATCTATTTTCTGCTCACTTAGTGTGACGCACCAACAGGCTGAATTTCAGCTTCATCTAAACTAAACTGTTGTTGTTCCCTCTGAGTTGTGATGCCTCCACCAATGCAGTGAACACAACACATGAGTACAGCAGCATGTCTACTGTTCTGTTTAACAGCGGCTGACACACATGATGAAACTGTTCTTACGCTACCTTCTGATGCTGAAGATAATCTGCATCAAGCAGAGTGAAGGTGAGATGAATCAGCAGCTCCAAGCAGGAAACCAAGCAGAGACAGAACACATGTTTAAATCCAGGCAGGAGGTTTTCCACAGCTCTACTGATTCACATACAGTCTAACTCTGTGAATTCATCTTCAGCTGAAATACGATCACAGGGCACATCTGGACTTTGGACCAACCAACAACAGGAGGCAACTCAAGTCAAACATTAACAGAGAGCATAGAACATTATCATCTGCATCATAAAGGTTTACATTTTTATCCTCAGAGACTTTGATTTTCAAAACTGAAATAAAAAGAGGCAAGGGGCCATCTCTTACTGCAGTCTGTTGTATCTTTAATATATATAGTTTGTGTGGTTGTGTGTGTGTGTGTGTGTGTGTGTGCGTGTGTGCGTGTGTGCGTGTGTGTGTGTGTGTGTGTGTGTGTGTGTGTGTGTGTGTGTGTGTGTGTGTGTGTGTGTGTGTGTGTTTGTGTGCGTGTGGTTTCACATGTTGATTACCTTTGTTGCATGTTATTGTGTAATCTTCAAGGACGTGACATTTTTAATTAGATGCAATTATTTCTTATTTTTCCAAGTGGACCCTGGCCCTCGCTCAGGCACCTGTTGGAAATGACGGATGTATTAGCTTATATCTTTGCAACCACAAATCCACTACACCAATCCTGTGAATCTAACACTTGTGAGATCACTGCAGGATATTAGAGTCTCCTCAGGTTAAAAAAATAAGTCCTGCAGACAATCAGAGTTTGATGCATTGTTCTCTAATAAAAACAGAATTGAACTGAAGACAGTGAGTCTGTTTCTCACTTTATAGAAAAGTTCCACCCCCCATGTTATCTCTACATTGATCTTGTAATGTTTTGTCAGCTTGTGCCAAAGCATCTGGGCCTACAGTTTCTCCTCCACAGGCCCTGCGTTGCCCTCCTTATTCCACACAAACACGTCAGGACCACAAAGACCATCAAATTGTCGACCTGCAGACAGCAGCTTCAGCCAAGTCCAGACCGTGCTGACGGAAGAACTTCCTTGCAACAGTTTCTGACATTTTGTGCACAAATCTTTCCATTGTGCACCGTGTTGGTGGGTGGTCTCAGACAATCTTTTCTCATTCTAAACGTGTGACGGGTTTAGACGGAATAGTGGATTTCTTACTCTCTGTGTTGCGCTAACAGAGCAACCTGTTGAAACTTTATTACGTCGTTCTTCTGAAGTTTAGGCTATGAAATCTCTTTTACACGATTTTATTTAAAAAAGAAATTCTCCGTAAAAACTCTGCTTCACATTGGGCCTCACAGAGGGCACCAGATATAGGTATTGATAATTAATAACCCTAAATTATTTATCAGTAACAGATGAATTGGTATGGTAAAGGAACGTGTTAATATCATATAATACATTTAGAAAACACATTGGGAATCGATGAAGGTACATGAGTTCATAGGACCAGGTCTTCTTTTCCATGACTTTTATTTGATCTCTTTGTGAATCACTTCATTCAAAATGTGCTGTCTTTGAATGTGCTACATAAATAAACATATACGTAACGTGGGAAAAACAAAGTAAACGAATAACAAAAGATTGCAATAAAGATAAAAGAAAATATTTTATTAGAAGTCTTTAGAAACATAACAAATATAGGTCAGTACAACTCTCATTACATTACAGAATAATTCAAAAGTCATTGCATTTTTTTTTTCAAATGTTGCTCATCATTTGACGAACAGAATGTTTTCTCAATCAAAACAAGAACAAAAAAAATATTCTGTGGATCATTGCAGTCAGCATCTCGTTTCACACAATTCCATGTAGAAATGTTACATAGTATATCAGTATATGTATATATAAGTGTGAACATGTTGACTCTCAGACCTGCAGAGGACACAGAGACACCGAAGAGGAATCAACACAAAACGAGAACCCTGACCCAAAACCAGCATAGAGAGGTTCAGTGAATGTGGTTCTGAAGGTGTGGAGGTGGACCAGTGTCAGAGGAGACTCTGTAGAAGGAGAGAGAGCCAGCAGGAAGATCCAGATACACTGCTACTCTACGAGAGGAGGAGGGGGGTGAGGAGGGGGAGAAGGGGGAGGAGAGGTTTGTATTTCTCTTATTGTGCCTGACATAGTAACCACCATTAGCGTACTCCAGACTCCAGGACTGATCATTCCCACCAACCACAGTCCTCACTGTTTCCTCTCCTGCTGATTCCTCTGGAAGTCACTGCTATAGAAACCAGTCCTCTCCACTCGACCTCCCAGTAATGGCACCCAGTCAGAGCTTCTCTACACATCACTTGAGACCAGGTGTCAAACCTCTCTGGATGATCAGGATATGGCTGCTCCCTCTTCACACGTGTCACCGTCCTGTTGTTGTCAGACAGTTTGAGGTTCCTGTGTGCTGTGTTTGGGTCCAGCTCCAGTTCACAGGCATCTGATGGAGAGAACAGCTGCAGGTTATCATCTGTTCATTTATTAACTACTTTACTGATAGTTTCAAACTGACATTTTAAATTCACTTTATTTTTTTTATATTGTAACGCTACTGTTGTGGCGATCCAGCATAACACAACAGTAAAGAATGAAACAGAGAGGAATCAATAAAACACAAACACAGATATAGCTAATCAGTAATTATTATTTAGTTATTGCAACAAACAAACAATAATGGTAAGTACATCACCTGCTGCCACAGCAGCCAATCGCGGAAATGCCCCCCGACAGTAGCAGTAATCACACAGCATATGTAGCCACTGCAATGAGCACACACACATTTTCCCTAAACATGTTTAACGCACACACATTTTATCATGCAGCCTACCACACAAATGTCACATGTGTTTCTCTGTGAAAGCTATACTGTATATGTTGAAACGTCATCATCTCATGACATCCTTAGGATTAGTTAACTAACAAAGGTTAACTGTTTTTATAACCTGAGGCCTTCTCTGAACTTCCTCTAACCTCGGTGTCAGCTCACTTAAAATGAATACATTTATTGATAATTCAGAACGACCATTGTCTCTCTAACTGTGTGTGACCCAACTCAGTAACACACATCATATGGAATACCATGTGATCTTTAATGAATATCAGAAATACGCTGTATTAAACATTCTGCTATAACACTACCGTTAGCATACACGTTAGCGTTAGCCATAGTAGCCTGTATACATGCTTATTGCACAGCTAGCATTAGCTATATTTACCTTGTTTACACTTAGCGGTCCTATGTGTTAATCTGTGTATGTTACACTTGCATGTATGAGATCATTAAGTGCCTTGTAACTTCTTTTTTATAGTTTCACTCCGTTTGAATGTCAGTGGACTGCAAATAAGTCAATAAAGGAGCATGCTGCTCATTCCAACCTGGTCTCACCAGAATGCGTGACTCCACCACGACTCCTTAACACCGCAGTGCGTGGTGGAGTCACGAACTTTGCTACATTTACGTGTCTGCACCACGCAAACAACCCCAATGTAAAGTGAATGAGGCTCCTTTGTCGTGGTGCACACACGCATTTCTACAACGTCCAGCAGTGAGCTTTTATTCTATAAAACGTTTTTAAAATCTACTTTATAGCTTGTAGTAACTCACGGGAGGCTTCTTTTATTTTATTTGTATTCATAATAATTTTTATTTTTCGTCAGAATGTATTATGGTGCATTATTACAATGTTTGTTCTCAAAAAACAGTGCATTGTGTGTAATACAACTGTGATTTTTATTAAATGAGTTAGTTTTTAAGGAAGGCCAGAGCTTCAGCTGTGTCAATAGATTGTTCCCTTTAGTTAACGTTATTTAAAAGATAATTATATTCCTATTTGATCATGTCCCCTTTATTGTATTACGGACCCAAAGAGCTGAGCGTCCATTCCCATTGGATAACGGAGGATTTTACACCCGGAAGTAAGTATTCTCCTTACTGTCGATTGATTTACAGTGATATCTGCACTACTCATCAACTCAAAAACACCAGATTATCCTTGTTAATTACACAACATTGATTGGTTTAAATTGTGTACAATGCTTTTGTAATTTTCCCCTTCGATTCGGAGAAACAAATATGTGTTCAGAGTTTAGGATGGCCGAAGACACTACACTACCCAGAATCCTCAGCTATTGTTCCGCTTTGCCTCAAGCTCTGTGATTGGTTGACCTCCAACTGCATTCCATATGAAAAAAACGTTTCGTAAAAGATAAATCATACTTTATTCAGCAGTGCTTGCTTTACTCTTTGAAAGTCATCACATGAATGCATTGTAATGAATGGTTTGGCTGCATTAAACATTACACATCTGTCGTAGTTCTTTATTTATCTACAGAGATCGGGCCTCAGAATAGACCGGAAACTATTCTTTTACCGTTCTGTTTTAATTTCACAATAAAGTTAGTAGTAATAATTTGTTTTGATATTATTGTTTTTTATTAACTACTAGACCGCTGGGTCATGTTAAGACCATCTTTTCTGTGTTGCTGTGGGTTTTTTACATCGCTTTTGTGTTACAAATATCAAAACAATAACAGAATATATCCGTCGTAAACTAAACCAGAAACAGCAGTATATTTTATTTTGTTAACACTGTAAACTTGACAGCTTTTTAACCCGCACCTCCTACTGGTTAAAGCACGTTATTACACGTTTAGAGTAATTGCAATGCAGGTAGATTGTGTTGCTTTTTAATGACTGTTTTAAAATGCCTTTTTCTTAATGTCTTTCATTTTTGTAAAGCACTTTTGAATGTGTTATATTTGATGAAAACATTTAAATATTAAGAGTACATACTCTTAATATAGTGGGAAAGTGGAAGGTCAATGATATAAATAATATAGAATAGAAAATATCAAGAAGATACTGTAAGTGATCTCTACAATAAAACAGTTTAGTGCCTGATAGGAGGATGTGCAAAACAGACAAACTAATAAGGCTTTATTTAAACATTAAAGAATACTTTAGGTTAAGGTCTTCTTTTAAATAAGAAAAAAGCTTTGGGGGTATCTACAGATATTAAGCCTGACAAAGTACTTAACGTCTAATATATTGCATGGTTTGTTTTGGAACTTGACAATCAACTTTCCTGCAATGTTAACTATGTTGAAGCACTTATTTTAACTGATATTATACATATTAATTATACTCTTATAAGATGTATGTAGATAGTATAAGAAATGTGCAGAATATGTTTAATGGTGGAGGTACACAGATATCGATAGATGTCTTGTAATGCACTGTTGAGGAACCTGTGACCCAAGTTTTTCATTCATTGCATAACTACACCGTAGTTGTGTATATGATATGTCAATAAACCTTAGAAAATCTTGAAATCTTGAAAGGGATGTGCAAAATAGCCATTATATACAGTTTTTAATTAACTATTAGTAGAGAATAACGAGTAATGAATATACTTTATAGGGATCTGCAGATAAATATTTAGTCTTCTCAAGCACCCACTACCAAATATCTCGCCTGATTGTTGGCTGAATTCACTGAATTTTACTCAGGTGTAACTAAAGTCTGATTTAAGGGTTGTTTATATTTCACATCATTAATCCAAATCTGTAAAGTAACTAAAATAAATGTAGTGGAGTAAAAATACCAGGTTAACCTTAAAGAAAGCCCTCAGGATTATAAAAGACCCCCATCACCCCAGCCACAAACTGTTCTGTCTGCTGCCGTCTGGCAGGCGGTACCGCAGCATCCGGACTAAAACCACCAGACTCAGGGACAGTTTCATCCCACAGGCCATAAGACTATTAAACACCTGAACTTAGAAACAACATCCATAACATTCATCTGGCTGCTACTTAGAAATTATTTATCTAATATATCATATTCCAATCACTTGTATATAGACTCTTATTGCACTATTTCACTTTTTACTATTTTACTATTTTTCTTTTTGTATTTACTGCACTATTTTGTCTGTGTATCTGTTTTATTGTGTTGCACTGTTGGAGGAGCCTGTGACCTAAGGGGGGGGGGGGGGGGTGGGGTAGGACACGAAAATGAAAGACATTAAGAAAAAGACATTTTAAAACAGTCATTAAAAAGCAACACAATCTACCTGCATTGCAATTACTCTAAACGTGTAATAACGTGCTTTAACCAGTAGGAGGTGCGGGTTAAAAAGCTGTCAAGTTTACAGTGTTAACAAAATAAAATATACTGCTGTTTCTGGTTTAGTTTACGACGGATATATTCTGTTATTGTTTTGATATTTGTAACACAAAAGCGATGTAAAAAACCCACAGCAACACAGAAAAGATGGTCTTAACATGACCCAGCGGTCTAGTAGTTAATAAAAAACAATAATATCAAAACAAATTATTACTACTAACTTTATTGTGAAATTAAAACAGAACGGTAAAAGAATAGTTTCCGGTCTATTCTGAGGCCCGATCTCTGTAGATAAATAAAGAACTACGACAGATGTGTAATGTTTAATGCAGCCAAACCATTCATTACAATGCATTCATGTGATGACTTTCAAAGAGTAAAGCAAGCACTGCTGAATAAAGTATGATTTTATCTTTTACGAAACGTTTTTTTCATATGGAATGCAGTTGGAGGTCAACCAATCACAGAGCTTGAGGCAAAGCGGAACAATAGCTGAGGATTCTGGGTAGTGTAGTGTCTTCGGCCATCCTAAACTCTGAACACATATTTGTTTCTCCGAATCGAAGAGGAAAATTACAAAGCATTGTACACAATTTAAACCAATCAATGTTGTGTAATTAACAAGGATAATCTGGTGTTTTTGAGTTGATGAGTAGTGCAGATATCACTGTAAAATCAATCGACAGTAAGGGGAATAGTTACTTCTGGGTGTGAAATCCTCCGTTATCCAATGGGAATGGACGCTCACATTGCTCTCTGCGTCCGTAATACAATAAAGGGGACTTGATCAAATAGGAATATAATTATCTTTTAAATAACGTTAACTAAAGGGAACAATCTATTTGACACAGCTGAAGCTCTGGCCTTCCTTAAAAACTAACTAATTTAATAAAAATCACAGTTGTATTACACACAATGCACTGTTTTTTGTGAAAAAAATTGGTAAATAATGCACCATAATACATTCTGACGAAAAATTAAAATTATTATGAATACAAATAAAATAAAAGAAGCCTCCCGTGAGTTACTCCAAGCTATAAAGTAGATTTTAAAAACGTTTTATAGAATAAAAGCTCACTGCGGGACGTTGTAGAAATGCGTGTGTGCACCACGACAAAGGAGCCTCATTCACTTTACATTGGGATTGTTTGCGTGGTGCAGACGCATAAATGTAGCAAAGTTTGTGACTCCACCACGCACTGCGGTGTTAAGGAGTCGTGGTGGAGTCACGCATTCTGGTGAGACCAGGTTGGCTCATTCCCTGGCTCTCAAAATAGTTTGGCTGGCTGTTGAGTCTATGTTCACACTGAGACAGTACAACACATAGAGAGAACAGTACACCTCTTGTGTAAGTACATACAAGCAGGTCACACAGTATGATCACAAATACATAAACTCTGTTAAAAAATCAGTTTTATTAAAAAGTACAGGCTGCATGCAGGGCCGGCCCTAGACTTTTGGGGGCCCTAAGCGAGCTTTGGCTTGGGGGCCCCCCTCACTCTAGCGCGTTCTCACTTCACACAACACGGAACCAACTTTTGTCTTATGATGTTAGCATAAGCACACATATTGTATAAATAAGCATGTAAACACCGTGGACCTAACATCCTCTAGTGGGGTCCTCACCTCCTCTAGGGGGGTCCGGGGGCATGCTCCCCCCGGGAAGATTTTTTTTAAATATTGAAGTTAAAAGCATCAATCTGGTGCACCCTAACCCTAACCCTGTTAACCTCTTAAGCACGGCGGTCACCCCATTGGACCCCTCCCACCGTTTTTTTTCGAGATAATGTCTCAGGGCTTCTTAACATTTATGAAACTATTAATGTGTAGCACCAGATTAACGGGAAGAATCTCAGCTAACTGAAGATATGAACCATTTTTACCAAAACAAAACACAAGTCTCATAAGAAGCGTCTAAATGACCCCTGAGCGAAAAAATTCTAACGCACTGCGGCACACAATTCAAAATAAAGATACCCTTATTACTTATCGTAGCTGCACATACAATATAGCCGATTAAAGCTGAGACTCCACAGATTATTTAGGTATAGTATCATCACTGAGCGATCCGAACTTGCGACAGGGGAAGCAAACACAGACATCACAACACGTACCTTTACGGAGCTTTTACGGCAGATCGTCTCACCGTAGCTGTCAATTAGGTCAAAAGACGTGTTCAATGGCATTAAAACGAAGAAATGCTACAACTGTTGATCCATAGGTTGATAATGTACCTGTGCCTTTGAAGAAATTATTTATAATCCATAATTCCATTTTTTATGTAAAAATGGGAGCGGAAAAGTTAGCTGCTAATGGTAGCCACCAGAGTGTATGCAGCTTCCGGTTTTGGTAACGCGTCACTCTCACTCCTTATTTGTTAACGTTTTGGTGTGTATAGAACTTTCCCTCGATTCCATTGGTTATAAAGCGGTTATAAAGAGATTTCATTCACCAAAATCGAGCAAGGGGGGCCAGAGATAGGTCAAATCCACCCAAATGACCCCAATGACCCCAGAAGTGGTTTGTTTTGGCTAAATCTCTCTAAAAAGGTCAAATTTCACTTGTTTTGCATCAATCTTCATACAGGGTATTATTATATGTTGTACTTTGGATTCCTAAAGCTTTTAGTCTACTAACCCATCATCCAAGGGTAGTTTTCACTATAAGTAAAAAAGAATTTTTGGACGGACACTATAATTTACAGTTTTTTACTATGTAAAATCTGAATTTTCTTTAAAATAAAAAACATCTACATTGATTCTGACTTTTCTACATCCAACTCACAGGTTTATCATTACTTTGAGAATAAAGATTATTAATTTAACCCTTTTAGAAGGGAAGATATGGTCATTTGTTCTGGGAATGTCATTTTCGAGCCTGAGACCTGAAAAACAGGCTCAGGGCTTAAGAGGTTAAGCCATAAAATGGAAACTGAAGTATGGTGTTCCTAACCCTAACTTAGTCACGGTGAAAGAGGGTCAGACGACACACAAACAGACTAAAGTATTTTCCATTTCAGCACTTTAATATTTCTCAGGCTCTTTATAGATAACAACACTGTGAACCTCTCTCTTTCTTTCCATTCCTTTAAACTCCATCATCCTCTCTTCCTCCAAATTTCCACTTTATTCTCTATCTTTAGCTCCATTTGATTTATTTCTGTCCCGCAGGTTGCCTTATTTTAATGTCAAACTCTCACGTCTGGCTGCTTTTCTGCCCATTTTGTTTGTCATTTCTCATAATGTATTTCATCCGGACATTTTTTACATTTAAGACTTGTCTTTTTCACAGTTAAAGGTCTCCTATCATGCTATTTTTAGGCAATAGCATAGGTCTCAGATATATAAAATATATAAAAAACATGTCTCTGAAGTGTTTTGCTCAAAATACCAAACAGATCACCCATTCTAGCCATGCCTCATATCCCTCTATTTCACTTCCTGTTCCAAAAGTGCTGATTTGGGGTATAAACAGGTCTCTCTTGAGAATGAGACCCTGTGTCTCAATGAGATTTTCACCTATAAATAAAGGCTAAATAAAAAAAATAAAAATAATGCTTTTTTTTTTTTTAAACTGAAAAAAATAAGAGGGGCGGAGCTTATGCCGGCTCATGCGGGACCTGGCAGATACTGTCTAAAATGCTGCGGTGATGAAACGCAAGGATTATTAGATCAAGGATTATTTCTGAAACAGTATGGAGCTCAAAGCTTTCTCTCTTGCCGGTTATACCACAAGGTGAGTTCCTTTTTATTTCCTGCTTCTTCACACACATGCTCTCCAGTACAGGTTAGCTCTGAGTGTTAGCGATGCTAATGTAAACACCGACCATATTACGTCCAAAACAGTCGGGCATTGTTTCTGATAGCAACGTTTCTGATAGGGCCGTGGGTCCACATTTCAGATATTACGTCATATCGGACTCACATCTGGATCAGCTCCGTTGTTCCCCCGTTTTTAGAGATTTGGGTACGGAGGAAAAGAGAGAGGGTTTTATTTTCTGACGCTGCGTGAGTTCCCCGACACACCGGGGACACGTAGTTATATATAAAAGACATCAAAAGTGCATTTTGCATGATAGGTCCCACTTTAAATACAGTATTGTAGTGCCGAGAGAAGGGAGACGGAGGCGGTGCATCGGAGGTGCAAATCTCTCTTTATTGGGGAGCAGAAATCGACGTGCTGTCGGGTTGCAGGAAAGAGGAGAAGAGTAAGAGAAAGTGAAAGAGGAGGACACACAGTAGGTACCCCGGAGGTACCGTAAACATATATGTCCGGGCGGAAACAATACCCCAACCTGTAGTTCCCGGATTGAATTATGTAACCCCAGTGTATGAATCAGTGATCACTACAGTATAGTATTTGTCATATTTTATTATATTAGACTGTAACCCAGGTTGCCAACTCTCACGCATCTGGCGTGTGACACACGCTTTCACTCTCAATCTCACGCTCTCACGCTGCCCAAACTATTCTCACGCCAAAAATAAGATGAACCGGCGATCGTGTTTGGCTGGTTATTTACAATGTTGAGTTGACAGCATTATTTGTAGTACTTCCATTTACTGCCGATGGGGGCGCTGCATAACTACGTAGCCTCGATTAAAGCAAACAGAAGAAGACGACATATATTAACAAACCACCGCAGCCCGGACTTGTATCAGAGCAGCGGAGGAGTGATGAGGTATCTAGAGATCTGAGTCCAGTGGGCTGCTTGTGTTTCTGTTCATCAGGACATCATATGACCAGCAGATCCTGTGTGAACGCTCTACGTTAGTCAGTGGTCGTCCGACAACATGCACACTAACTTATATTGCAGCTATAGGCTATACTTTGGTTTAAATTGCGTGAATAAACTAGATAGAGAGCTAAAGTTAATTACATTCATCCAATGTCAGAAGGATTACCTTTTAACAAACGTTGTAATGCTTTTCTTTCATTTCAATTTGAGTAAAACAGTGAAGATATAACATTGTATTGTTTTCTTTTTACGCTGACTCAGATATAATGAAAAGACTACGTCAGTCGAAGCTCAGCTTTGGTAAGGAAGAGACAGGACAGGCAGAGAGAAAGAGAGAGAGAGAGAGAGAGAGAGAGAGAGAGAGAGAGAAAGTGATGGAAGTCAGGGAGGAACTGCAGGTACAGTCACACAAAAGAATGTAGGCTTAATAACCCCATCTATCTATCTATCTATCTATCTATCTATCTATCTATCTATCTATCTATCTATCTATCTATCTATCTATCTATCTAACTATCTATCTATCTATCTATCTATCTATCTATCTATCTATCATCTATCTATCTATCTATCTATCTATCTATCTATCTATCTATCTATCTATCTATCTATCTATCTATCTATCTATCTATCTATCTATCTTCATTTACACTATAGACAATATGCATCATTTTAAAAACAACTTACATCTATTGCAGTTATGATGTCATAATAACATACAATTGTATAAAACCCATTTGCTTACATCTTTGTTCGAATATTTCCTGAAAAAATAACGATAGCCCCACCTCTCCCGACCTCTGCTGCTCACTGCTGTAGCATGGCCAGTAGCCATCTGTAACGATCAACTATCAAAAATAGCTGTGTTAATTAAACGCACAAGGGGTTCTTGAATGAAATAATATTATAAAAGGCAAACCAGAATTGTTAACGCCCAATATACTCCTTAAACAAAATAAACAGAGTCAGATTTCATGCATTGATCCATTATATTGACAATTTTCCAGCCAAACAACACAAACAAAATTAAACAGTCCGCTCTGCGATACACCAAAATTGTCTTTACTGCCTAATCCAGGCCATTATTGTTCATTGCTCCTGCGCCCGTCGGCGGCAAAAAGAGAAATGTGTGTAGGCCTATTCAGGCTATAATCCACAAAAAAAAAGGAAACACAGGACGTGTCCCAGAGGAGCGATCTCACCCGGTGTTTGTAGAGAATATCTCTCTTTCTGAGTCGTCCTCTCCACGGAGACGTGCTTCTTGGTCGGTCGATGCAATATCCACAGATTCGGTTTCTTTCAGTTAACTTCCCCGTTGCATTTATCCATATATTTACATGCTGAGGAAATGACTATATCCCGCTGAATACCAGCAATCGCCACACACACTTCCTCCTGTCAGTAGCTACTGCTAGTGCTACTGCTACTGACCATGCTACAGATGTTAGTGCAAAATCTACAGCTCCTCTACCACAACCATCAGCAACAAGTGGACATGGAGAATTACATGAACTACATGTTGCTAAATCCACCGCGGGGCATAAACAGAAGGGTAGCCATGGAAACATTGCTCCGGGGCTGCTCCAGGGTCTTCTTCGCTGCTTTTGGTGTATTTTGTGGCGGAAGTTACAGCGCCACTTACAGTCCCGGCATATGTACTACAGCGTTTCCAGAGGTCTCGTTTGAACAGACACGTTAAATGAAACGAATGCATGTGAAGGGAAGACTTTTTGAATACGCATACTGTGCATAAACGCAAACGTTCCCGTGAGCACAACACCTAAAGAAGATGGAAGAGAGGGGGCAGGTTATGAAAAGGAGAGAGACATGGAAAATGAATGTTGACAATGTTGTGTGATCACTTTAGCCTCTTCTGCATTTCCAGATCATTCATAGTAACAATCAACTGATTCTTATGCTTTACACTTTCAAAAATAATTGATGCTGCAGCCCACTGACATGGTTTGAAATCGATATATTATCCAATTTGTGACCCCCCACAGGACTTAAAAAGCACCAAACTAGATCATGAAAATCCCGGAAATCTCGGGGGAGTATACCCCCGAACCCCCCTAGCATGTTTGGACCTGGGTATTTAGGAAATCCTGGATACGGCCCTGGTTCTGCTAGGCCAAAATAGAGTCAAAGAGTATATCAGAGTGAGAGTGTGTTAATTAATATATTTGGCAGTATGGAGTAAGTCTGTAGATTTGTTGTGTGTGTTGCATGTATAGGCCTCTCACGATAATTCATTTTGTTGGATACATTTTCCCGGAAATTATTGCGATAAACGATAATATTGTCGGCACCGTTGTATGACCATTTTAGACCACTGACATAATGATAATATATAACATAACTATAACTGCTAGTCACATCCTCATGTAAATGGCAATTTATCGAGTTCATTTTTATTTATCGAAAGATAAGTCAATTATTTGCTTATCGCGACAGGCACACAATAAAACAGTGGAAACAAACATGTCTGACTTTCATTAGTGAATGAAACTGTGTGCCCTTTATAGTCTGTGTCCAATATTGTGTATTTGTATATATTATATATATCCTATATGCTAAGGTCCCGCTACTGACACGATAGCAGTCATTTAGTGCGCATATGTGTAATTAAACCCATGATATCAAAATCTCACTCCAGCCAGGTACCCAAAGTTGGCAACCCTGCTGTAACCAGTTTATCACATAATAATCTTTTTGTAAATATTGTTAATTTGTTATAATAGTCTTAAAATAGTTTTTTTAAATAGCTGTCACAACAGTCCAATTTTATTTTGTCTTCCTACACATTCTTATTTCCGTGTCTTTGTATGCACTATGTACTTATACGTAGGCCTATGTGTAAACTTGACATTAAACCTGTTTCTGATTCTGATTGTAGATCAAATACGTCCTCCAGACACTGAGATCTCTAAAGTATTCCACATAATGACCGTTTCAAATAAAAACACTGACAAATGATGAGTATCTTGAAAAATGCTTGATATGTTGTCATGGAAGTAAACACAAGGATGTAGAAAAGAGAGGAATCTATTTGGTAAAATGGAGGAGGAGAGGGCAGACACCGAGGAGAAAGGAGACAGAAGTTGAAAGCAGTTTTTTCAGTTACTTTTTTAGCGCTGTTCCCACGACACCGGATGACCTCCATCTCCCTCTCTCTCCCTCTCTCTCCCTCTCTTTCCCTCTCTATAAATGGCCCGTCTGGTGGCATTTCGGGGACCCGTCAGACTTAAAAAGGACCGAAAATAACGGAGAAAGGGAGGGGAGATTGACGGGGAGAAAACAAGAAGAATTCAAAGAAATGGCGAGGAGGAGGAGAAACTGTTTTTGGAGCTTTTAATTCCGACATGTTTAGATATTAATTTCATGTTCTGTTTTTCACTATAGGAAGCAGGTTAGCCTAGCTTAGCATAGTGACTGCAAACAGAGGGAAACAGCTAGCCTGTAACTAAGTCCATTTATTTTACATTTCTGAGGTACTTTGCATGAGTTTTTTACTGTACCTTATACTGTTCACCCTGCACTATATACCTGACCATTTAGATACTTTGCAGATTGAGATTAAGTTTAATAAAATACATTATAGAATATCTTTTCATGTATTATTTCAGGTTAAGATAAAACTGCATTGGTTCCTTCGTACCATTCTGGCAGAATTTAAAGTGAAAAGGACCAAATAGCTGTTTTATATAATTGATCAGTGCTTCACAAAGACTCCTCTAGTGGCACAGTTTGGTAAATACAGGTATAGAATTAGAGGACGAATATAGTAATGGTTAAATAAGTTGCAGTTGAACAGAATTAAAGACCAGACCTCCTCTATTTATGGACTTGCTCTGCAACATTGGTTAAACGTCTTCTTTCTTTACACCCTGTGGACAAAAACTGCTTATTTTCTACCAACAAAATATATTTGTGTCAATAAAAATATGTTTTTTTGAGCTTTTATTGATGAATATTATTGGAAAGGCAATGATTGTCATGTATTTGATGTTATAGTCTTTATTAAACAAGGACCATGCATCAACAACATTATTCTTGAAAGAGAAGAGATGCCAGATTAAAACTAATTTCCATCTGCAGCCACTGATATAAATCCATGTAGACGCAGGAAAGGGGATTACATATCAACTATATGCAAAGAGGGCTTAAGAAAAACATGTATTTGGATGTACTTTTGATCACTTTATATCCCTCAAAGCAAATAACTGTTATTAAAAGTAATTCTTAACCCTAACCCTATCATTCTGCTAACATGTACAATATTACAATCACCATAAAACTATTGGAGGAATTCAGGTTAAAGTACTTCATGTCTCCTTGTTTGCTGATGGTGAAAGACTGAAACAACGCTGACTCACTGTGGTGTGTGTGTGTGTGTGTGTGTGTGTGTGTGGTGTGTGTGTGTGTGTGTGGTGTGTGTGTGTGTGTGTGTGTGTGTCTGTGTGTGTCTGTGTGTGTGTGTGTGTGTGTGTGTGTGTGGTGTGTGTGTGTGTGTGTGTGTTGTGTGTGTGTGTGTGTGTCCTGGCCGTAGCAGGAATCAAATCAAATCAAATCAAATCAAGGTTTATTTATAAAGCACATTTAAAAGCGATTTTTGGTCGGGCCAAAGTGCTGTACATGTAATAACTACAATCACATAAAACACATTTCTATAATCACAATAAAAGACAATAAATTAAACAGATATTTCAAAAGAAAACACAGGGTAAAAGTCAGGAGTCGTGCTCCGCTCTGACTAGAAGGCCAGAGAGAAGAAGTGTGTCTTAAGAGTAGATTTAAAAACCCTAGGGTCTGGGCCGACCTCACATGGAGGGCAGAGTGTTCCAGAGCCTCGGGCCAGCTGCTGCGAAGGCTCGTGCCCTCGGGTTTTGAGCCTGGTCTTGGGCACTACCAGCAGCAGCTGGTCAGCAGACCTGAAAGCTCTTGTTGGGGTGTAGCGCTGGAGGAGTTCAGCTATATAGGCCGGAGCCAGCCCATTTAGTGCATTAAAAACAATAAAAGGAGTTTAAAATCAATTCTGAACCGAATTGGAAGCCAGTGCAGTGAGGCCAGAATTGGGGTGATGTGGTCACGCTTTTTGTGGCCTGAGTAGACGTGCAGCTGCGTTCTGGACTAGCTGCAGGAGTTTAATTGACGCCTGGTCCATACCCACGTACAGAGCGTTGCAGTAGTCCAACCTCGAGGTAACAAAGCATTAATAACCCTTTCCAGGTCCTCAAATGATAAAAACGACTTAGTCTTGGCCAATAGTCGTATTTAAAAAAAGCAGGTTTTGACTACGCTGCTGACCTGCTTATCGAATTTAAAAGCGCTATTGAAGGTCACTCCAAGGTTCGTGACAGAGGGAGGATATTATTTTTGAGGGAGCCCAGAATATCAACCTGGGAGGCTAGAGGTTGGGGTCCAAAAAAGATAACCTCAGTCTTGCTCTCATTGAGGTTGAGGACATTTTGGCTCAGCCAGGATTTGATCTCTGCTAAGCAGTCCATCAATAGCTGTAATGAGTTAACATTTGAATTGAGTGGCAGATAGATCTGTACATCGTCGGCGTAGCAGTGGAAGGGGAAGTCAGAAGTTGTTCTCATCAGAGACTCTCACAGCGACAGGTGAGTACTAGGGGTGTAACGGTTCACAGAATTCACGGTTCGGCTGATTTAAAAGAAGCAGGTGGGTTCTAGCTCCTGTCCCTGCTGAAAAACCAGCTTAGACCAACGGATTAGTTTGCTGGTTAAGAGGGTTTTGGACACTTTAGCTGGTCAGGATAGCTGGTTTTGGTCACAGTGGTCTAGCTGGTCACCATTAGCTGGTCAGGATAGCTAGTTTAGCTGGTAAAAGCTGGTGGTCACAGTGGTCTAGCTGGTCAGGATAGCTGGTTTGGTCACAGTGGTCTAGCTGGTTACCATTAGCTGGTTGGGATAGCTGGTTTAGCTGGTAAAAGCTGGTGGTCACAGTGTTCTAGCTGGTCAGGATAGCTGGTTTGATCACAGTGGTCTAGCTGGTTACCATTAGCTGGTTGGGATAGCTGGTTTAGCTGGTAAAAGCTGGTGGTCACAGTGTTCTAGCTGGTCACCATTAGCTGGTCTGGTATGATCTTGAGTAGAAGTTCTAGAATATCTATCATTTCAGATCAGAGCACCTACCTTACCAGAAAGGTACAGAATGTATAGAATGTATTGTCTGTAATAAACACTCATACATCAAATGATTAGAAGCAGGAAAATAATTTATAACACACAATAAACATTAACACAAATTTGAAAACATTTTCAAAACACCCATTACTTCATATTTTTAAGCAGTTTCCTTCAACTGTTTTCTTTCCGCTTTTCACAAGGTCCTGTATGAAATGTAGTAACCGGCCAACTTCTCCCTCTCGGTCTTCTCACGTTTTGTGAATTCAGCCATCCTCTGAAGCACTCTTGAAAAGAGAAAGGAAAAACAGATTAACTTTTAGCTTTGTGTTATGATTACTTAAATAGGTGCACTGTGAGATGAAAAGAAAAATGTATCACATTCACAGTGAACATTCACTGTAATTGGGTCTATTATCCACGCAATACACCGTATTTAATTTGTTTCTTAATTTTACATCATTTAATTTCATATTCTGTTCTTGTAAATAGCATATTCTATTATATTACATGTACAGGGTATATGCAGGAATCCTGAAGTCAGATGTAATACCTTTTAAGACCTTTTTTAAGACCCTTTCCATACATTTAAGACCTCATCGCCACTTTGAGTTCTAACCGGTTACATTGGCGACACACTTTACCTCACATTGACTATATACAGTATTGATTGTCCTTCCTCCTTATCTTCCAACCATTGGACGCAGACTTGCATTTCCCCATAACGATGTTGTTTAACAACCGGCGTAAACGGACCTTCGCGCGCGATCAAGCAGTGAGCGTGCGATGTCCTGTTCAGATGACGTCAAAACCCAACGGGATGCCATAAATAACTACACAGAATCACACTACACACCTACGCAATGATTACATTCAGGCAAACTGTAGAATACAACCTCTTTGGACAATTTATATACTTATTGAAAACAAGATACAAATGTAATACCTTGGAAATGCCGTTTAATACTTTTTAATAGCCTTAATTTTCACTAAATTGATTTATCAACTTTTAATACTTTTTAAGACCCCGCGGACACCCTGGTGTATATAAACTTTTTGCACTACTTTTTATTTTGTATTTTTGTATTTTATTATATATGTTGCATTGTTGGAGGAGCTCAGGTCAGAATAATTTCATTGACATTTCTACACTGTAGCTGCTGAGCATATGAGAATAAACCTTTAATCTTGAATCCAACACTTTTTTCAGTGGAAAATCCTAAATTGTAGGATAGTTTGGCCATAATAATGCTTTATGATTACATTTCTAGTGAGATGTATATTTTACTTTCAGAATCTACCTCCAGTGGATGTGTAGGATCTACAGTATGATAGATATATTCATTTACACGAAGTATGTATTGTCATTCTTATTGTCGATAAATGAGGGATATACGCTATATTTGATTAACACCAGTATGTACTTTATACATCCACATCGAGTGTTTGTCTCTGCACCGGAAACAATTTAATTTGAAAGTTCAACCGCATATTATATAAACTATATCAGTGCCACACCTGCGTAACACATGGTGCCTCTTGTCTGAACAATCTTTTAAGCGATTTGCAATCTATTCTTGTCGACTTGCAGCCTAAATACAAAGATAACTCCACTCTCCTACCACTGCTTACCTCTAATGAGCCTTGGTAGAACTAGTGTCCGAGTCATGGGGTCCAGAACTGACTTGAAGACATGTGGAACAGAATCATAGGGTCCAGAACTGACTGAAGACATGTGGAACAGAGTCATGGGGTCCAGAACTGACTGAAGACATGTGGAACAGAGTCACGGGGTCCAGAACTGACTGAAGACATGAGGAACAGAGTCACGGGGTCCAGAACTGACTGAAGACATGAGGAACAGAGTCACAGGGTCCAGAACTGACTGAAGACATGTGGAACAGAGTCACGGGGTCCAGAACTGACTGAAGACATGAGGAACAGAGTCACGGGGTCCAGAACTGACTGAAGACATGAGGAACAGAGTCACGGGGTCCAGAACTGACTGAAGACATGAGGAACAGAGTCACGGGGTCCAGAACTGACTGAAGACATGAGGAACAGAGTCACGGGGTCCAGACTGACTGAAGACATGTGGAACAGAGTCATGGGGTCCAGAACTGACTGAAGACATATGGAACAGAGTCATGGGGTCCAGAACTGACTGAAGACATAGGAACAGAGTCATGGGGTCCAGAACTGACTGAAGACATATGGAACAGAGTCATGGGGTCCAGAACTGACTGAAGACATATGGAACAGAGTCATGGGGTCCAGAACTGACTGAAGACATGTGGAACAGAGTGATGGGGTCCAGAACTGACTGAAGACATATGGAACAGAGTCATGGGGTCCAGAACTGACTGAAGACATATGGAACAGAGTCATGGGGTCCAGAACTGACTGAAGACATATGGAACAGAGTCATGGGGTCCAGAACTGACTGAAGACATGTGGAACAGAGTGATGGGGTCCAGAACTGACTGAAGACATGTGGAACAGAGTCACGGGGTCCAGAACTGACTGAAGACATGTGGAACAGAGTCACGGGGTCCAGAACTGACTGAAGACATGTGGAACAGAGTCACGGGGTCCAGAACTGACTGAAGACATGAGGAACAGAGTCACGGGGTCCAGAACTGACTGAAGACATGTGGAACAGAGTCATGGGGTCCAGAACTGACTGAAGACATATGGAACAGAGTCATGGGGTCCAGAACTGACTGAAGACATATGGAACAGAGTCATGGGTCCAGAACTGACTGAAGACATGTGGAACAGAGTGATGGGGTCCAGAACTGACTGAAGACATGTGGAACAGAGTCACGGGGTCCAGAACTGACTGAAGACATGTGGAACAGAGTCACGGGGTCCAGAACTGACTGAAGACATGAGGAACAGAGTCACGGGGTCCAGAACTGACTGAAGACATGAGGAACAGAGTCACGGGGTCCAGAACTGACTGAAGACATGTGGAACAGAGTCATGGGTCCAGAACTGACTGAAGACATATGGAACAGAGTCATGGGGTCCAGAACTGACTGAAGACATATGGAACAGAGTCATGGGGTCCAGAACTGACTGAAGACATGTGGAACAGAGTACAGGCATGGTTCGATGTACAGGAAACTAGAACTTTCCACTTTCTTCTCTATCTTTAGCTCCATTTGATTTATTTCTGTCCCGCAGGTTGCTTTATTTTAATGTCAAATGTTCACGTCTGGCTGCTTTTCTGCCCATTTATTTGTCATTTCTCATAATGTATTTCATCCGGACATTTTTAACATGTCTTTTACACAGTTTAAGTTTCTTTGTGATGGAGTTACAGGTGAAGAAAGATCTGATGGAGGCCAGTACGGTGGCCCTGAGGTCAAAACATCTAAACATTTCACAAAACAGAATTTTAAATTATGAAAAAAAGGACATTTCACAAAACAAAACTTCACTATAAGGCTTTTCACAACATTTAAACAAAAAAACTAAACAAGTTGAAAGCAGTTTTTTCAGTTACTTTTTTAACGCTGACACCGGGTGACCTCCATCTCCCTCTCTCTCCTCTCTCTCCCTCTCTCTCCTCTCTCCCTCTCTCTCCCTCTCTCTCCCCTCTCTCCCCTCTCTCTCCTCTCTCTCCCTCTCTTTCCCTCTCTATAAATGGCCCGTCTGGTGGCATTTCGGGGACCCGTCAGACTTAAAAAGGACCGAAAATAACGGAGAAAGGAAGGGGAGATTTACGGGGAGAAAACAAGAAGAATTCAAAGAAAGGGCGAGGAGGAGGAGAAACTGTTTTTGGAGCTTTTCTTTCTGACGTGTTTAGATATTAATCTCATGTTCTGTTTTTCACTATAGGGAGCAGGTTAGCCTAGCTTAGCATAGTGACTGCAAACAGAGGGAAACAGCTAGCCCAGGGTCGGCAACCTTTTTGATATGAAGTGCCATTAAAAAAATTAATTGTTATCAGCGTGCTAACGATAGAGAATTATCAAGGGGGGGGGGGGGATTGAGGAGCTTGACGCTCGTGAACTATCAACAGGAGGGCGGGGGGAGCCTCGCTGCGGGGAAGCAGTGTGTGGAGTGGACCTGTCAGCAACTTACATGATGCCGAATTTAACAAACACATTTAAATAATTGGTTAAATGGCATAAAGGACGACCGTCCGTTCTGTGATTCTCCAGACACACATGTTATGATATTAGGGTCATGCAGAGTGAGATGAGATCGCTGTCCCTTTGAGAGAGAGAGGGGTGTGGCGTGGTGCATGTGTGTGTGTGGGTGGTAGAGCGACAGTGAGGGAGCGTGTGTATGTTTCTGGAAGTGAAACGAGGCAGCAGAAAAACAGAGGTCTGTGATGTATTTTGTGAAACAGAAGAACAGCTAAATAAATGCAACGGCTTCCCAAGAAGAGCTCGCCTCTCTCCAGTCATTTAAGCTAAAGTGGGTTATTGAACCTGAAGCTTGTTGCTTCTGCCCTCCTCGACTACGGTCTGGGAGCCGACAGGAAGGTTCAACACACAGATGGCCAGTCCGCCCCTTTGTAGCATAATATTTCAATGAGAGATGAGCAGATCGCCACTGGGCTTTCAACTAGGGGTGAGCGGATCGATCCCAAAATATCGATACTTCCGATATTACGTTACGTTTCAAAATATCGATACTAGAGCCTATAGGATCGATACTTTTATACTTTTTTCCCCTCTCCTCTACTCGTCAATATGCGCTCTTTCTTCTCTCTCCACTGCTGTCCTCCTCTCCTCGAGGCTCGCGCAGCGCGCTCCCTGCCTGAACGCCGATTATCAAGCTGACTGACAGCAGCCAGCAGG
>JAAOOA010000976.1:142500-176973 GCA_012861695.1 Trematomus loennbergii
ACACAGATGGTGGGTACTAACATTCACACACCCATTTTTCGCAATAGTTACCAAGTTCGAGAGAACCTTACCGAGAGCAAAAACCCAGCTCTGAGGGAGAGAGCGTTACCGAGAGCCAATATACCAGGGGATCCCCCCCCCTGTCTCCCTCTCTCCAAAAAGAAAGTTCCTCCTCATCTGCCAGTGTCTTTATGCTCGAAAACAGGATAGAAAAACCCAAAGACACCTCCTCCATACCCATATTTGTGGAAACTGGGCATGGCCTCTGGTAGAAAGAACTGGACATGACCAGACATATTCTATGGCTCTGGCATAAGACACACCTTCCCATGTTTGTGTAAAAAGGACATGACCCCTACTCTGCAGGACTTGCAAAATATTATTCTCGGCTATGACATAACCACCTTTTGGGGCCTCAATGTATTTCTCCTTAAGTCAGGAGCCCCCCTCCCTGTGTACCGCTGTGAGGGGAGAGGGAAGAAACTGCCTCTTCTCTTATCAGTGACACCCATAAACCATTATAGGCCTTACACACTCAACTTAACAAACCACTTGCTTTTTGTTTATACTGTAAATATAGAACATCATAAAATATGAAGCATTTTCATTGTGGGTTATACAAGAATATAATTGATTATATTTGATTATAACTAACTTTCGTTTTAAGTATTCAACCTGATTTGGAGATCTCAACACCCTCTTTTTAAAACGCAAAGTTATCAAAACAGCAACAGACAAAATCGTAAAAACACATACATATTACATACGTCAAACTTCAAGCATCAACATCATGAAAAGTTCTTCAGTATGTGTAATAAGGATTGTCTTCGCGGAGTCCAAACTGGCGTCCACCGAAAACATAGTACCTCACCGGAATGTTCTCGGTGACACATAGGTCAGGCACCAGAGTAAAAAGAGCCCTTGGGCCGCCACGATGATGGTAGATTTGTGTGCGTACTGCCACTCCGCCTGGTACTTGCAGGAACGGGGGGTCTCAGTGTAGACTCCTCAATCCATGTTGCTATCTGATGTAACTCCTTGACCCTGACCATGGAGGGGTTGAGGTTCCTCCCTGGATGACACCTCCAAACGAAAGCCAGACATCTCGGTCGACAGTTGTTATGGGTATTTTAGACCTCGTCAATAATCGCTCACGGATGGTTGTCGTCTTTCCAGGTGAGCCCTCATCACGAGGCGGAGAGGCTCCATCTGTCGGTGTGTGTAGATTCACTTGGTTACTTTGTGACAAGGTCAATGAGGCCCCACACAATGATAGCATAAACGAGGAACCAGAGGCATATGAAACAGCTTAGCTGGCACTCGCTCATGACATCCTGTGTGTGCAGTGTGAGATTAGGTGTATGTGGTGCGAGTGTGGTGCTGGTGGTGACTTGGCACGTCACTTGTTGTCGTCTGTTTCTACCGTCCCTCCTGGCCTGTGACTACGACTTTGCAGTGGCTGGCGTGGACCCACGTGGCTCTCTCGGCGAACTTGACCGCTGTCTTTGTGACGAGAAGCACCTGGTAGGGACCTTGCCAACGGTTGGATTTCCAGCTCTTTCTCCGGAAGTCCTTCTTGGGAAATCCACTGCGACCTGAGTGGCTTAGCGGGTAGAGATGCAGCCTGTCCCACATAGCTGGAAGAAACATCATCCTCCACTGGCAGGGGTACAGGTGACTCAGCCGCTGGCTCCATGCTGCACAGGTTTCCTGGGTCCAGGAGTTGGCTTCACTGGAGGCACTGTGACTGAAGTAGTCCCGCTAGGCAGGTTCAAATCCTCTTGGTAGATTGAGGTATTAATCTCAACAATATAGCTAAGATTAAGTATAAATTATTTCTCTGATTCATAAAGAGTTGTTTCAGTTAAAAAAACTTCCCCAAGGATTCTTTCAAGGGGTCATGTATTCCATATTGCTCTGGAATTTCTATAGACAGCAAGGTGATTGTTTCTCATTTACTCAGTTGGCCTCTAACGGCAGAAAGCACTGGGCCATAATTTACACCCTGACAGCCTACCATGCTGTGTGAAAACCAGCAAAAAAAAAGGGGAGATGTTCTCAAATAATTCTAATTTAAATGAATACTGCTGTAGGGTACAGGCATATAACAATTAAAAATAACTGAAGAGAAGAATAATAATGTAAAATTAAAAACAATGAGAAAAATAAAATAACGGTTGTTTACCATTTCCTCTTTGATACTGAGGTATTCTCCATTCAGCTCTAAGATCCATATACTAATAGACAGAGTTTCATCTTGCCATCTTTCTTTGCATAATGCAATAAAGATCCTAACAGTTGTACTGCTAAATCCTTTCAATTGAGATATTGCTTGTTACTCAGATTTAAATTCCCTCTTTTGCTCTGTAAAATATCCCTTGGTTCAGAACGTACCAAGACAAATTCTAAATTATTGTAGGAAGATCCCACAAAAAGCCATCCTCTCCTGTGGAAGAAAGCACATTAATCTGCCACGTGTGTGTGCAAAACATGTCATGTGATGTGAGACTGATAGCATCAATAGTGGATTGGGTAGGCCGCAGTCATATTCCTATCTGGATTCTAAACTCAGTTGGCTTGGGTGAACCGGCCCTCTCCTTAGGAGTGAAACTACGTTCCCAGAGATTGCCGTCACTGTATCCAAACCTTCTAATTTAGTTTTAAGCTCACCTCTTTCTGGACTTCGCCCTTTCTAGTCACCCATACACGATTTCTGAATTAAACGGAAAAGGTGATAGTTAGATATGACCTGACCTTTGCCCTAGGTAACTTTTCCATACATAGGAATATATTCAGCCTGGTCAAATTGATTGGAATGTCCCAATTTGTTTTACAGTTTTTTTATACTCCACTCTTTGGCTGCTCTAACGCCTGAGACGTATATGGTACAGACCAGATAGGTGGGTTCCCATTATCCTGTAAGAGTGACAAAACTTTCTCATTTTTAAAGTGAGTCGCATTATCCATTCTTATTCTCTCAGTTTTAGGAAAAATACTTAAATGCTCCGCCATTTTAGCAGACACTGTGTTCCCTGTCGCTCTGGTCAGAGGATAAACATGTTTATGACTCCCTCCGTTATCAAAGATCACAAGGAAATACTTGTTCCCACTAGGAGTGCGGGTCAGAAAAGGATCAGCACTAAAACTGATATTTTATGATAATGTTCAGGATGAACTTTCTTGAACCCATCCACCTCTGCACATTGATGACATGTTGACCGTGTGTGTTGTAAGTGCAATCACAGCTTTGGTATGAGGATTTTATTGTTGAGACAATATTTTCTCATCCAAACTAGGCCCACATGGCCTAAACTGCCGTGTAATTCACGCACAACCTGAGGAGCTTCTTCAGGAGGTACATGAATGCTTCCACCCTTTTTCCATATACTAGGAAATATGGCAGTCAGGTGGTTAACTCGTCTCCTGCTTTGAGCAAGTGCATCAACTTCTCTATTTCCCTGATAGTCGAAATAGATCTTATCTGTATGGCTACGAACATGATTCCATTCTAGGTACATGCCCGCCCTTAACTCTGCAATAAGACTCCATTGATGGGCATGTGTCAGCGCTTCACCTTTCACATTGGTAAACTGCCTTTGTTCCCAATAATCAAGCTCTTCTTTACCTGCTTTGTAACAATAATCACTATCAGTAACAATACGGATGTGTGTTATTTTACGTTTTTTAGCAAAAAGAAGACCCTCAACTGTGCTGTACCCGGAATCACACCTTTTTCTTTGCAAAGTAATTCACCTGAATTAGTTTTCATTATAAAGGCCCAAGTGGCTGCTTGGTCACCTTTTCGCAGACTCCCATCTGTAAACAGAGTTACTTTTGGAGCAGCGGTTTTCTGTAAGGGTTTCATTGTTTCCCTTTTTGGCTTACTTCCTGAGGTCCTAAACTCCACATCTGGATCAGACATCATCATCTGCCATTTACCCCATCTACTCATCATGGCTTTTGCTCCCTGAACTGTTTGTTTTGTAGCTTCAGATATTGAAGAATAAGGAGTGTATATGCACATTTTGGTACCTTGAGACATTTCCCGCAGGGCTGGATAAAATCTGAACGCAAGTGCAAGATGCTTCTCTTCAGGAGAGAATCTTTCCTCGGTTCTTGACCAAGTCATGGACATGAATAACACAGATTTTTTATCACCCAGGTTCCTTATCTCCACACCTCCTCCTAAATCATTTGTGGTTAGATGAACTTCCAAAGCTTTATCCATATTTCGCATTGTTAGTTTTTGAGAATGGGTTACAACATACTGTTTTGTTTTTTAATATTGATCTTTTTGTTCTGGTGTTAAAATGATAACTTTTGGAGCTCCCTCTTTTCTTAACAACTGGAGCTATGGCTATTTGAAATCTGACTTGGTTAAGAGTTGATTTATTTATTGGTGAGAGCAAAACTCTTCCCCTTGTTCTGGGGTGGGGGTGGGTAGCCTGGTTTGGGAGAGTTCCTTACAATCTCCAGATCTTCCTCTCTGTGTTGAGGCCATACAACCTTTTAATGGGTCGCTCTGTGGTCTGTTCAGATTTAGATGTTCTTCCTCTCCAGAGGTCATGCCTGTCTTTGACCCTGTGTGCTGCTGTGAGTCTGCAGCACCTCAGGAGCAGAGAAAGGGGGGAGATATTGACCCAACAAGCTGAGCTCCCTCAATGCCTGTGCAAAATCATTATGCGATGAACAACATAGCACCACATTTAACTCTCCCTGACTGGTTTGTAAAGCGTTTTTTAAGGCTTGCATTGAGTCCTCTGTTGTGTAACCGAAAATCCCATTTCCAAAAAGGGTCAAGAGCACGTAGTTTGGTTGATTTTGGTAAAGTATTTGAGCTTTAGCTTCACGAAAAACCTCCTCATATTGGTATTGAAGATATTCTTGGGGTTTGATATCTACTGATAGTTCCCACATAGGTTTAAATGGTACATGCAAAACGACAGATATTTGTGGGTCATCACCCCCTCGAGTGACAACCACATTGCCTTCTGACAGTTTAATAGTCCTTATCATATTATCACTCTGTGCTTGCATGCTAGGACCTATCCTCTTTGCCAGAGCTCCAGCTACTCCTCCTGCATGTTTTAGCTCCATATTAGCAGGGTTCACTAACATGGTTGGTTGATCCAGTTTAAGATTTTCAATATCTGCCATTATTATTTCCAACATTCCTTTTCCCTGAATATCAGGTCTAACAATGTGTTTTCTTCTAGGAGTAGTAGATAGGATACTTATAAATGGCATCTGTGAGCTATTATCCCCGTAGGGTGGAGGTAGGGTCTCAGACATTATACCACCTGCTTGTTGCTCTCTGTCTAAACGGTAGTCTAACAGGAACGTATTTAGGTCGCGATACGCCCGTGGGTCTGGGCTAATCCGACCAGGGGGGGCAGAAGGTCCGGATCTAGCTTCTGTGTATCCCTCCCAATCTGTTGCTGGCTCTGAGTCATTAAAAAACTGCGTTCTAACCTCATCTGCCATTTTTTAAGGGTTTAGTTCACTCTTTTATACACATGCAAGTTCCTAGGCTCTTACTCACACCGGATGATCAGTCCGACTATACCGTCACTTGGTTCTAGGTTACTCTCCTGGATTCAGCTAGTGCATGCGGATACCTCAACTAAGAGGGTTATGTATCGAGCTTCGAGCTTTTCCAACAGCCTAGGAACCCTTTCAGACCTATGGTTTATCTTTATTAAATATCCTATTAACTCTTCACCACGTTATGTTCTAACGCAAAAGTTCTAACCGCAGCTCTTTGTCAAGTCCTACCTATAAGTTTCAAAGTAATTGGACAGGTACTGAGCAGTGCTCCTACGGCTGACTTTACTAATAACTACTAGCCACCAAACCTGTGCATTAGTCTAGGGGAAGAAAGCCTACTTTTAGCTTCTTTAACAGACAGCAATATCCGATATAATATAACCCTCAGTCCGGTGCAATAGTATCAACTTTAATTACTACACTTTTAGGTATAAATATATTCTAGGATTTGGGTAGGTATTTTAACAAGACTTTCAGCCTGTATTTCGCTGATTTGTGCTCCTCGGCTTTTGTCACTAGGCCGTTTTGGTTCTTGTATTTTAACTCTGTAGAAGTACAACTTCTCACAGAGCCCCACGTTGGGCGCCATGTAAGAGTCGGGAGTCATCCGATATAATTTATTCCGAACTTAAATTACTCAGACCTCCTAATTGACCTAACCGAAGTTATTGAGTCTATGTAAGTTTACTGCTTGGCTCAGATCCACCAACGGTCAGCAAGATCTCACCTCTATTAACTCCCCGAAGAACCAGGTTCAATTAACTGCTGTTTCAATTCAGACAACCCCCTAAATCTGTTTAAGCAATCCCGAAGGACTTTGATATCAGTAAATGAGATGTGGCCCTACCTAAGTGTGAGTGTGGCAGGGTGCGATCTTACCTTTCAAGCAGGAGAGGAGAGCGCAGTTGTCTTTTAAGTTGTCCCAATCCAAAAGGTGGGATCAGTTTATTTGAAGAAAAATAGGTCCAAACTAATACAGGGTTTTTGCCTTCTCTCTTTACAACATTATAATCATACTAAACCTATCATGCTGTGATCAAGTTCTAATATGAAACTTTAATTCACAGTTTTACATTTATTACCAAAATTGTAACTTCAACTGCCCAATTCAGTTGTGACATTTAAAATCTCCCTTTAGAAATTAGAGGCTTTTCCTCATAAAAGACCGTTGTTAAAAGATCGTTGTTAATAAAAAGCACATTCAAACTTTCTTTCACCAAATTAGTTCACATCAATTCCATACCTTTTTTCTGACACAGATGGCGGGCACCTAGTGTTTCGCACAGATGGCGCAGAAGTTTCACCTAGTGTTTCGCACAGATGGCGGGTACCTAGTGTTTCGCACAGATGGCGCAGAAGTTTCATTCATAAACACATACCTATTTCCCAAACACAGATGGTGGGTTCTAACATTCACACACCCATAGCGCAGAAGTTTCACCTAGTGTTTCGCACAGATGGCGGGTACCTAGTGTTTCGCCTAGATGGCGCAGACCTTTCACCTAGTGTTTCGCTCAGATGGCGGGAAGTGTACCTAGAGTTTCGCACAGATGGCGGGTACCTAGTGTTTCGCCTAGATGGCGCAGACCTTTCACCTAGTGTTTCGCTCAGATGGCGGGAAAGTGTAACCTAGAGTTTCGCACAGATGGCGGGTACCTAGTGTTTCGCCTAGATGGCGCAGACCTTTCACCTAGTGTTCGCTCAGATGGCGGGAAAGTGTAACCTAGAGTTTCGCACAGATGGCGGTACCTAGTGTTTCGCCTAGATGGCGCAGACCTTTCACCTAGTGTGTCGCTCAGATGGCGGGAAAGTGTAACCTAGAGTTTCGCACAGATGGCGGGTACCTAGTGTTTCGCACAGATGGCGGGAAAGTTTCATTCACAAACACATACCTATTTCCCAAACACAGATGGTGGGTACTAACATTCACACACCCATTTTTCCCGCAATAGTTACCAAGTTCGAGAGAACCTTACCGAGAGCAAAAACCCAGCTCTGAGGGAGAGAGCGTTACCGAGAGCCAATATACCAGGGGATCCCCCCCCCTGTCTCCCTCTCTCCAAAAAGAAAGTTCCTCCTCATCTGCCAGTGTCTTTATGCTCGAAAACAGGATAGAAAAACCCAAAGACACCTCCTCCATACCCATATTTGTGGAAACTGGGCATGGCCTCTGGTAGAAAGAACTGGACATGACCAGACATATTCTAATGGCTCTGGCATAAGACACACCTTCCCATGTTTGTGTAAAAAGGACATGACCCCTACTCTGCAGGACTTGCAAAATATTATTCTCGGCTATGACATAACCACCCTTTTGGGGCCTCAATGTATTTCTCCTTAAGTCAGGAGCCCCCCTCCCTGTGTACCGCTGTGAGGGGAGAGGGAAGAAACTGCCTCTTCTCTTATCAGTGACACCCATAAACCATTATAGGCCTTACACACTCAACTTAACAAACCACTTGCTTTTTGTTTATACTGTAAATATAGAACATCATAAAATATGAAGCATTTTCATTGTGGGTTATACAAGAATATAATTGATTATATTTGATTATAACTAACTTTCGTTTTAAGTATTCAACCTGATTTGGAGATCTCAACAAGGGGGGCGGGGCCTGTGTGCTTGTAGAGTAAGAAACAGGAAGTCAACCACACATCATCTACAGCTTCCTCATGATCTGCACCAAAACCTCGAATCAAACGCACCCTGAAGACCTGAGGGGGGGGGGGACCCAGACCTCAGGGGGTCAACACGTGTGAGGGGACGCCTGAAGGTAAGGGCTCATTCAGGCTTTATTTCAGTGTAAGCTTGTTAAATATCAGACAGGATGCTGGTTCCTCCGGCACACTCACGACTAAAATAAGAAGAAGTGTTACTCACTGAATTCATCCTAAACGTCTTCAAACTTTACATTTCAAAATCTGCTTTCTCAACATTGTTATTTTAACTTCAAGTCACTGTGGCACACATAATCATTGTCAAGATGATTGGAGGTTTCTGGCTCAAATGCACTTTGGGAATTACCTTTCCCTTTAAATGTATACATCCTCAAACTGAAACCTGTGATTCTTTTAAATATTAAAAGCAAACAAATATTTCGTCCCGCAGAATAAACCTGGAGACTTTAATGCTGATTGAAGCTGCTTTACATTTTTAAGGGTGACTCTGAAACATCTCCAGGAACTACAAAGTAAAAATAGCTTTTACTGCAACTTGTATTAATGTTCAATGTCCTAAAAAGGCTTGATGATACAATGAAGTTGATACACTTATATATACATATACAAATATATATTTCACAGTAAATCTACCGGCCTCTAAGAAAGCAGATGTGACGCTGTTACAACGTTTCCTGATTCACTACTTCCTGTTGCAGTAATATTTTTTACGTGACCACATATGTGCATTTCTGTATGTTGCAGTAAAGTTCTCTGTCTGTGACCTCCCGCCTGCTGTCTGCATGTCAGCTCCCACACGACACAAATCCAACGCGCGTCAGTTCCTGATGTGTTCCATAAAATGACTTTCTAATTATAATTTATTCTATGATTACATTTTGTATTAACCTGGCATAAATGTGTTATCCTTTTATCCTGTACCAAAGGAAGTGGTCACAGTGTCAGGCTGGAGCTGGACAATATCATGAAGGAATCATCTTTTAAAGGAAGAAGATGTTTCACCTCGTTCTCCTTCTGCTCATGGCTTTCTTAATATTCTTCCAGGTGAGAACTGTTATCTGGGATCACTAATAGGGTTGACTTATTGTGACATGTTTAACATTAGTCCGATTGTTTTAGGAGACAGGCCCTGCAGGGACACAGACAAACATGAGGGCACACAGTTAGTGTAAAAGAAACAGATTATGTCTAAATGATGCTACACGTATACTTCAACAACAACAACAACAACAACAGCGCATAAATATGAGAGGATACATTTTTCTGAAATATAGGTACGAATTATTTTCAAAATACATTCAGGTATTTATTCTTTACATATTATTTTATTCAATTGGAATAAAAAGCATATTGTTTAATGAATAGATAATATAAAATCCATAAAATTCCAATTTCTGAACTGCAGGAATGAATTGAATTCCAGAAATGTTTTATATGTGGCTAAAACGAATGTTTCCTTTTTCAGCTTAACATATGGGACACATTGGTGAGTTATTTTTGGATGTGTGTTGTGCATGAGCCATCCACAGTGTAGTTATATGTTTGAGTGTAATGTGTTGCTGATTAGAAAAAAGCATCAGATTTTTGCTCAAACCAACATTAAAGTGCAGACACACGAGAACATCAGATCATTTATCTACAATCACAGTCGAGTTGATGGCAATTGCACGAGGCATTACAGGGGAAAGAAGAGATGCAAATCCAAAGGATAATTCTTTGTTCAGATTTAAGTTCAGCAATAATGCCACTTCATTACATCTCATCGTAGGCAGGATATTGTGAATGACATTTGTAAGAGTCGGGAGTCATCCGATAATTTATTCCGAACTTAAATTACTCAGACCTCCTAATTGACCTAACCGAAGTTATTGAGTCTATGTAAGTTTACTGCTTGGCTCAGATCCACCAACGATCAGCAAGATCTCACCTCTATTAACTCCCCGAAGAACCAGGTTCAATTAACTGCTGTTTCAATTCAGAGAACCCCCTAAATCTGTTTAAGCAATCCCGAAGGACTTTGATATCAGTAAATGAGGTGTGGCCCTACCTAAGTGTGAGTGTGGCAGTGTGCAATCTTACCTTTCAAGCAGGAGAGGAGAGCGCAGATGTCTTTTAAGTTGTCCCAATAATAAAGGTGGGATCAGTTTATTTGAAGAAAAATAGGTCCAAACTAATACAGGGTTTTTACCTTCTCTCGTTACAACATTATAATCATACTAAACATATCATGCTGGGGTTCTTTTCTAATCTAAAACCTTAATTCATAGTTCACCCATTAAAGTCTTCCGACAAAATCCAAAAGGAATTTCCTCGTGGTGGCGAAGGTTCTCTAATCAGTCCTAAAATCACCACACAGTTTAAGTAAGTAAAACTTTATTTATATAGCACCCTTCTCAACACGAATGTACAAAGTGCTTTACAGTACAGTACACAATTCACAGTACAACTAAAATGTAGAATAAAAGGCATAAAAAGGCATAAAACAACAGCAGGTAATACATAGGATAAAACATAGGATAAAACACCAATAAAAGACAGCTACTAACTCACCTCCTCCGATGCCCCAAAGGCCTGACGGAAGAGGTGGGTCTTTAACTGCCCCTTAAAAATCTCTTAAGATGGTTGGTTTAAGAATTCCAACACATTTAAGAATGGTAAGAGTAAGAATTCCAACACATTTAGGAATTGTAGGAGTAAGAATTCCAAATTATTTAAGAATGGTAGGAGTAAGAATTCCAACACATTAAAAAATGGTAGGAGTAAGAATTCCAACACATTTAGGAATGGTGGGAGTAAGAATTCCAAATTATTTAAGAATGGTAGGAGTAAGAATTCCAACACATTAAAGAATGGTAGGAGTAAGAATTCCAACACAATTAAAGAATGGTAGGAGTAAGAATTCCAACACATTTAGGAATGGTAGGAGTCAGAATTCCAACACATTTAGGAATGGTAGGAGTAAGAATTCCAACACATTAAAGAATGGTAGGAGTAAGAATTCCAACACATTTAAGAATGGTAGGAGTCAGAATTCCAACACATTTAGGAATGGTAGGAGTAAGAATTCCAACACATTAAAGAATGGTAGGAGTAAGAATTCCAACACATTAAGAATGGTGGAGTAAGAATTCCAAATTATTTAAGAATGGTAGGTAAGAATTCCAACATTAAAGAATGGTAGGAGTAAGAATTCCAACACATTTAAGAATGGTAGGAGTAAGAATTCCAACACATTTAAGAATGGTAGGAGTAAGAATTCCAACACATTAAGGAATGGTAGGAGTAAGAATTCCAACACATTAAAGAATGGTGGGAGTAAGAATTCCAAATTATTAAGAATGGTAGGAGTAAGAATTCCAACACATTAAAGAATGGTGGGAGTAAGAATTCCAAATTATTTAAGAATGGTAGGAGTAAGAATTCCAACACATTAAAGAATGGTAGGAGTAAGAATTCCAACACATTTAAGAATGGTAGGAGTAAGAATTCCAACACATTTAAGAATGGTAGGAGTAAGAATTCCAACACATTAAGGAATGGTAGGAGTAAGAATTCCAACACATTTAAGAATGGTAGGAGTAAGAATTCCAACACATTTAAGAATGGTAAGAGTAAGAATTCCAACACATTAAAGAATGGTAGGAGTAAGAATTCCAACACATTTAGGAATGGTAGGAGTAAGAATTCCAACACATTAAAGAATGGTAGGAGTAAGAATTCCAACACATTTAGAATGGTAGGAGTCAGAATTCCACACATTTAGGAATGGTAGGAGTAAGAATTCCAACACATTAAAGAATGGTAGGAGTAAGAATTCCAACACATTAAGAATGGTAAGAGTAAGAATTCCAACACATTTAGGAATGGTAGGAGTAAGAATTCCAACACATTTAGGAATTGTAGGAGTCAGAATTCCAAATTATTTAAGAATGGTAGGAGTAAGAATTCCAACACATTTAGGAATGGTAGGAGTAAGAATTCCAACACATTAAAGAATGGTAAGAGTAAGAATTCCAACACATTTAAGAATGGTAGGAGTAAGAATTCCAACAAATTAAAGAATGGTAGGAGTAAGAATTCCAACACATTAAAGAATGGTAGGAGTAAGAATTCCAACACATTTAGGAATGGTAGGAGTAAGAATTCCACACATTAAAGAATGGTAGGAGTAAGAATTCCAACACATTAAAGAATGGTAGGAGTAAGAATTCCAACACATTAAAGAATGGTAAGAGTAAGAATTCCAACACATTTAGGAATGGTAAGAGTAAGAATTCCAACACATTTAGGAATGGTAAGAGTAAGAATTCCAACACATTTAAGAATGGTAGGAGTAAAAATTCCAACACATTTAAGAATGGTAGGAGTAAGAATTCCAACACATTTAAGAATGGTAGGAGTAAGAATTCCAACACATTTAGGAATGGTAGGAGTAAGAATTCCAACACATTTAAGAATGGTAGGAGTAAGAATTCCAACACATTAAAGAATGGTAGGAGTAAGAATTCCAACACATTTAGGAATGGTAGGAGTAAGAATTCCACACATTTAGGAATGGTAGGAGTAAGAATTCCAACACATTTAGGAATGGTAGGAGTAAGAATTCCAACAAATTAAAGAATGGTAGAGTAAGAATTCCAACACATTTAAGAATGGTAGGAGTAAGAATTCCAACAAATTAAAGAATGGTAAGAGTAAGAATTCCAACACATTTAAGAATGGTAAGAGTAAGAATTCCAACACATTTAAGAATGGTAGGAGTAAGAATTCCAACAAATTAAAGAATGGTAAGAGTAAGAATTCCAACACATTTAAGAATGGTAAGAGTAAGAATTCCAACACATTTAAGAATGGTAGAGTAAGAATTCCAACAAATTAAAGAATGGTAGGAGTAAGAATTCCAACACATTTAGGAATGGTAGGAGTAGAATTCCAACACATTTAGGAATGGTAGGAGTAAGAATTCCAACACATTAAAGAATGGTAGGAGTAAGAATTCCAACACATTTAGGAGGTAGGAGTAAGAATTCCAACACATTTAAGAATGGTAGGAGTAAGAATTCCAACACATTTAGGAATGGTAGGAGTAAGAATTCCAACACATTAAAGAATGGTAGGAGTAAGAATTCCAACACATTTAAGAATGGTAGGAGTAAGAATTCCAACACATTTAAGAATGGTAGGAGTAAGAATTCCAACACATTAAAGAATGGTAAGAGTAAAATTCCAACACATTTAGGAATGGTAAGAGTAAGAATTCCAACACATTTAAGAATGGTAGGAGTCAGAATTCCAACACATTTAGGAATGGTAGGAGGAATTCCAACACATTAAAGAATGGTAGGAGTAAGAATTCCAACACATTAAAGAATGGTAGGAGTAAGAATTCCAAATTATTTAAGAATGGTAGGAGTAAGAATTCCAACACATTAAAGAATGGTAGGAGTAAGAATTCCAACACATTTAAGAATGGTAGGAGTAAGAATTCCAACACATTTAAGAATGGTAGGAGTAAGAATTCCAACACATTAAGGAATGGTAGGAGTAAGAATTCCAACACATTAAAGAATGGTGGGAGTAAGAATTCCAAATTATTTAAGAATGGTAGGAGTAAGAATTCCAACACATTAAAGAATGGTGGAGTAAGAATTCCAAATTATTTAAGAATGGTAGGAGTAAGAATTCCACACATTAAAGAATGGTAGGAGTAAGAATTCCAACACATTTAAGAATGGTAGGAGTAAGAATTCCAACACATTTAAGAATGGTAGGAGTAAGAATTCCAACACATTAAGGAATGGTAGGAGTAAGAATTCCAACACATTTAAGAATGGTAGGAGTAAGAATTCCAACACATTTAAGAATGGTAAGAGTAAGAATTCCAACACATTAAAGAATGGTAGGAGTAAGAATTCCAACACATTTAGGAATGGTAGGAGTAAGAATTCCAACACATTAAAGAATGGTAGGAGTAAGAATTCCAACACATTTAGGAATGGTAGGAGTAAGAATTCCAACACATTTAGGAATTGTAGGAGTCAGAATTCCAAATTATTTAAGAATGGTAGGAGTAAGAATTCCAAACATTTAGGAATGGTAGGAGTAAGAATTCCAACACATTAAAGAATGGTAAGAGTAAGAATTCCAACACATTTAAGAATGGTAGGAGTAAGAATTCCAACAAATTAAAGAATGGTAGGAGTAAGAATTCCAACACATTAAAGAATGGTAGGAGTAAGAATTCCAACACATTTAGGAATGGTAGGAGTAAGAATTCCAACACATTAAAGAATGGTAGGAGTAAGAATTCCAACACATTAAAGAATGGTAGGAGTAAGAATTCCAACACATTTAGGAATGGTAAGAGTAAGAATTCCAACACATTTAAGAATGGTAGGAGTAAGAATTCCAACACATTTAAGAATGGTAGGAGTAAGAATTCCAACACATTTAGGAATGGTAGGAGTAAGAATTCCAACACATTAAAGAATGGTAAGAGTAAGAATTCCAACACATTTAGGAATGGTAAGAGTAAGAATTCCAACACATTTAGGAATGGTAAGAGTAAGAATTCCAACACATTTAAGAATGGTAGGAGTAAGAATTCCAACACATTTAAGAATGGTAGGAGTAAGAATTCCAACACATTTAAGAATGGTAGGAGTAAGAATTCCAACACATTTAGGAATGGTAGGAGTAAGAATTCCAACACATTTAAGAATGGTAGGAGTAAGAATTCCAACACATTAAAGAATGGTAGGAGTAAGAATTCCAACACATTTAGGAATGGTAGGAGTAAGAATTCCAACACATTTAGGAATGGTAGGAGTAAGAATTCCAACACATTTAGGAATGGTAGGAGTAAGAATTCCAACAATTAAAGAATGGTAAGAGTAAGAATTCCAACACATTTAAGAATGGTAGGAGTAAGAATTCCAACAAATTAAAGAATGGTAAGAGTAAGAATTCCAACACATTTAAGAATGGTAAGAGTAAGAATTCCAACACATTTAAGAATGGTAGGAGTAAGAATTCCAACAAATTAAAGAATGGTAAGAGTAAGAATTCCAACACATTTAAGAATGGTAAGAGTAAGAATTCCAACACATTTAAGAATGGTAGGAGTAAGAATTCCAAAAATTAAAGAATGGTAGGAGTAAGAATTCCAACACATTTAGGAATGGTAGGAGTAAGAATTCCAACACATTTAGGAATGGTAGGAGTAAGAATTCCAACACATTAAAGAATGGTAGGAGTAAGAATTCCAACACATTTAGGAATGGTAGGAGTAAGAATTCCAACACATTTAAGAATGGTAGGAGTAAGAATTCCAACACATTTAGGAATGGTAGGAGTAAGAATTCCAACACATTAAAGAATGGTAGGAGTAAGAATTCCAACACATTTAAGAATGGTAGGAGTAAGAATTCCAACACATTTAAGAATGGTAGGAGTAAGAATTCCAACACATTAAAGAATGGTAAGAGTAAGAATTCCAACACATTTAGGAATGGTAAGAGTAAGAATTCCAACACATTTAAGAATGGTAGGAGTAAGAATTCCAACACATTTAGGAATGGTAGGAGTAAGAATTCCAACACATTTAAGAATGGTAGGAGTAAGAATTCCAACACATTAAAGAATGGTAGGAGTAAGAATTCCAACACATTAAAGAATGGTAGGAGTAAGAATTCCAACACATTTAGGAATGGTAGGAGTAAGAATTCCAACACATTTAAGAATGGTAGGAGTAAGAATTCCAACACATTTAAGAATGGTAGGAGTAAGAATTCCAACACATTTAGGAATGGTAGGAGTAAGAATTCCAACACATTTAAGAATGGTAGGAGTAAGAATTCCAACAAATTAAAGAATGGTAGGAGTAAGAATTCCAACACATTGAAAAATCCCGTTCAAAACTCTTATCTAAACCATTCCCTCAGCATTCAATACACAGAGATTTACGCAATAGTTACCAAGTTTGAGAGAACCTTACCGAGAGCAAAAACCCAGCTCTCAGGGAGAGAGCGTTACCGAGAGAGAGCATACCAGGCGAACCCCCCCTGCTCTCTCCCTCTCTCTCCAAAAAGGAAGTTCCTCCTCATCTGCCAGTGTCTTTATGCTCGAAAACAGGATAGAAAAACCTAAAGACACCTCCTCCATACCCATATTTGTGGAAACTGGACATGGCCTCTGATATAAAGAACTGGACATGACCAGACATATTCTATGGCTCTGGCATAAGACACACCTTCCCATGTTTGTGTAAAAAGGACATGACCCCTACTCTGCAGGACTTGCAAAATATTATTCTCGGCTATGACATAACCACCCTTTTGGGGCCTCAATGTATTTCTCCTTAAGTCAGGAGCCCCCCTCCCTGTGTACTGCTGTGAGGGAGAGGGAAGAAACTGCCTCTTCTCTTATCAGTGACACCCATAAACCATTACAGGCCTTACACACTCAACTTAACAAACCACTTGTGTTTTGTTTATACTGTAAATATAGAACATCATAAAATATGAAGCATTTTCATTGTGGGTTATACAAGAATATGATTGATTATATTTGATTATAATTAACTTTCGTTTAAGTATTCATCCTAATATGGAGATCTCAACACATTCATGAAACACCATAAAGATGAAGAAATATAAATATCGAGATAACATTTATGTGGATAACATCATACAGAGGAATGAAGGGAAATGAAAATGTGACACATTAGCCAAGCAGTCTCTTAAACACGAGTAAATAATCAACATTGCACTCAGTAAATCTAAGGCAAATAACAAATATGAAAAATAGAACATCATTAAGGAGTGGCAACACAATTGGGACAAAAGAAACACAAGAAGACACCTATATGCACTGCAGCCAAAAATCAGTCAGGACACTTAAAAGAACCATCAATTTGGATAATGTGTTATCAAGGCTTAGATTAGGACATACTAGACTGAACAAAACATGGCATTATTCATAAGAAAAACATCTTTCTGGATGATATGAACACTGCCAGGTTGAGGAACCCGTAGAACATGTAATTCTGCAGTTTGCCAAACACAAATCAAGAAAGAGAAACTTTGAAGACAGAAATCAGGAAGCCTGGAATGGAGCAAACATTACACAACAACATCTCTTATCAACCCCCTTAACAAATATTCATAGATTTGCTGCATTTGTTTGACGTATCTACGTAAACTTCTCTCTGTCTCTCAAGCCCTTCAAGTTTCAGCCTAAAATGAGCTCCACCATCGTCTACCCGAAAGCTACTACTGAAGTCCGCAGCATCTGCAACTTCCCACCATTGTCCCCTAAGGATGCTCTGGAGGAACGCCTGCTACTAGAATCTGTTGCTTGTCCTGAAACTCCTGCATTGCCATCTCCTCTTTCCCTGGAGCTGACCAGTGATCCAGCTCACAGCTCTTTCACCATTCTCCCAGCGAGAGGAGGAGGACAGTGGCACGTAGGGGATCAGCTGGAAGTTAGCATCAGCATCTCTGACTTCAAGGGACAACCCAAGAAGTCTGGGGGGACTTTTTATTTGCCCGGCTGCACAACCTAACGCTTGGTGCAGGTGTAGCTGGGAAAGTGGTGGACCATCTCAATGGGAGCTACTCTGCTGTCTTTCCTTTACTCTGGGAAGGAGTAGCTCAGGTTGAGGTGATGCTTAAAACTATATTTGTCTATGTGATTTTGCTGTAGGCGTGTCATTTGTCTTCCAACTGATTACTCACAAAGCCCCACCCCCTTTTAACTAATGTTGATACGACTTTTTATTTCAGACAAAAGCAGAGTCTAGCCACCAATTGTACATTTTCAACAAAAACTCTTGTTTTCTATCCAATCAGGTGACGCTAGTTCATCCCAGTGAAGCTATCACAGTGCTGAACAGGTTGACGAGTGAGGAACCTGACAGGATATTTTTCATAAGCCTCTTTCGCTCAGGCTCACTCTCTGAAACCACCATCTGTAACATCTGCCTGCGTCAAACCAAGCAGCCAATCTGCGACTTCACCGACCCTCGAACCGGCGACCCTTGGTTCTGCTACAAGCCAAAGAACATGAGCTGTGATGCAAGGATCGCCCGCAGCACTGTAGGATACAAACAAACGCTCAAGGCCAAGGAGGATGAGCTCTTTCAAGTGTAAGGAAGCAAAGAGACTGGTCATTTGTGTGACTTATAAATACATACATCATGTGTTACCTATTTATCTCCTTGGCTTGAAGTTTCAGAAGTTTGTCAGTACAGGCAGTTTAGATTCAAAGATAATATAAATGTAACCACTCAACCTTCATGTTTGATAGGATATAAACAGAGATGGGGTCGTTACTCAAAAAAACCATTATATTACATATTACTTATTACTTAAAGTGGACCTATCATGCTATATTTGAATAATATAGTGTAGGACCATACCTATATAAGGCATATTGGTGGAGTTGGCCCAATAGCCGTAGCGTCACCGTCCTGACGTCAGGACAGTGTTAAAATCTGGATCAGTTTTTATCAGATCCGTTGCAGCCCCTTTTTTAGAGATTTGGGTATGGAGGAAAATAGAGAGGGTTGTGTTTTCTGACACTTGGTGAGTTCCCTGGAACACCGGGGACACATATTCATGTATAAAAGACGTACAAAAGTGCATTTTGCATGATAGGTCCCCTTTAAAAAAAAAGTAATATATTACTTTACTTCGTTACTCTCTACATAAAGTCACGCGTTACTTTACTCGTTACTTCACACGCAGGGCCGCCCCTCCCTTCAGGCAGATCACGCAGACTGCGGAGGGTGCTTCATTTTGCGGAGGGAGCCTCATCTGAAGCGCAAATGCGACGCACCTACGGTGTAAGCGCGCCACAGTTTTCGCCGCTGCGAGGCTCCACTAGCAACACAGAGGGCCTCATCATATAACTTTGCGTGTTTGCTGTTTACTCGTTACTTTACTCGACATCCTCACTCTGGATTCGGAGGTCCTCCTTAGCTATTAGCTTCACGTTAGCATGTCGTCTTTGCAGGTGCTTGTTGAGGTTTGACGTTGTGTTTGCAGCAGTGGATAAAAGCTTCTGGCCTGGACACAGTTTGCACCTCACCGTCACATTCCTGTCCTTTCTTCGGACAAACTCAAAATAATGGGCATACCTCCACCCAGGGCCGTATCCACCATTGAGGTCACCGAGGTCCGGACCTCGGTAATAATTTCCGAGCTGCGTATAAAAAAACTTGTGAAATAACGGCACTAAACGGGGTTCTTTGTAGTACTTCCATTTACTGACAATGGGGGGCGCTGCATAACTACGTAGCCTCGATTAAAGCAAACAGAAGAAGACGACATGTATCAACAAACCACCGCAGCATGGACTTGTATCGGAGCAGCGAAGGAGTGATGAGGTATCTAGAGATCTGAGTCCAGCGGGCTGCTTGTGTTTCTGTTCCTCACAGGACATCATAGGACCAGCAGATCCAGTGTGAACGCTCTACGTTAGTCAGTGGACGTCCGACAACATGCACACTAACTTATATTGCAGCTATAGGCTATACTTTGGTTTAAATTGCGTGAATAACTAGCTAGAGAGCTAAAGTTAATTACATTCATCCAATGTCAGAAGGATTACCTTTTAACAAACGTTGTAATGCTTTTCTTTCATTTCAATTTGAGTAAAACATTGAAGATATAACATTGTATTGTTTTCTTTTTACGCTGACCCAGATATAATGAAAAGACTACGCCAGTCGAAGCTCAGCTTTGGTAAGGAAGAGACAGGACAGGCAGAGAGAAAGAGAGAGAGAGAAAGTGATGGAAGTCAGGGAGGAACTGCAGGTACAGTTACACAAAAGAATGTAGGCTTAATAACCCCATCTATCTATCTATCTATCTATCTATCTATCTATCTATTTATCTATCTATCTTCATTTACAATATAGACAATAGGCATACTTTTAACAACATACATCTAT
This sequence comes from Trematomus loennbergii, assembly GCA_012861695.1. Taxonomy (NCBI): domain Eukaryota; kingdom Metazoa; phylum Chordata; class Actinopteri; order Perciformes; family Nototheniidae; genus Trematomus; species Trematomus loennbergii. Next base: position 162,683 of record JAAOOA010000976.1, read on the forward strand.
TGCAGTTATGATGTCATAATAACATACAATTGTATAAAACACAATTTGCTTACATTTTTGTTCTCTTTTGAGAATCAAACAAAACTGATTTTTATTTTAAAAAGAATGCAAACAAACAAGTGAAATGAACTAAATTGCTGAATTGCTTTGAATTCACTGGCAGGAGCGACAAGTGAGGAGGAGCAGAAAGTGAACAACGAGGGAGAGATTGAACAAAGAGAAAGAGTAGAGGACAGAGAGAGTAATGAACAGGAAGAAGACAGAGAGACTAAAGAAGATGGAAGAGAGGGGGCAGGTTATGGAAAGGAGAGAGACATGGAAAATGAATGTTGACAATGTTTTGGGATAATTTTAGCCTCTTCTGCATGTCCTGATCATTCATAGTAACAATCAACTGATTCTTATGCATTACACTTTCAAAAATAATGTATGCTGCAGCCCACTGACATGGTTTGAAATCAATATATTATCCAATTTGTGACCCCCCACAGGACTTAAAAAGCACCTAACTAGATCAAGAAAATTCCAAAAATCTCGGGGGAGTACACCCCCGAACCCCCCTAGCATGTTTGGACCTCGGTATTTAGCAAATCCTGGATACGGCCCTGCCTCCACCCCTCGAAGGTTATCGCTGTTGACTGAGCCATATTTATGCACTGCATGTGGACGCGCAAGTCGCGCAAACGTTACGTAAATATAAACCTGCGGCGGAAATCCCTCTTGTCTGTCAAAGGGAGAATCTAGTAATTCTTTATGTTAGTAGGTAACTGTAGTGTGATTACTGATTTTATCAAAGTAACGAAGTAACGCGTGTCGGGCAATGTTAGTAACAGTAGTGTGATTACTGAATTATAAAAGTAACGCGTTACAATAATCTGTAAAACTCTGGATATGAAGGATATAAAGGGAAAATAAATTCTGTTTTAATTTTATAATGTTGTTTATCTGTACACATCTGTACACTTTTCTCTCATTCTCCCCGAGGTTCTTCTATTTGTTTCCTTTAATCCCTCAATTGTGGGGTTTCTTTTAGGGAATTTTTCCTTGTGAGCTGCGAGTGTGTGAGGACAGAGGGAGTTGTGTGCTCCAGAATACACTCTGTAAAGCAAAAGAGACAATGTGTGATATTTGGATTATTTTATCAATTCATAGTATTTATAGACAGCTTTGGTCAAATACAAATTATGCCGTAAGGCTTAGTTCTAAGGTGTGAACCTTCCAAGTTCACACAAGGAAAATGTAGGGTGGCAAAAGCTGCAGCAAAAGACCCCTTATATCAATATAATGAAGATAAGATACAGCATGAAAAGTAGACCTTCTAAACTGTTTACCCCAGGTAAACCTCCATGCCATTCCACAACCATGTAGAAAAGCTGCATTTGGGATATTAATGTTATTGTAGTATTGTGTGTGTGCTTTTCTTCAGTCGTGTCAACTTGAAAGTCTGCATTCTGGCTTCAGGACCTGCCGGTGTCACTGCTTTACCAAAAAAGGAAGGTAAGGAATGCATTTATCACTGAATTCATGATCTAATGTGCTCCATGTACAGATGATGAAAGTGTAGGGGCAGAACAAAACAACAACTCTTTCTTTTGGGTTTCATTCTTCTGTTGAGAGATGTATTTAGCAGGCCAATTTGACAGGAGCAAAGGGAGCATGGAGCTCTCAGCTCAAACTTTGTCAACACGGCACAGCTGTTACAGTGTCTCTCAGGAGTAAGGCCATAAAATGTTCATACATTCAGTCTATACCTTGATTTGGTTAAGGTCAGTAACAAACGTAAAACAAGCCCCCTATTATCCTTCAACTTTCTCTCAGGTCAACCAGAGGTGGAGAGCAGCATTGTGAACTTTCAAGCCTCTGGCTATTACTACCAGGGTTTATGGCGAGCACTAGATGGCACCAAAGTTCGCCAATTCACCGGCGCATCTGCCATCACTCAGTGTCTAAAAGACAAAGTGGTCCACCTGTATGGAGACTCTACCATCAGGCAGTGGTTTGAGTTCCTCAACGCAGCACTACCAGGTAACTAATCCACAGGGATTTCCGGCAACAGTTTCATTATGTTCACACTGCATCTTAATCTGTTTCCTCTGTAATACCTTTAGATCTTAAGGAGTTTAACCTGGGCAGCTCGAGGAAAAATGGACCTTTCCTGGCCTTAGACTATGAAAACAAAATCATGGTGACTTTCCGCCTCCATGGTCCTCCTCTCCGTTTTGACGGCTCATTTGAAGAAATTCGTTACATAGCCAATGAACTAGATGACTTAATCGGGGGTCCCAACACTGTTGTCGTTGTTGGCATCTCGGCTCACTTTGCTTCTTTTCCCATCGAGGTGTACATCCGGCGGCTACAAAGGATCCGCAGTGCGGTGGTACGGCTGTTGGACAGGGCTCCAAAACGGTGATCATCATCAGGACTGCAAACCCCAAAGCTTTGTGGCTTTATGAGACGATAACCAACAGCGACTGGTTCTCGGTGCAGTGTGATAAGGTGCTAAGAGCCATATTTAAAGGACTGAATGTTCATCTGATTGATGCCTGGGAGATGGTCCTTGCTCACCACCTGCCAAACAGCCTCCACCCACAACCTCCTATTATTAAGAATATGATGGATGTTCTCTTCTCCTACACATGTCCTCAAAAGGGCGGCTAGATAATAATAATAATAATACATTTTATTTATCAAGCACTTATTCAAGAATTGTAGTGTATATCATATTCTTTGCAAGCTCTTGTGGGCCACATAAAATGAGGTCGTGGACCAATTTTGGCCGCGGGCCTTGAGTTTGACACCCCTGGTCTAAACAATAGATTGATGTTTTCAAATGTTTTTTTAATAAATGAAGCTCAGCGCAAGTTCTTTCAGGAAGAGTTAATCCAAAGACCTCATCACACCTCCTTTTCATCCCATCTCCTCATCAAATCCAGATCTTCAGCATCATCACCAGTGTCTAGACCCCGGGGGGTTCCCTATATGCTCACGGCTGCATTTCCCCCTTTAGATATATGATTTCAGGATCGGGGTCTAATCGCCAAAGACTTAACATTTATCATATGACATGTGTCAATAAATGTTCTTTAAACAAAATGAAGTCTCTCCTGATTGAACTCAAGTTGAGAGGTATAACAAATTATAATACCAGCCTTAAAGGAGACATGTCATGGCCATTTCCACTGATCATAATTCCATTGTTGAGGTCTACAAGAATAGATTTATATTGTGCAATTTTCCAAACTCACATTGGTTTCTCAAACAGCATCTCTGTAAACTACGTGTATTCACTGAATTTCACTCTCTGCCTTTAACGGCTCGTTGTAGCTCCAAAAGCTCCAGCCCCCACCCTCCCTGTGAGCACAGTGTGCTCTGATTGGTCGGGACGTTGTGAATCGCGCTGAGCTCCGTGGAGGTGTTGTTTCCTTGTTTAGCGATACACAGCGAAACACAGCCAAACTCATCCTGAGCACACACAAAGTCACAGCCGAAGTAAAAACAATAAGTGTGGCTTGATATTGAGTAAGAAAAAGGTTAATAAACGCTGTGAGAATGTGTCTGCAGAGAGAATGGGTCTGCAGAGAGAATGGGTCTGCAGAGAGAATTTCGCTGCGATCCCAACTGTCTGTTATCAGCCTGCAGCCAGGGAGGAGAAATCCTGTGTGTGAGGAAGTCCGTGGATTGGTCAATTTGGACCAATCAGCGGGGGCTTAATGTAACGGCTCCGCGGACGTAACGTAACGGCTCCACGGATTGGTCCATTTCGTTCTGGGTACGGGGTTACGTCACCCCGTACCCGGAAGAATCAAATGGACAATGACGTATCTCCAACGAGGCGTTTTGGGGAGGTATTTTCTGTGTTAGAGTTTTACTCCCTACAGGGTGTACTTTGAGGGTTTTGACTCTGCACACCGTTTACATGCATAAAAACCTTCATAACACACAAGGGGACGGGTAATAACCGGAAAAGCATGACATGTCTCCTTTAATATTAAATTACATCCAACTTAACTTCAAAAGTCATACTGTATATTCATAAAAATATACCTCAGAAGATTTTAATGTGTTTTTTAAGGAACAGAAACCGGTTATTTTGATGATAGTAGGATGTTTATCAAAGTATTGGTGTAACACTGTTAATGTTGTCACGATCTGTCTGTGTTGTGTTTTGTCTTGTCTAGATCTGTCTTTGGTTTCCTTTTATTTTTGAAAATTATTCACCCCCGTCTTGCCTGTTGCTTGCTGTGTGTTCCTTCCTACCTGTTCCCTCCTACCTAATTACCGATTGTGTTCACCTTGTGCCCCTGTGTTTTCTCCTCCCTCCTCACCTGTGTCTTGTTTGTTTCATTAGTCCTGTGTGCATTTAGGTTCTGCTTTTTCTGTTAGTCTTTGGGAGATCCTTGTTTGTTGTTGACTGTGTTCACGGGGGAGATAGTTCTGCTGTGTTTGTTACTTGTAGCCTTGAAATAACTGTTAAACCTGCATTTGGGTCTTTCCTGCTTCGCTCAACCCTGACAAATGTATTACACATACACAAGATGCTGTTTTGACATCATAATGATGAGTCAATGAATGTTTACTGTTTTGTGCTTTTAGTTGTGGGTTAAGTATGAGTTATTTTTTGGGCGAAAGCCTAAAAGGGTTATCATGGGTTAAGATCAATTCAAACAACAAAATACTTAAAAAGAAAAACTCAACAACGAAATAAAAAATGAAATAAGGAACTGCCCCATAATAAACTTTATTTAGTAAATGTGATGGGATGTATTGCCAACAGCCATGCAATTGCTCTGAGTTCTGAATGAATTGTATTGCAGAGCGACCTAAATCTAAGAAATACAAAATACTTGTGGGCAGTGGCGGCGCTAGGGGGTGGCTACTTGCGCTCAAGCCCCGGATGTTTTCTGAAAAGCCCTGAATGTTTCACTTGAAGCAATTTTTCACGTCTCGTGAGTAATGTGCAGTACCGGAGTCCAAAGGAGAGGCAGCAGCTGCGGGACAGTAGCCTGCGTACTGCTTAGCCTTCCCTGCCCTGAAGAAGAAGTGATCCTTCGTTAGCTTGAAGAGTCTGATTTATGTGCTCCGCAGTAGCCCGGCCCGCTGCGAGGCTCCGGCGAGTTCACAGTTCATGAGCGTGTTCCTGTTTATCTGCAACAATGGAAATCACGCCGCAATGCACGTCGGGATATGGTGTTTATGCGATATGAGTAGCAGTGTATCTGGATAATCCTGCTGGCTCTCTGTCTACAGCAGGGGTGTCAAACTCAATTTAATCTCGGGCCACATCAGCATTATGGCTGCACTCAAAGGGCCGGTTGTAACTTTAAGACTATATAAACATACATATATAAATATATATATAAAATAATGTATTATATTTCCTTATTGCCTCTGCATTGGATTATTATCTGATAGGGTGATAACTTCATAATTAACTACGTCTGGAAGCATAAGTATAGGGCAAATAATTGACATTTAAAAAAAAAGAAGTGACATTTTGAAAAAAGGAAGTGACATTTTGAAAAAAGGAAGTGACATTTTGAAAAAAGGAAGTGACATTTGAAAAAAAGAGTCAAATTCTGAGAAAAGTGCACAGTCTAAGAAAAAAAGGCATATTTGAAGAAAGAATTTTGAGAAAGTCTAATTGAGATGCATTGTGGGACATGTGCAACGTGCTTCTGTAAATCATGTACCCGTATAATAAACATATAGTATTCTTTGCAAGCTCTTGTGGGGCCACAGAAAATGAAGTCATTGAGTTTGACACCACTGTTCTACAGAGTCTCCTCTGACACACTGATCCACCTCCTCACCTTCAGAACCACATTCACTGAACCTCTCTATGCTGGGTTTGGGTTCAGGTTCAGGTCTGGTTCCTCAGTGTCTCTGGTTCCTCTGCAGGTCTGAGAGTCTCTCCTGACGACAGAAACTGACTGCAGATCAGCTGCTGAAATCAGTTCAGTGTGTTCACCATCACACACACATCTGTCTCACACTCAGACACAAAACATTTATCTGATTTCATCCCTACGGCTAACATCATTTTTAAACTAACAAATAAATAACATTTCTACATTTACATTTGCTTGTTCTATATTTAGCTGTCTTGTGTGGGTTCAGAGAAACGTGTGATGTTCTTCGGGTAACGGTGTGTTTCCTCTGGTCTCCTGTGGTGCCTTGTATCCTCTTTGAGCAGCGTCAGTGTTTGCTGCCATAAACTGATTCTGAATCCAGTTTGAAGCCACATGTTTACCATATGCAGTGTGGTATAAAATAATCAGAAATACTTTCTTTGTTTTGATTGAAAAGATGACGTATTGTTTTTATAATGGTACGAAACATCTGAAAACCAATTGCCTTCTTTAGCTTCCTTGAATAATACTGTAATGTAATAAATATAAAACTGATCTTTTTCTTCTAATGTTTCAAATTATTTTGAATAACATATTTCTTTTTATTCTGAGGCTGAGCTTTTGTTTTGTCATAAAGTAAAACTAGCACCAGAATCACTTCACACATCTTCTAACACCCCCCCTACTGGTTATACTACTACATATATTTTGAAGGATTAAATGCTAAAACATATTTGTGGAGAATATTCCATAGGCGCGTTCACACCAAGTACTTTGCAGTACTTAGTTACGGCACTCAGTGCCCCGGCACTTTTTACCCCAGGGCACTTAGTACCAATCGTGTTCACACCGGAGTACTTTTCCCTGAGGGAAGATTACGCAAATGAGTCGCTGACGTCACTTCTTCTTCTTCTGCTTTGGGTTTACTGGCAGGCCACAAACCACTTCACGGCGAGTACAGTAGGTGGCGGTATGCACCTTAAAGTTGTTTGCAATCCGCTACAAAAACAAGAGAAGAAGAAGAAGAAAAACTTCCCGCGTATACTGCGACGCCCACCCACTCGCTGTACATTAGGCAACGTTGTTTACCTTCCGACCTCAGACATGATGGAGATGGAGTCGACTGAAGTTGTGCTGTTTGTGCTCATGTTATACAGCTTTGTAACTGAGTTAATGCAGCCTGAGCAACTTGCGTACAATAACAAAACAAGCCGAGCACGAGTGGTGGTGGAGAACGCTTTTGGCAGACTGAAGGGCAGGTGGCGGTGCTTGATGAAAAGAAACGACTGCAAGATGGACAAGATCAAAATCCAGGTGGCAGCATGTTGCATATTACATAACCTTTGTGAAAGTAATGATGAGTACAGGGACGAATGGACTGCCTTACCGGCGACCCAGCTTGATGGGCCAGCGCCAGCCATTGCCGAGGCTGGGGGGCAAGACACTCGCACAGCCCTTATGAGGCATCTGAACAGCGTATAAATTGTACATTGTAAACATTTTGACAATAAGCTGATCTTTTGTACAGTGCTTTTGTTTCTCTCTTTTATTTTCCAGTCAAGACAGGCAACATTACAATAGTGTACAGTGTGGCAATATAATAACAATAAACTGTGCCAGGTGTGTTGTATGCACAGTAAATAGGCTCAGCAGCAAACCCACCTTTATTATATTATATATCTTCCTGAGACCCACTGCATCCGTCTGCCATAAACACTATGGAAACATACATGTTAGTTTCGGCCCATAGTGGACTCCATTTTGTGTTGTGTAAAATGGGGGGGGGAATTAAAAGTTTGCAAATCCCCATGTCCTCCTCAGAGGATAATCATAAAAACATTTAGTGCCCCTGCCATTCCCCACAAGGTTGCAACATTGATGATAAATAAATGACAAATAAAGCTTCGCCAGTTTATAACCGATGAAACATGATGGTATCAGAATAATCACTTCCATGTGATGTATAGGATGCTACACAGGTCACTAAAGATAAAGTGTCAGGAGAGATAAGCAAGATCCAGGATCTGTTTAATCGCCATGTAGGTTCTCTTTATTGCACTCTCAAGACATAACAGTAAATAGAAGTTCACATTTTTAATGTAAATAAAATAGAAGTTGTACATGTAAGTTAACATTATCAATATAAAATAAAGTGTCAGTTGTATCAAGACTATATAATAACAGTAATAACAATAATATAAAATAAACTGTCCCAGGTGTAGGGATAGGCTCAGCAGCATACACACCTTAGTGCAAAGTTGTGTGTCAGTATTAATAAAAACAATACAAAATGAACTGTCCCAGGTGTAGGGATAGGCTCAGCAGCAGACATTGTTAACAGTGGCAACTATAGGGAGGAAGACCTGTTGGCTTTCACTAGCTGGGAAAGCACTTCCAGAAACCCATTCTGAAAAGTGGTTTGTCGCTCATCCTGCACCGACACTTCATCCTGGTGCTCCTGGCGCTCCATCTGCCGCTTCAACACTTCAGCCTGGCGCTCCATCATCGTGAGCGTCTTGTCCTCCGTTTCCTGGGCCTTGGTGAACAGCACCATCTGATCCTCCTGCATCGACTCTTTCACCACGGCACGCCGGTCCTCCAACGCCTAGACGGTGTCAAAGAAATTCACATCCCGTGCCCGCTTTCCTAAGAGGGAAAATAAGCAAGATACAAGATCTGTTTAGTCGCCATGTAGTTTTACAACATACTAGGAATGTGTTTACAAGTCAACATTGGACAGGGAGCAGGCCGGGACAAGACAGTGTACACAATGCAGGTGTATAGTAGAAGATAATATAGGATCAAATAGCATAAAATATATATATATATATACACACACACACACTGAGTGTGTGTGTGGAGCTGCCGCTCAAAGTGCCCTTATTTATTGTTTTGAATTTTTGAAGAGTGCTTCAAAAATACAAAACTAGTCATGTATGCTACAGGACAAAGTAGTCCTGTAGCATACAGGACTACTTTGTTTGTAGTCCTGTATGCTTGAACTTTGTTTAATGTTGTTGAGGCAAGTTTTCTTACCGGAAGTCATGTGACCTCTAGCCCGGATGTTTACAATGTTTGTGAGAGAGTAAAAAGGCGCGAACATTTGTAAATGCCGGTCTAGGCGAATACGTTTTCACGCTGTTTCATAATTGTACCAAGAAGGAAATAAACGTGATTGTGAACATCAGTTCGATGCGTAACGTTCTTTCAAGACCAAGTTACAGTGTGTGTACCTCTGCGTTTGGTTGCTGGTAAGGGGGACGAGCAAGCGCTGTGATCTGGAAGGGAAAGCTCGCTTGTTTCTAATCCTGAGAGTTGTCCAGCCTCGCCTGAAACACACGATTAGTTCCATGAGTTAGTGAAGCAAATTACAGAAACACTGCACAGTTATTCACAAGTCAAAACGTGAAAAAAAAAAGTCAAAGCGGCCAAGAATATCTTGCTAGCTAGATGTTATTAGCTAGCTCGGGGCCGGTGTTAGCCAGTTCAGCCTAGCATGGCTAGCTTGATCTACTGAGCAAATAAAAGTACATCTGAGACCATTATTGTGCAGATTAACCTGTTAAGCACCAAGCCTGTTTTTCATGTTTCAGGCTCGAAAATGACATGCCCAAAACAAATGACTACAACTTAACTTCTAAAAGGGTTATATGAATAATTTCTTTTATCAAAGCAAGGTTACATCTGTGAGTTGGATGTAGAAGTGTCAGAATCAATATAGATGTTTTTTATTTTAAAGAAATTCAGATTGAACATAGTAAAAAACTGTAAATTATAGTGTCCGTCCAAAATTATTTTTTACAGATAGTGAAAACCACCCTTGGATGAGGGTTAGTAGACTAAAAGCTTTAGGAATCCAAAGTACAACATAGAATAAGTACCCTGTATCAAGATTGATGCAAAACAAGTGACATTTGACCTTTTTAGAGATGTTTAGCCAAAACCACCCCACCTCTGAGGTGATTTGGGTGAAAATGTTTTTTTTTCCATATCTCTGGCCCCCCTTGCTCGATTTTGATGGTTGACACCTCCTTCTGACCGTTAGAGCAATAGAATGGAAGGGGGAGGCTCACACACACACTCATTGTGAAGAGAAAAGGTGAGGGCTGCGCGCATGTAAATGTGGAGCAGAGTGGAGCTACATTCTAGCTCTGGCATTTGGAAACAAAAAAGCAGTTTTATTGCTTATGGACTATCAGAAATAATTTCAAAGAGGGCACAGACGCATTGGATGAACCTATGGATTAACTGCAGCATCGTTTTTTTATCGTTTTAATGCCATTGAAGACCAGTTTTAACCAAGGTAAGCCATGTTAGCGTTTCTAGCTACTTAGTCCACATGTTATGATGTACGCTTTCGTTATAGCGTCGCAAATGTTTATCACTGAGTGTTGAGGTGGGCACCCCTAGATTCAGTGTCTCCAGGACACCAAAAACGAGTGGTTGGCTGTGCATCTAGGATAAGTAATAAGGGATTTATTGTGAGTTTAAGTGCCGTTTTAGGTAAAAAAATTTCGCTCGTGGATAATACAGAGGCTGAGTGGGGTTTTTTTTCAGAGGCATTGTGGGTTTTTTTTTGAAAAAAAAAATTAAAAAGATCAGTTAGCTGAGTTTCTTCCCGTTACATGGATATAAAACATTCATAGTTTTATTAAATATTAAGATTCCTTAGACGTTGTTTCCTGCAAATGACGCGTTTATCCGCCCGGTACCGGGCGGATGGTGCGTAACAGGTTAAAACCCCAGTGCATGTAGTTGATTTTACCTTCGTCGTGGTCGCCCACTGAATCTGCCGTTTGATCGGCCTCCCATTTAACATTATTATGGTGGTTTTAAAATAATAAATGAGTCCCCTGTTGGACAGTTGTGTGTCACGTTAAATGTGTTAAAATACACATTTCTTCTGTATTTTATTTCCACATTTATTTATCCTTTTAATGTATTTATTAATACATATATTTATACATTTATGTTTCTATCAGTTTATACTTATGCCATGTTCTGTCCTCCATACTAACCCCTTCACTGCTGTTCAATCCACCTTTAGTTCCACATCAGTTATTAGATGGGTTTCACATGACAGATTATTAACCCTTAAATGTATAAGCTCACCCTTTGAATCAGTGATGAAGTAAATGGAGGCCCAATTCCAAACCACACCCACTCCCCTCCGTCTGAAGTCACACTCACAGCTGAACGAGGCCCCCTTCCTTTCAGACGGAGGGTGTAAATACAGCAGCAGCTTTGGAGCAAACTCCCCTCTCTCTGGCAGCAACAGGAAATGCCGTAACCCTTCGTAACAATGGTTTCAAATCAGCATCTCTTGGATAAAACATTTGGATAAAAAAAAAAAAAAAACCTCCAAAAATCTTAAAGGGGACCTATCATGCAAAATGCACTTTTGTACGTCTTTTATACATGAATATGTGTCCCCGGTGTTCCAGGGAACTCACCAGTGTCAGAAAACACAACCCTCTCTATTTTCCTCCATACCCAAATCTCTAAAAAAGGGGCTGCAACGGATCTGATAAAAACGGATCCAGATTTGAACACTGTCCTGACGTCAGGACGGTGGCGCTACGGCTATTGGCCAACTCCACCAATCAGGAGGAGACAGCCACGGCCATTGCCGTTCGAAAGCGCTGGAGACGCTGTAGTACATATGCCAGGCCAGTAGATGGTGCTGTTCTCACTGAATCAGCCCTTGCTAAAAACAGATCTAAAACATGTCAAATTGAGCAAAATGAGGCATGGCTAAAATGCATGATCTGTTTGGTATTTTGAGAAAAAAAAAGTATAAATTTGCCTTATATAGATATGGTCCTACACTATATTATTATAATATAGCATGATAGGTCCACTCTAAATTGTGTTTATTTTTTGTAAAGCTCTTTTAGTTTTAAAACCTTTTAAGCTTCTTATTTTTTTCAACAGTCTGTAAATATACACAACTTTATAATATAATGCACACATTTACCGTTTTCTAGACTACACATGGTATGATCCTGAGTTAAAACAATACGAGGGAACAGGAAGTTGTTAACATCTGTATGAAGATATAAACATCTATCTTGTTGATCAGTTTATCAGTAAATGTTGGAACTGTTTGTAAGCAGTGTTTCCTGACGGACGCACACACGTTGGTCGGTCAGGTGGAGCAGCAGGTGAAGTCAGGTGATGCAGAGTCTCTTGATAAAACACTCACCCTCCACACTCGTTGGTTTGGAACTGCACTTAAAGGTCTCCTATTGTACTATTTTAAGCATATATTATAGGTCTCAGATATAAAAAACATGTCTCTGAAGGGTTTTGCTCACCCTCTAGGTAGAGTAGCAGTGTATCTGGATCATCTGCTGGCTCTCTCTCCTTCTACAGAGTCTCCTCTGACACACTGGTCCACCTCCACACCTTCAGAACCACATTCACTGAACCTCTCCATGCTGGGTGGGTCAGGGTTCTCATTTTGTGTTGATTCCTCTTCGGTGTCTCTGGTCCTCTGCAGGTCTGAGAGTCAACATGTTCACACTTATATATACATATACTGATATACTATGTAACATTTCTACATGGAATTGTGTGAATGAGATGCTGACTGCAATGATCCACAGAATCTTTTTTTTGTTCTTGTTTTGATTGAAAAAACATTCTGTACGTCAAATGATGAGCAACATTTGAAAACAATTAGTTGGTAATTTCTATGACATTTGTAATTATTCTGTAATGTAATGAGAGTTGTACTGTCCTATATTTGTTATGTTTCTAAAGACTTCTAATAAAATATTTTTATTTGATCTTTATTGCAATCTTTGTTTATTCGTTTGCTTTTGTCTTTCCTACGTTACGTACATTATGTATGTAGCACATTCAAAGACAGCACATTTAGAATAAAGTGATTCACAAAGAGATCAAATAGAAGTCATGGAAAAGAAGACCTGGTCCTATGAACTCATGTACCCTTCATCCAATGTGTTTTCTAAATGTATTATATGATATTAACACGTTCCTTTACCATACCAATTCATCTGTTACTGATAAATAATTGAGGGTTATTAATTATCAATACATATATCTGGTGCCCTCTGTGAGGCCCAATGTGAAGCAGAGTTTTTACGTAATTTGTTTTTTTAGATAAAATCGTAAAAGAGATTTCATAGCCTAAAGCCAGAAGAACGATGTAATAACAAGTTTCAACAGGTTGCTCTTGTTAGCGCAACACAGAGAGTAAGAAATCCACTATTCTGTCGAGACACCGTCACACGTTTAAAATGAGAAAAAAAGATTGTCTGAGACCACCCACCAACACCGGTGCACAATGGAAAGATTTGTGCACAAAATGTCAGAAACTGTTGCAAGGAAGTTCTTCCGTCAGCACGGTCTGGACTTGGCTGAAGCTGCTGTCTGCAGGTCGACAATTGATGGTCTTTGTGGTCATGTGACCATAAGAGTCCTGATGTTGTTGTGTGGAATAAGGAGGGCAACGCAGGGCCTGTGGAGGAGAACTGTAGGCCCAAATGCTTTGGCACAAGCTGAAAAACATTACAAGATCAATGTAGAGATAACATGGGGGTGGAACTCTTTCTATAAAGTGAGGAAACAGACTCACTGTCTTCAGTTCAAATCTGTTTTGTATTAGAGAAGAATGCATCAAACTCTGATTGTCTGCAGTGACTTATTTGTTTAACCTGAGGAGACTCTAATATCCTGCCTGATCTCACAAGTGTTAGATCTCACAGGATTGGTGTAGGGATCAAAAACATAAACGAATACTTCCGTAATTTCCAACAGGTGCCTGAGCAAGGATCCACTTGTAAAAATAGATAATTTATCCATTTAATAACCTCAAATTTGCATCTAATTAAAAATGTCACGTCCTTGAAGATTACACAACAAGAACATGCAACAAGGTACACAACCTGTGAAACCACACACACACACACACACACACACACACACACAACACACACACACACACACACACACACACACACCACACACACACACACACACACACACCACACACCACACACACACACACACCACACACCACACACACACACACACACACACACACACACACACACTATATGGCCCCTTGCCTCGTTTTATTACAGTTTCGACAATCAAAGTCTCTGAGGATAAAACTGTAAACCTTTATGATGCAGATGATATGTTCTATGCTCTCTGTTAATGTTTGACTTGAGTTGCTCCAGGTTGTTGGTCCCAGAGTTCAGATGTGCTCTGTGATCGTATTTCAGCTGAAGATGAATTCACAGAGTTAGACTGTATGTGAATCAGTAGAGCTGTGGAAACCTCCTGCCTGCATTAAACATGTGTTCTGTCTCTGCTTGGTTTCTGTTTGGAGCTGCTGATTCATCTCACCTTCACTGCTTGATGCAGATTATCTTCAGCATCAGAGGTAAAGTAAGAACAGTTTTCATCGTG
>JAAOOA010000977.1:5000-22500 GCA_012861695.1 Trematomus loennbergii
GTGATGGGAATCTGCTGCTCCTGCATGGACAGAACCCAGACCACCAGGCGCTGCCCCCCCTCAGAGTTCTGATGGTCCGGATGGGTCCGCTTCAGACGCCGCCGGGCCTCCTTCAGGCAGGACAGGATCAGGGCCGCCTCGGTGGAGAAGATCCTGGAAGCTTGGAGGACTCCTTGACACAGAGCGGCCAGGCAGACCCTCAGCTGCCGGGCCGACAGGAAGTCCTCTTTACGGGGGCACAGGAAGACCTCTTTACGGGCCGACAGGAAGTCTCTTTATGGGGGGCAGGAAGTCCTCTGTCTCTTTACGGGGGGACAGGAGGAAGTCCTCTTTACGGGGGGGCAGGAAGTCCTCTGTCTCTTTACGGGGGGACGGAAAGTCCTTTTTACAGGGGGACATGAGTAAGTCCTCTTTAGGGGCGACAGGAGTCCTCCGTCTCTTTACGGGGCGACAGGAAGTCCTCTGTCTCTTTACGGGGGGACAGGAAGTCCTCTGTCTCTTTACGGGGGGACAGGAAGTCCTCCCTCTCTCTGGTCGGGGACCGTTGAGACGTCGGGCATTTTAATGTTTCCTCAAATCTTCAGACTGGTCCTCAACGTCCTCTAGATCTTCCAGACTCTGGGTCTCAGAAAGGTCCGGGTCCTCCAACGGGGCCCCCCCCAGGCGTTCCCTCCAACGCACTGTGATGACTCCGCTGTAGGGACAACAGGTGGATGTTATTAACAGGTGAGAGACAGGTGAGAGGACAGGTGAGAGGACAGGTGAGAGGACAGGTGAGAGACAGGCGAGAGGACAGGTGAGAGACAGGCGAGAGACAGGTGAGAGACAGGTGAGACCAGTGAGAGACAGGCGAGAGGACAGATGATAGACAGGTGAGAGACAGGCGAGAGGACAGGTGAGAGACAGGCGAGAGGACAGGTGAGAGACAGGTGAGAGACAGGTGAGACCAGTGAGAGACAGGTGAGAGACAGGTGAGAGACAGGTGAGACCAGTGAGAGACAGGTGAGACCAGTGAGAGACAGGTGAGAGACAGGTGAGAGACAGGTGAGACCATGAGAGACAGGTGAGAGACAGGTGAGAGACAGGTGAGACCAGTGAAAGACAGGTGAGAGACAGGTGTGACCAGTGAGAGACAGGTGAGAGACAGGTGAGAGACAGGTGAGAGACAGGTGAGACCAGTGAGAGACAGGTGAGAGACAGGTGAGACCAGTGAGAGACAGGTGAGACCAGTGAGAGACAGGTGAGAGACAGGTGAGACAAGTGAGAGACAGGTGAGAGACAGGTGTGACCAGTGAGAGACAGGTGAGAGACAGGTGTGACCAGTGAGAGACAGGTGAGAGACAGGTGAGAGACAGGTGAGACCAGTGAGAGACAGGTGAGAGACAGGTGAGACCAGTGAGAGACAGGTGAGAGACAGGTGAGAGACAGGTGAGAGACAGGTGAGAGACAGGTGAGACCAGTGAGAGACAGGTGAGAGACAGGTGAGACAAGTGAGAGACAGGTGAGAGACAGGTGTGACCAGTGAGAGACAGGTGAGAGACAGGTGTGACCAGTGAGAGACAGGTGAGAGACAGGTGAGACCAGTGAGAGACAGGTGAGAGACAGGTGAGACCAGTGAGAGACAGGTGAGAGACAGGTGAGAGACAGGTGAGAGACGGTGAGAGACAGGTGAGACCAGTGAGAGACAGGTGAGAGACAGGTGAGAGACAGGTGAGACCAGTGAGAGACAGGTGAGAGACAGGTGACCAGTGAGAGACAGGTGAGAGACAGGTGAGAGACAGGTGAGACCAGTGAGAGACAGGTGAGAGACAGGTGAGACAAGTGAGAGACAGGTGAGAGACAGGTGTGACCAGTGAGAGACAGGTGAGAGACAGGTGTGACCAGTGAGAGACAGGTGAGAGACAGTGAGAGACAGGTGAGAGACAGGTGAGAGACAGGTGAGAGACAGGTGAGACCAGTGAGAGACAGGTGAGAGACAGGTGAGACCAGTGAGAGACAGGTGAGACCAGTGAGAGACAGGTAAGAGACAGGTGAGACAAGTGAGAGACAGGTGAGAGACAGGTGTGACCAGTGAGAGACAGGTGAGAGACAGGTGTGACCAGTGGAGACAGGTGAGAGACAGGTGAGAGACAGGTGAGACCAGTGAGAGACAGGTGAGAGACAGGTGAGACCAGTGAGAGACAGGTGAGAGACAGGTGAGAGACAGGTGAGAGACAGGTGAGACCAGTGAGAGACAGGTGAGAGACAGGTGTGACCAGTGAGAGACAGGTGAGAGACAGGTGAGAGACAGGTGAGACCAGTGAGAGACAGGTGAGAGACAGGTGAGAGACAGGTGAGACCAGTGAGAGACAGGTGAGAGACAGGTGTGACCAGTGAGAGACAGGTGAGAGGCAAGGGGCAGGTGAGAGGGTTACCTGATCCGGTCCTTCACAAACCCCGTCTTGGTGGATCCTGTAAAACATCAAACACCAACTGTCACTCAAAGTTCTTCAGAACAGCTTCTAGACCTTTAAATTAAATAGAGAGGCGAAGTCCCGCCATCTACTTCCTGTCCATGGGACCTTAATTAGGAAAAATAATGTATTGAAGTCAATGGAGAGAGAAAACGTATCTTTCTCTCCCGTTTGAATTGAGCCATGAATTACACAGATGATGTTTGTCAATCTTAACAAATCTTTTCCAAGTAAAAAAGTCACAGTTTGTCGTAAAACTGTTGAAATATAAGACTATGAAAAATACGCAACTAGAAAGACTACAAATCCCAGAGTCGCGTAAGTGATGTCACAATTGTTTTCCTCCACTAAAATAGAGATAGCTAAGATCAGATAACTTTAACAAGATGCCTGTGTGCTTAGTACCAGGTTGTTATCATACCAGCAATGGGTCTTGCTCGTTCTTTCGCTTCCCGTCTGATCAAAGGACCAGGAGTGGCTGGATCAAGTTAGCTACCTAGCTAGTAGCTAGCACGTTAGTTAGCATTACAGCCTTGTCATTTGTATTAGCCTTAACATGAAGTAACATGAAGTAACCCAAAATGTTAAACAGTAGAGTAGTAGTCATATTTCGTGAACCCTTTGAAGAGTACTGTCACACCGGTGTGATCATTCTATAATACACCATTTAAGCCCGGATGCCCCCAGGGGAGACATGCTAACGCTAACGCTACGTTAGCATCGGCGATCTTTTCTACTTCATGCTATCTGCACAAATGGTTAACATTGAACATTAAAAAGATCAGGCAGTTCAGAGAGAATCAAAGGAAGGCAGGCAGGCAGCTTTGCATGACTTTCTTCTGCACGTGTTTCATTGGTGATAGTGAGGGTGAGGGTGAGAGGGTGATAGTGAGGGTCAGGGTGAGAGGTGATAGTGAGGGTCAGGTGAGAGGGTGATAGTGAGGGTCAGGGTGAGAGGGTGATAGTGAAGGTCAGGGTGAGAGGGTGATAGTGAGGGTGAGGGTGAGAGGGTGATAGTGAGGGTCAGGGTGAGAGGGTGATAGTGGGGTCAGGGTGAGAGGGTGATAGTGAGGGTCAGGGTGAGAGGGTGATAGTGAGGGTCAGGGTGAGAGGGTGATAGTGAGGGTCAGGTGAGAGGGTGATAGTGAGGGTCAGGGTGAGAGGGTGATAGTGAGGGTCAGGGTGAGAGGTGATAGTGAGGGTGAGGGTGAGAGGGTGATAGTGAGGGTCAGGGTGAGAGGGTGATAGTGAGGGTGAGGGTGAGAGGGTGATAGTGAGGGTCAGGGTGAGAGGGTGATAGTGAGGGTCAGGGTGAGAGGGTGATAGTGAGGGTCAGGGTGAGAGGGTGATAGTGAGGGTCAGGGTGAGAGGGTGATAGTGAGGGTCAGGGTGAGAGGGTGATAGTGAGGGTGAGGGTGAGAGGTGATAGTGAGGGTCAGGGTGAGAGGGTGATAGTGAGGGTCAGGGTGAGAGGGTGATAGTGAGGGTCAGGTGAGAGGGTGATAGTGAGGGTCAGAGGGTGATAGTGAGGGTCAGGGTGAGAGGGTGATAGTGAGGGTCAGGGTGAGAGGGTGATAGTGAGGGTCAGGGTGAGAGGGTGATAGTGAGGGTCAGGGTGAGAGGGTGATAGTGAGGGTCAGGGTGAGAGGGTGATAGTGAGGGTCAGGGTGAGAGGGTGATAGTGAGGGTCAGGGTGAGAGGGTGATAGTGAGGGTGAGAGGGTGATAGTGAGGGTCAGGGTGAGAGGGTGATAGTGAGGGTGAGGGTGAGAGGGTGATAGTGAGGGTCAGGGTGAGAGGGTGATAGTGAGGGTCAGGGTGAGAGGGTGATAGTGAGGGTCAGGGTGAGAGGGTGATAGTGAGGGTGAGGGTGAGAGGGTGATAGTGAGGGTCAGGGTGAGAGGGTGATAGTGAGGGTGAGGGTGAGAGGGTGATAGTGAGGGTCAGGGTGAGAGGGTGATAGTGAGGGTCAGGGTGAGAGGGTGATAGTGAGGGTGAGGGTGAGAGGGTGATAGTGAGGGTCAGGGTGAGAGGGTGATAGTGAGGGTCAGGGTGAGAGGGTGATAGTGAGGGTCAGGGTGAGAGGGTGATAGTGAGGGTCAGGGTGAGAGGGTGATAGTGAGGGTGAGGTGATAGTGAGGGTGAGGGTGAGAGGGTGATAGTGAGGGTGAGGGTGAGAGGGTGATAGTGAGGGTGAGGGTGAGAGGGTGATAGTGAGGGTGAGGGTGAGAGGGTGATAGTGAGGGTCAGGGTGAGAGGGTGATAGTGAGGGTCAGGGTAGAGGGTGATAGTGAGGGTCAGGGTGAGAGGGTGATAGTGAGGGTCAGGGTGAGAGGGTGATAGTGAGGTCAGGGTGAGAGGGTGATAGTGAGGTCAGGGTGAGAGGGTGATAGTGAGGGTGAGGGTGAGAGGTGATAGTGAGGGTCAGGGTGAGAGGGTGATAGTGAGGGTCAGGGTGAGAGGGTGATAGTGAGGGTGAGGGTGAGAGGGTGATAGTGAGGGTGAGGGTGAGAGGTGATAGTGAGGGTCAGGGTGAGAGGGTGATAGTGAGGGTGAGAGGGTGATAGTGAGGGTCAGGGTGAGAGGGTGATAGTGAGGCAGGGTGAGAGGGTGATAGTGAGGGTCAGGGTGAGAGGGTGATAGTGAGGGTCAGGGTGAGAGGGTGATAGTGAGGGTCAGGGTGAGAGGGTGATAGTGAGGGTGAGGGTGAGAGGGTGATAGTGAGGGTGAGGGTGAGAGGGTGATAGTGAGGGTGAGGGTGAGAGGGTGATAGTGAGGGTGAGGGTAGTCAATCCCTTGTTTGGCAAGACAGTTAGTGACGGCCATCTTGGTGACGTGTGTTGTTGTGCGAGACCAGAGATGTAGTTCATTGAGCGTTTCACACAAGTACTTTGCCGTACTTAGTGCCCAGCACTTAGTACCCAGCACTTAGTGTCCAGCACTTAGTGCCCAGCACTTAGTGCCAGCACGTATTACCCCATGGAACTTAGTACAGATCGCGTTCACACCGGAATAAGTTCCCTGAGGGAAGATTACGCAAATGAAGCCGCTGTCGTCACTTCTTCTTCTTCTGCTTTGGTTTACTGGCAGGCCGCAAACCACTTCACGGCGTATACTGCCACCCGGAGTCCCGGGCCGGAAGTCCCCGGAGTTGGGGACTGTAGCCTTCAGAGTAAATCGCCAGAACAGGAGACCCATGTTTTTTTTTGTGTTGCCATAAGTTAGTCTCTCTCCGTTGGTGCGCGGGGCTAATGCTAATGCTAATATGCTAATGCCAGCAAATACAATGGCGGCTTCACAAAACTTTTCAGAGTTTTACGGGCCGTGGTTTGCAATTCGCCCAGCCAATAGAAATTGGTACTTTTTCTCCCCAGGAAAGTACCACCTCTCTAGCAGGGACTAACTGGGGTAAAAGTTCTCTGAACTAAGTTCTCTTTTTGGTGTGAACGCAAAATTCCAGGCACTAACGGAACTAAACGGGAAAAGTACGGGGAAAAGTACTCTCGCCTATTGAGCGGTTTTTTTTTACTTGCAAAATTATCTTTTAAATTGACAAACATCAGATGTGTAATTCGTGGCACAATTCAAACAGGATCGAAAGATAACTTTTCTCTCGCCATTGACTTCAATACATAATTTTTCCGAAATAAGGTTCCATGAGGTCCACCTCATGGAGGGACTTCGCCTCTCTATCTAAAGCTTCACACCGGACGGTTTGACCATCATTGGTGTTTACTCGCGTCACTCAAACAAGACGCGCTGACGAGGAGACGGGGCTTATCTCCATGTAGATACCAACAACTACATAACATGTTTTATGATGACTTTAATACCGGTATCAGAACCATCTATCTATCTGCGTCTTTAAATGAAAGGTCTCCTATCATGCAGAATGCACTCTCTGATGTCTTCTCTACATCACCATGTGTCCGGTGTGTCAGGAGACTCACTCAGTGATGTCTTCTCTACATCACCATGTGTCCCCGGTGTGTCAGGAGACTCACTAAGTGATGTCTCCTCTACATCACCATGTGTCCCCGTGTGTCAGGAGACTCACTAAGTGATGTCTTCTCTACATCACCATGTGTCCCCGGTGTGTCAGGAGACTCACTAAGTGATGTCTTCTCTACATCACCATGTGTCCCGGTGTGTCAGGAGACTCACAAAGTGATGTCTTCTCTACATCACCATGTGTCCCCGTGTGTCAGGAGACTCACTAAGTGATGTCTTCTCTACATCACCATGTGTCCCGGTGTGTCAGGAGACTCACAAAGTGATGTCTTCTCTACATCACCATGTGTCCCCGTGTGTCAGGAGACTCACTAAGTGATGTCTTCTCTACATCACCATGTGTCCCCGGTGTGTCAGGAGACTCACTAAGTGATGTCTTCTCTACATCACCATGTGTCCCGGTGTTCAGGAGACTCACTAAGTGATGTCTTCTCTACATCACCATGTGTCCCCGGTGTGTCAGGAGACTCACAAAGTGATGTCTTCTCTACATCACCATGTGTCCCCGGTGTGTCAGGAGACTCTCAAAGTGATGTCTTCTCTACATCACCATGTGTCCCCGGTGTGTCAGGAGACTCTCAAAGTGATGTCTTCTCTACATCACCATGTGTCCCCGGTGTGTCCCCGGTGTGTCCCCGGTGTGTCCCCGGTGTGTCAGGAGACTCACAAAGTGATGTCTTCTCTACATCACCATGTGTCCCCGGTGTGTCAGGAGACTCACAAAGTGATGTCTTCTCTACATCACCATGTGTCCCCCGTGTGTCAGGAGACTCACTAAGTGATGTCTTCTCTACACCACCATGTGTCCCCGGTGTGTCAGGAGACTCACAAAGTGATGTCTTCTCTACATCACCATGTGTCCCCGGTGTGTCAGGAGACTCACTAAGTGATGTCTTCTCTACATCACCATGTGTCCCCGGTGTGTCAGGAGACTCACAAAGTGATGTCTTCTCTACATCACCATGTGTCCCCGGTGTGTCAGGAGACTCACAAGTGATGTCTTCTCTACATCACCATGTGTCCCCGGTGTGTCAGGAGACTCACTAAGTGATGTCTTCTCTACATCACCATGTGTCCCCGGTGTGTCAGGAGACTCACTAAGTGATGTCTTCTCTACATCACCATGTGTCCCCGGTGTGTCAGGAGACTCTCTAAGTGATGTCTTCTCTACATCACCATGTGTCCCCGGTGTGTCAGGAGACTCTCAAAGTGATGTCTTCTCTACATCACCATGTGTCCCCGGTGTGTCAGGAGACTCTCAAAGTGATGTCTTCTCTACATCACCATGTGTCCCCGGTGTGTCCCGGTGTGTCCCGGTGTGTCCCCGGTGTGTCAGGAGACTCACAAAGTGATGTCTTCTCTACATCACCATGTGTCCCCGGTGTGTCAGGAGACTCACAAAGTGATGTCTCTTCTACATCACCATGTGTCCCCCGTGTGTCAGGAGACTCACTAAGTGATGTCTTCTCTACACCACCATGTGTCCCCGGTGTGTCAGGAGACTCACAAAGTGATGTCTTCTCTACATCACCATGTGTCCCCGGTGTGTCAGGAGACTCACTAAGTGATGTCTTCTCTACATCACCATGTGTCCCCGGTGTGTCAGGAGACTCACAAAGTGATGTCTTCTCTACATCACCATGTGTCCCCGGTGTGTCAGGAGACTCACAAAGTGATGTCTTCTCTACATCACCATGTGTCCCCGGTGTGTCAGGAGACTCACTAAGTGATGTCTTCTCTACATCACCATGTGTCCCCGGTGTGTCAGGAGACTCACTAAGTGATGTCTTCTCTACATCACCATGTGTCCCCGGTTGTGTCAGGAGACTCTCTAAGTGATGTCTTCTCTACATCACCATGTGTCCCCGGTGTGTCAGGAGACTCACAAAGTGATGTCTTCTCTACGTCACATGTGTCCCCGTGTGTCAGGAGACTCTCAAAGTGATGTCTTCTCTACATCACCATGTGTCCCCGGTGTGTCAGGAGACTCACTAAGTGATGTCTTCTCTACATCACCATGTGTCCCCGGTGTGTCAGGAGACTCACAAAGTGATGTCTTCTCTACATCACCATGTGTCCCCGTGTGTCCCCGGTGTGTCCCCGGTGTGTCAGGAGACTCTCAAAGTGTCAGGAAATAAACCCCTCTCTCTTCTCCTCCGTACCCACATCTCTAAAAACGGGGGAACAACGGAGCTGATCCAGATTTGCTGCATCATGACCACATTACTAAAATGTGGGCGGGCTTTAGACCCACGGGCCAATCAGAAACGTTGCTGTCAGAAACAATGAATGTGTTCTGGAAGTAATATGGTCTGTGTTTACATTAGCATGCTAACACTCAGAGCTAACCTGTACTGGAGAGAGCATGTGTGAAGAAGCAGGTCATGTCTTCAGTACAGCTGGAGGGGGAGGCTAGAAGGTCCTGTTTGGTGTTTGGAGCAGAACCCTTCAGAGACATGTTTTATATCTGAGACCTGTTAATATCTGCTTACAAATAATATAATAGGAGACCTTTAACTCTATATGTAACCCCCTCTCCCCACACTCACCCCGGGTCCGGGGTCCAGCTTGTGGAACTCCCAGAAGCAGGAGGGCCGGCTGCACAGGTTTGATCCTGCAGACCCTGCAGCCGAACACGCTCTCGCGCCGGATGTTCTTCGGGTAGCAGTTCCTGCACCTCTTGGAGATGCTGCTGATCTTCACCATGCGATGATTCTCCTTCACATCCGGGGTTTCGGGCCCGCCGGGACTTGCAGACCTGTAGACCCTCTCGGGGGTGGGGGGGCGCACTGGGCCAGCTGGTTCCCCAGGTGCCTTCTGAAAGTGACCTGGGAGAAGATTGCCGTCCTTCACCCAGGCGGGGGGGCAGTCCCTGCGGCTCTCTCTCAGCAGGAGGAAGGCGTTCACTATGCTCAGGTTCACCAGGAACCACCAACAGGCCTCTCCAGTGCCGGTCCTGAGGCACCCCCCCAGAGGGTTGCAGGCCAGCAGCTGTTTGCAAATGTCGACGCCCCTCAGGTTCTCCTGCAGCAGCCTGAAGGCCCCGGGCCGGGTTATTGGGTCCAGCTCCCCCCCCCGGGTCTGAGACCTCCTTAACACCAGGTCCTGCTGACCCGGGGCCGCGTTGGTGGACAGGCAGCACATCTCCTTGTGTCCCTCCAGCGGGTGGCCAGCACGGGGCCGAGCTGTCTCTGCAGGAAGTCCCCGGGCCTCTCCAGCCGGCCCTGAGCCCACAGGGCGGGGGGCAGGATGGGGCTGGGGGGGGGGAAGGAGCATGAGGCGTACAGGCCCTGGTCCAGGAGCTTCTGAAGGAGGGGGACCGAGGCCAGGGAGCTGGACAGGAACAGCTGGTGGTGCCGGCCCTCCAGACCCTTCACCAGCTCCGGCACCACGGTGAAGCCGGGTTTCTGGACCCCCGGGCTCTGGACCCCCCTGAGCCCCCCTGGATGAAGAGGCGGGGCAGAACCCAGACTTGGAGTCGCAGAGCAGCCACACCTGGGGCTGGGTCCTCGGGTCCCCCTTGGCGAGGCGTCCCCCCCCAGGCTGGGCAGCAGGCCCGGTCCACGACAGGCAGCAGTTGGGCGGTATGCGTTCCACATGGCCCCCCCCAGGAGGTCCAGCATGGGCCTGAAGATGTGCAGCGGGTCTTTGGGGGTTCTGGTCCCTCGGTACCGGTCCGTGGTGAAGCTGCCCATCCGGATGCTGGAGGAGATCTGCTGGAAGCGCCTGAAGCTCATGGCCCGGCAGAAGGCGTAGCTGTTGTCGTAGTGGGACCAGGACCAGAACTGAGCCGGGTCCGGAAGGTTCTGGAGCCCCATCAGGACCACCAGACCCAGGAACCCTTTGATCTCCAGCGTGGTGACGGGGACCCAGTCTGGGAGGCCGCAGCCCAGGAAGTGGCAGGTCTTGATGTGGGCGTTGGTCTCGAAGGTGATCAGGTCCAGCAGCGCGGGGGGGAACATCAACAGGAAGTAGTCCACAGCGTCGCTGGTCTTGGACAGGAAGTGATGCGGGCCGCTGCACTGCGAGAACGAGGCGATGGGGGACTGGCTGTCTGACGGAGGCTTCCAACAGTCCGCTGACCTCCAGGACGGGTCCATCAGGTCCTGGTTCTGGAGCGGAGCCTCTGCAGGGAGCCGGGCTTCAGTCTGAGCGAACTGCAGGTCCGGCTCAGTGAGCGCTGAGGAGGAGGACACATGGGTTACTTTAAACTATCGACAGACTCACTCTCCCCATCAGGGGACATTCAGGGGAGTAACAGGAAGCTCGAAGGCTGCTGCAGTGCCCCCTGGTGGAGGGACGCCTATCTGTCCTGTTAAATGAGTTCTAATAGAGAAGCCGACACTTTTGTCAAGCAGCTGCAGTCAGTCGCTATTTTTCTAACCTACCGGAGTGGAGGTAAGATGTACATTCTTTTTTTCTTTTTTCTCCTCTTCTTATCATTCCCTTGTTGCAACGGTTATAAGTCATAATCTAACTCCCAATTAACTGTCATCGGGATTGGGGAAACGTGTGGAAATCGTTTTTCGCATTAAGAGGATTTTCCTGTTTAAAGGATCGAACTGGTTCATTTGTATTTTGTTATATTTACCAGTGTCTTTGCTTCCGGCAACAAAGAATGACGTAACGGACACACCAACAAAGAAGGTAGTGGAGGGGGTCTGACAAAACAATAACATACTGTTCTGTTTCAAATACAATCTTCCTCCACTTTTATTTGACGGTTAAGATATCACCTCCTCCGATCGTTCTTTTTTGATTTGTCTTGTTTTTTATGGCAATCTATTGTTTGGCATGTAACAATGGGATGGAACCATGATGACATGTGGGATGGAACATCCACGATGACATGTGGGATGGAACATACCACATGACATGTGGGATGGAACATACCACGATGACATGTGGGATGGAACATACCACGATGACATGTGGGATGGAACATACCACGATGACATGTGGGATGGAACATACCACGATGACATTGGGATGGAACATACCACGATGACATGTGGGATGGAACATACCATGATGACATGTGGGATGGAACATACCGATGACATGTGGGATGGAACATACCATGATGACATGTGGGATGGAACATACCATGATGACATTGGGATGGAACATACCATGATGACATTTGGGATGGAACATACCACGATGACATGTGGGATGGAACATACCATGATGACATGGGATGGAACATACCATGATGTGGGATGGAACATACCATGATGACATTTGGGATGGAACATACCATGATGATGTGGGATGGAACATACCATGATGACATGTGGGATGGAACATACCATGATGACATGTGGGATGGAACATACCATGATGACATTGGGATGGAACATACCATGATGTGGGATGAACACCATGATGTGGGATGGAACATACCATGATGACATTGGGATGGAACATACCATGATGACATTGGGATGGAACATACCATGATGACATGTGGGATGGAACATACCATGATGTTTGGGATGGAACATACCATGATGACATGTGGGATGGAACATACCATGATGACATGTGGGATGGAATACCATGATGACATGTGGGATGGACATACCATGGATGTGTGGACATACCATGATGACATGTGGGATGGAACATACCATGATGACATGTGGGATGGAACATACCATGATGTGGGATGGAACATACCATGATGACATGTGGGATGGAACATACCATGATGACATGTGGGATGGAACATACCATGATGACATGTGGGATGGAACATACCATGATGACATGTGGGATGGAACATACACGTATTAAATATAATCCCACAGATATGCAGCAGTCCACCTTGCAAACATGAAATATATTCTTGGAATATTAAAGGCTTGGGAAATCCATAAAAAGGAATAAGTACTATCTCTTCTTAAAAAAGACAAAGCTGATGTGGTCTTCTTACAAGAAACCTTTCTCTCAGATACTGAACACCTTAAATTGAAAAGAGATTGGATAGGTCAGGTGTATTTTTCATCATATAAAAACCCATAGTAGAGGGACAGCTATTGTGATAACAAAACTTGCCCATTCGAATTAGAAAAATGAGTTACGGACCCAATTGGTCGGTTTGTTTTGTTGTCGTACTATTTTTGGAACCCCAATCACCTTTTTAATATCTATGCTCCCAACATAGATGAACCAATGTTCATGTCTGACATGGTGCTGCTCTTCAATGAAAATGGTAAGGATTAGGACTGATGGGCGGCGATTTCAACTGCACTCTTAACCACATTAGATAAATCTAACCAGTCCAAGATCCACAATCTTAAATCCTCAAAGGTCCTTCAGGGCTTTGTGCAGAATGTGGCCTTATTGATGTATGCGTCCTAAATCAGGATGTCAAAGATTACACTTTCTTTTCAAATGTCCACAACTCTTATTCTAGAATAGATTATTTTTTTATTCCCTCAAATACATGCATAGGGTAAAAGAATGTAAAATTGATTCCATTAATATTTCAGATCATGCAAAGTTCATTTAGCTATTCACTTGAGAGTGGAGAATTTGTATCCAGGCGCTGGAAATTTGATAACTCCTTACTTAGAGACGAAAATTCAATAAAAAATGCGAATGTGGATAAGGTACTATATAAAAGAAAACAATGACCCTAACAGCTACCACCCAAAACAGATGAACCAGACTTTCTATGATTTTATAACAAATTATACAAATCTCATCTGATGACTCACAAGATGAACTGGACAATTATCTCCATAACATTAATTTACCTATGTTATCTGATTTAGATCAAGAGTATCTAAACTCATCAATTACAGAAGTAGAAGTTTGGCTGCATTAAATCTATGCCTATAAATAAAGCCCAGGGCCAGATGGCTTCTCGCAGAATTTTATAAAGAGTTTTGGACTGAACTTCAACCTATATTTATGTCAATGGTTACCACTTCTCTCACAACAGAACACTTCTCAAACATGATCTTGCATATATTACTGTACTACATAAGATGGAAAAGACCCCTTGAATTGTTTCCTCATTCAGGCTATAAGCCTCTTGGATCATGATTATAAGATTATCACCAATTATTAGCAAACGATTGGAAACTATTTACCTAAACTAATTAGTCCTGATCAAACAGGTTTTGTCAAGGGCAGATATTCTTCTGATAATATAAGGAGACTTTTGAATGTTTAAAACCATTTATTACATGGTTTAGTTGAATACTCGATTCTGATTGGTCAATTCAGAACACGTGACACGTTGTTAATCCAGAACAGACAGACCGCTGTCAGGATTTATGACCGTTGTTAAGGACGCTCAAATCTGCAGAAAGAAGTCCGGTCGATTGAACTGTATACAGTTTGGCTGAAAAGCAAACTGCATGCAGTTTGCTTTTCGAACTGACAAGACAAGAGCGACAAGGAAACAGCGGAGACGTAACTGGCAGAAACCCTCCTTTTTACGCAGCGGTCCAGACATAGACATCAAACGGCGACACATATTCAGTTGCCAGTTCCTTTGGCATGAGGGCAGGGTATCTAGATCCTTCCCAAGGTTTGACATAATGAATTGTGCTACTTTTAAAGCAAGCAACGATGTTTTCAAATCTGTAATCAAAAGCTCCTCAAAAACGCTATCGAAGCAGTTCCTGCCGTTGCAACAGCCTAGTTCAAACATCAACAACGGACTATTTTTCGTAGCGGATGAATGTCATTTTAAATCAGTTACAACTATGTTTTTAATCATTAAAAACATTTTCTAAAACAATAAAAGCATTTCAATTAATATTGGGAGTCATATCGTTACTTTGTTGAGATGTGGCCGTGTGATAAACGGGATAATGTGCAGCGACTTGGTCATTATGGAGAACACCTCCTGCAGATCTAGATCCTCCGCTTCGCGTCGGGCTCCTGATCTGCCTGTCGGTGTTTCTTTTACCCATAATGACCGCGTCGCTGCACATTATCCCTTACTTGGACACCTGTCGAGGCCTTCTCTGCTTCTTTCTTTAGATGCCGAGAAGGCGTTTGACAGGGTTGAGTGGAATTTTCTTTTTACTATCTTGAACAGATTGAATATGGGCTCTCGGTTCATAGAGTGGGTCAAATCAATTTATAAAAATCCTAACGCAGCGGTCATCACTAACTGCAGTTCCTCAGATGTGTTTCCACTAACAAGGGGGACAGGACAGGGATGTCCACTGTCGCCTTTGCTTTTTGCTATTGTGATTGAACCACTGGCGTCATGTGTGCGAGACAACATGGGTATTAAAGGAGTGAAGATTAACGATGAACACAACATTCCTCTGTATGCTGACGATATCATTCTTTATTTAACAGACCCAGAAAATTCAGTACCACATCTGCACGACAGATAGAGCAATTTGGAAGATACTCAGGATATAAAATTAATTTAAAGAATCTAATGCTTGTTTCTTACATATGACGCCAACAGCAGTCTGGAAAAGTCTTGTTCTTTTCATTTGTCACCAGGTGGCTTTAAATACTTAGGATAAATATAACACCACACCTGGATAATCTGTTTAAAGAGAATCACAATCCGCTCATTGACAAAATCAAACAGGATTTATCTAAATGGTCCACATTACCATATCACTGCTAGGAACAATCAATGTCATAAAATGAATATTCTACCGAGATGTCATTTTCTTTTTCAAATGTTACCATGCTATTTATCCGCTGACTATTTAAATCTCTCATAGACATATCTCAAATGTATCTGGTGTAATAAAAAAACAAGAATCAAGATAATTACTCTCATGAAACCAGAAACTATGGGGGGACTTGGTCTTCCTAACTTTCAACACTATTTCTGGTCAGCTCATTAAGAAATGTACTATCATGGCCTCTGGGAAAGAAAGGATTCACCATGGGTTCAGACAGAAGCCAATGTCTTTGACCCGCTGCCAGTGGAAACTCTTATATTTGTTAAAGATTTCAATAAGGTGAAGAATATGGACAAATGTTTTACAGTGGTCAATACACTTTTAGCCTGGAGGGACTGTACACAAAAGTTCATGTTAACTCTGGTATTTCCATCTTTTCTCCTATTTTTGAAACATCCTGATCTTAGCAATATTTGTTGTCAATCGATATAAACAAATGGACGAAACCAGGGTATAAAGCAATTGAAACATTTATTTCACAAAGATATAACAATGAAATCATTTAATGACTTTTCGGACGTGTAATTAGCTAAAGCTTTATTGTTTATTGTTATTGATATCAGACAATGATACTGCAGATTATTCAATTATATTTATTTAAATGTTTCGTTTTGTTAGTGCATTCATTTGTATTGTACTGTATATGTCTGTATCACCTTTGTTTTCATTTGTATTTTCTTTGGTTTTACACGCTCGAAAAATAAATAAACTAAACTAAACTAAACTTAAGAGCAGAATATGACATTTCAAATAAGGATTTTTTCAGATACCTGCAAATTAGGAACGTGATCCAATCAATTATTAAAAGCAATAAAATGAGATGGGGATTATTAGAAGAGGAGATATTGATCATCGAGAACGATCAAGTCACATTAGTGAATTTAATGCAGTTTTTTTCTAAAAGAGCTCAGTCATCATTTCTAACTTTAAAAAAGATCTGGGAAAAGACTTAGGGATACAGATAGATGAAACTACTTGGCTGAATATCTGTGAGAGAACACATTTTCCATTCACAAGCAATACAATCAAAGAAGCAAACTTTAAATTTATCAACAAATTCTACCTCACACACCAAAAAGATGCATAACATTTCCAAAGAAAACTCCAAAATGTCCGAGATGTAAAATAAAAGAAGGAACATGTATGCATCTGTTTTTGGGATTGTGATCTCTTGAAACCTTTCTGGGATTCGATTCATGCTCTCACAAAGCCATCGAAATGACCTAAATCCATGTTTTTTCCTGTTACATGCCAAACTTTAAACTGAACCCCAAATACAGAATACTAATCACAATAACATATTTTGCCAAGAAATGTATACTTTTATTCTGGAAGAATGAACGTCCCCCACATTTAAACTTTTCATTGATCAGATACACATTTTTTACCTCTGGAGAAAATGACTTGGAAAAATATAATCGTGGACATTTTTTTTCAAGCTTTGTGGTTGCCATTGTTTTCTTATTTGGAAAACACATTGAGATATGACCAGTGATGGAACGGTGCATTCTGGGCTATTTGTCCTGACGGACGGAAATACGTGTTATCATTGTCTACATCGTCACTGTATTGTATATTATTTGTTTGTTTCACTTGTCACTTGGGTAGGACCATAGCTACTCCAAAAGTAAAAGGCTAGAGGGAAAGCTAACGACTGGGCCTGAAACTCTGATTGTGGGTGACTCTGCTGTAAGAGATGTAAAAGGTCTGTGTAGTAAGAACAACACCAAAGTACTCTGTTTTCCCAAGGATATGGTCTCCGACTTGGCTGAGAAGATCCTGCATATTGGGGCTGAACATCCGACTGTGAAGAATGTGGTACTACATATTGGAACAAATGATGTTGTGAAGTCAGAAGCGCTGAAAGAAGACTTTAAATGTCTGTTGGAAACTGTCAGCTCTCTAAATGCGGAGGTGTTCATCAGTGGCCCTCTACCGCCAGTCAGAAGAGGAGTGGAGAGATTCAGCAGACTGTTTGCATTGAACACGTGGCTTTCAGCTGCCTGTACTGACCATTCTGTCCATTTTATTGACAATTTTAACTTTTTCTGGGATCGCAGACATCTTTTTAAGGCAGATGGAGTTTGCCTGAACAAGTCAGGAGTGAAATTGTTTATCTCTAACATATTCAACTGCCTGCGTCAGCAATCTGTTCCCTCTGCCAAGGACAAGCGGCAAGAGGAATCAAAACAGGAGAAAGACACAACACATTGCGCAGAAAACCCTGAAGAAGTATCACTGCACCCGCCTGAGGAATGTTCTGATTATGGGAGACCTATGACACAAATGGAGGAGTCTCCACTGCCCGTCACCCCCCTGTCAACGCCTTTGAGGATACTCTTCATTCATCCCCCAGCTC
>JAAOOA010000977.1:27500-30000 GCA_012861695.1 Trematomus loennbergii
TTCTCTGGCGTACAGCCCGTTCACACGAGGCCGTAACGGAAACGCGGAAACGACCCCGCAAACGATAACGGGTCCCAAGGTGGATAGATCTGCAGACGGAGCGCTCTGGGGGGCAAACGGCTCCGTGTGCACACCCCAGACTTTGAATCAGGGGATAGCAGGTTCGAGTCCCACTGCAGTCAGCATGTCGTTGTGTCCCTGAGACACTTCACCCAAAGTGCTCCTGAGGGGTTGCCCACAGTACTGAATGTATGTCAGTCGCTTTGGATAAAAGCGTCTAACAAATCACATGTGATGTACTACAGCGTCTCCAGCGGGTCGAGCGGTCTCGTGTGAACGGCCGAATGCGTGTGAACGGATATCGAATTCGGTTTGTTTGCGTTCCCGTGTAAATGGGGCCTACGTTTAACCCCCACCTGATGTCGGGGGCTCGGCAGCGGCCTTGCTTCCTGGGGGGGGTCTCTGGAGGGGGGGGCACCTCTCCCTCTTGATGTTGATTGGCTGAATGAGGGAGGAGGAGCTCTTGTGCGGGCGGCCCCTCCCAGAGGTCAGAGGTGACGGCTTCCCGTACGTCCGGATGGTCACCTGAGGACAGACACAATCATCCATGTGGAAATAAAACATTAAACATTTGAAATATTAAGTATTTCTATTTTGTTTTCAGCGGGGACAATTTCCCTGTAACACGCTGAGTGTTCACACACTGACTATAGCCGCTCACTGAGTGTCTCATATTAACCACACACACACACTGACCTTTGACCCCGGCGGCAGACCCTCCAGCTGGGGGGCGGCGGCGGGCGCTGCGATGGTGCTCCACTTTGTGCTGCATCTTGTCCTGCAGGAGGACGAACTGCAGCCGGCAGCGATTACAGTGGAACGGCTCTTGAGTCTGAGACACACACACACACACACACACACACACCACACACCACACACACACACACACAGACACACACAGACACACACACAGACACACACCGAACACACAGACACACACAGACACACACACAGACACAGACACCACACACACACAGACACACACACACACAGACACACACACACCACACAACACACACACACACACACACACACACACACACACAGAGACACACAGACACACACACACACACACACAGACACACACACAGACACAGACACACACACACACACACACAGACACACACACAGACACACACAGACACACACACACACACACAGACACACACACAGACACACACACACAGACACAGACACACACACACAGAGACACACAGACACACACACACAGACACACACACACACACACACACAGACACACACAGACACACACACACCACAGACAGACCACACACACACACCACACACACACACACACACACACACGCATTTTTTATTGTAAAATGCCTTGTCTTTTATGCTGCTGCACAAAAACAATTTCCAAAATCCTCCCCTCTCCTCTCCTCCTCCCTCTCCTCCTCCCCTCCTCCTCCTCTCCTCCTCTCCTCTCCCCTCCCCTCCTCCTCCTCCCCTCTCCTCCTCCTCCTCCCCTCCTCTCCTCCTCCTCCCCTCCTCTCTCTCCTCCTCCTCCCTCCTCTCCCCTCCTCTCCTTCCCTCTCTTCTCTCTCCTCCCCTCCTCCCCTCCTCTCCTCCCCTCCCCTCCTCTCCTCCTCCCCTCCTCCTCTCCTCTCCCCTCCTCCTCTCCTCTCCTCCCCTCCTCCTCTCCTCTCCTCTCCTCCTCCTCCTCCCCTCCCCCTCCTCTCTCCTCCCTCCTCTCCTCTCCTCTCTCCTCCCTCCTCCTCTCCTCTCTCCCCTCCCCCTCTCCTCCTCCTCCTCCTCCCCTCCTCTCTCCTCCCCTCCTCCCTCTCTCCTCCCCTCCCCTCTCCTCTCTCCCCTCCCCCTCTCCTCTCCTCCTCTCCCCTCCCTCCTCTCCTCCTCCTCCCCTCCTCCTCTCCTCTCCTCTCCCCTCCCTCCTCCTCCTCCCTCCTCTCCTCCTCCCCTCCCCTCCTCCTCTCCTCCTCCTCCTCTCCCCTCCTCTCCCCTCCCCTCCTCCTCTCCCCTCCTCCTCTCCTCCTCCCCTCCCCTCCCCCTCCCCTCCTCCTCTCCTCCTCCCTCCTCCTCCTCTCCTCTCCTCCTCCTCCTCCTCCCTCCTCCTCCTCCTCTCCTCTCCTCCCCTCCTCCTCTCCTCTCCTCTCCCCTCCTCCCCTCCTCCTCCTCCCCTCCTCTCCTCTCCCCTCCCCTCCTCCTCTCCTCTCCCTCCTCCCCTCCCCTCCTCCTCTCCTCCTCCCTCCCCTCCTCTCCCCTCCTCTCCTTCCCTCTCTTCTCT
This sequence comes from Trematomus loennbergii, assembly GCA_012861695.1. NCBI lineage: Eukaryota > Metazoa > Chordata > Actinopteri > Perciformes > Nototheniidae > Trematomus > Trematomus loennbergii. The sequence goes on from JAAOOA010000977.1 coordinate 29,827, forward strand.
CTTCCTCCCCCCTCCCCTCCTCTCCTCCTCCTCTCCTCCCCTCCTCTCCTCCTCCCCTCCTCCTCTCCTCTCCCTCCTCCTCTCCTCTCCTCCCCTCCTCCTCTCCTCTCCTCCTCCTCCTCCCCTCCCCTCCTCTCTCCTCCCCTCCTCCTCTCCTCTCCTCTCTCCTCCCCT
>JAAOOA010000977.1:35000-122500 GCA_012861695.1 Trematomus loennbergii
GTAAGTGCAGGGGTGGATCCAGAGTCCAGGTCTGTTTATGCAGGAGAGCTAGCTTCCATCAGCCGCTAGCCGCAGGTGGCAGATTTGCATAGCTCCATACAGTGAAGTGAATGTTGGGTAAAGATATTTTTATAACAGAGCTCGACAGTAACGGTTGCTAGGTTGCCATTGGCCATTGGCACCATTCAATGCTGAAGGGCCAATCGATCTATGGGGGGTCAACACAAAGGTCAAGACTTTCAATGCTGAAGGGCCAATCGATCTATGGTGGGGTCAACACAAAGGTCAAGACTTCAATGCTGAAGGGCCAATCGATCTATGGTGGGGGTCAACACAAAGGTCAAGACTTCAATGCTGAAGGGCCAATCGATCTATGGTGGGGGTCAACACAAAGGTCAAGACTTCAATGCTGAAGGGCCAATGGTCTATGGTGGGGGTCAACACAAAGGTCAAGACTTCAATGCTGAAGGGCCAATGGATCTGTGGTGGGGGTCAGCACAAAGGTCAAGACTTCAATGCTGAAGGGCCAATGGATCTGTGGTGGGGGTCAGCACAAAGGTCAAGACTTCAATGCTGAAGGGCCAATGGGTCTGTGGTGGGGGTCAGCACAAAGGTCAAGACTTCAATGCTGAAGGGCCAATGGATCTGTGGTGGGGGTCAGCACAAAGGTCAAGACTTCAATGCTGAAGGGCCAATGGATCTGTGGTGGGGTCAGCACAAAGGTCAAGACTTCAATGCTGAAGGGCCAATGGATCTGTGGTGGGGGTCAGCACAAAGGTCAAGACTTCAATGCTGAAGGGCCAATGGATCTGTGGTGGGGGTCAGCACAAAGGTCAAGACTTCAATGCTGAAGGCCAATGGATCTATGGTGGGGGTCAGCACAAAGGTCAAGACTTCAATGCTGAAGGGCCAATGGATCTGTGGTGGGGGTCAGCACAAAGGTCAAGACTTCATGCTGAAGGGCCAATGGATCTATGGTGGGGGTCAGCACAAAGGTCAAGACTTCAATGCTGAAGGGCCAATGGATCTGTGGTGGGGGTCAGCACAAAGGTCAAGACTTCAATGCTGAAGGGCCATGGATCTATGGTGGGGGTCAGCACAAAGGTCAAGACTTCAATGCTGAAGGGCCAATGGATCTGTGGTGGGGGTCAGCACAAAGGTCAAGACTTCAATGCTGAAGGGCCAATGGATCTGTGGTGGGGGTCAGCACAAAGGTCAAGACTTCAATGCTGAAGGGCCAATGGTCTATGGTGGGGGTCAGCACAAAGGTCAAGACTTCAATGCTGAAGGGCCAATGGATCTGTGGTGGGGGTCAGCACAAAGGTCAAGACTTCAATGCTGAAGGGCCAATGGGTCTGTGGTGGGGGTCAGCACAAAGGTCAAGACTCAATGCTGAAGGGCCAATGGATCTGTGGTGGGGTCAGCACAAAGGTCAAGACTTCAATGCTGAAGGGCCAATGGATCTGTGGTGGGGGTCAGCACAAAGGTCAAGGAAACCCACAATTGAAAGGGAGACAACGGATGACGAAACTAGCGACTTGCTCAATTCATTTGTGAGGGACTGTGAAGAGCAGCAGCACTACTGGTGTTTAGTATCCCAGCAATTGAGGGTGGACACGTTTACTTCCACTTAAGTTTCAAATAATTGTGTTAATTACTTATTGTAAAGCATTTGAACATTCTTTTGGTCACATTTCATTATTAAGTTGATGTATAACTGTATGAGTTCTTAATTATTTAAAATATAAGGTGACTAAAAATGGCAACCGTATTTTCAGTTTTGGTAACCAAAAGCTGATGCCTGGTTGCTTGGTTACTTGGTTACTTGGTTACTTGGTTGCTTGGTTACCTGCTGGCAACCACTTTTAAAGTTAGCGTTGAGCCCTGTATAATGAAGGCGTTATGATAAGATAATGAATTGAATGGCTTAAGCATCCTGTTTGCTCTTTTGAATACTGTCGTCATGTCCCTGTCTGCTTCTAAATAGTGTGTATCTGTCCTGTTACTTTATGTTCTGCTGATTGAACGTTAGAGTTCTTCTTTTATTGATTGTAAGGTGGTCTTGGGTTCCTATAAAGCCACTTCTGAATAAAGTGTATTGCTAATAATAAGACTTTAAGGTACCGCAGGAGTAATGCAAAATGTAGTGTTGAGTAACTCATATTTCCCCCCGATATGAATCAGAGCTGCACCGTACATCTGGTTAATCTGATGAGGCCATTGGCCGAGCCGGAGGGCAGGGAGGGGGGCCGGCCCGCTTCAGGGGTTAGCCCCGCCCACCGGGTCATCTGGAGGTTAACTGGAAAACAAAACAAACAAACATCAGTAATAATCCAGACGTCTCAGTCCTCGCTCTGATTGGCAGAGAGACGGACCAGTGAGATACAGATGACTTAAAATGAGTACAGGTGAGGTACAGGTGACTAAAGGTGAGTTACAGGTGGGATACAGGTGAGAATAGGTTAGCTAAAGATGACTACAGGTGACTACATGTGAGATACACGTGTTTACAGGTTACCAAAGGGGAATACAAGTGACTACAGGTGAGTTCAGGTGAGTTTTAGGTGACTACAGGTGAGTTCAGGTGAGTTCAGGTGACTACAGGTGAGTTCAGGTGAGTTCAGGTGACTACAGGTGAGTTCAGGTGAGTTCAGGTGACTACAAGTGACTACAGGTGAGTTCAGGTGAGTTTAGGTGACTACAGGTGAGTTCAGGTGAGTTCAGGTGACTACAGGTGAGTTCAGGTGAGTTCAGGTGACTACCGGTGAGTTCAGGTGAGTTCAGGTGACTACCGGTGAGTTCAGGTGACTACAGGTGAGTTCAGGTGACTACAGGTGAGTTCAGGTGACTACAGGTGACTACATGTGAGATACACGTGTTTACAGGTTACCAAAGGGAATACAAGTGACTACAGGTGAGTTCAGGTGACTACAGGTGAGTTCAGGTGACTACCGGTGAGTTCAGGTGAGTTCAGGTGACTACCGGTGAGTTCAGGTGACTACCGGTGAGTTCAGGTGACTAAGGTGAGTTCAGGTGACTACAGGTGAGTTCAGGTGACTACAGGTGAGTTCAGGTGAGTCAGGTGACTACAGGTGAGTTCAGGTGACTACAGGTGAGTTCAGGTGACTACAGGTGAGTTCAGGTGAGTTCAGGTGACTACAGGTGAGTTCAGGTGACTACAGGTGAGTTCAGGTGACTACAGGTGAGTTCAGGTGAGTTCAGGTGAGTTCAGGTGACTACAGGTGAGTTCAGGTGACTACAGGTGAGTTCAGGTGACTACAGGTGAGTTCAGGTGAGTTCAGGTGACTACAGGTGAGTTCAGGTGACTACAGGTGAGTTCAGGTGACTACAGGTGAGTTCAGGTGAGTTCAGGTGACTACAGGTGAGTTCAGGTGACTACAGGTGTCAGTTAGACGGACAGGGGGGGCGCTGCGGATCTTCAGGAGGGGGCCTCTGGAGGGGGCGGGGCCAGTCCTGTCCTGAGAGACCGGGGACACGCCCACACTGGGCCGGACCAGCTGACCCAGAGACGCAGCTGTGGGGACAGGAAGCAGAGATCAGCTGACCGCAAGGATCTAATCTGATGAGGCCATTGGCCAGGTGAGTTCAGGTGACCTACCCTGGATGAGGGTGAGAGGCTGCATGGTCTGGCCCGGCTGAAGGCTCAGCAGCAGAGGACCATGGTTCATCATCGGGAAACCCTGCAGGGAAATCACAAGAACAGAAATAAGTAACAATTAAAGAGTGATATGTAATAAATAAAGAGTGATATCTCATAAATAAAGAGTGATATCTCATAAATAAAGAGTGATATATACAAAATAAAGAGTGCTATGTAATAAAGAGTGATATGTAATAAAGAGTGATATCTCATAAATAAAGAGTGATATCTCATAAATAGTGATATATACAAAATAAAGAGTGATATATACAAAATAAAGAGTGATATGTCATAATAAAGAGTGATATATACAAAATAAAGAGTGATTTATAATAAAGAGTGATATGTCATAAGGAGTGATATATACAAAATAAAGAGTGATATGTAAAAGGAGTGATATATACAAAATAAAGAGTGATATGTCATAAAGAGTGATATGTCATAAAGAGTGATATGTCATAAATAAAGAGTGATATATACAAAATAAAGAGTGATATGTCATAAAAAATAGTGATATATACAAAATAAAGAGTGATAATAATAAAGAGTGATATGTCTTAAATAAAGAGTGATATATACAAAATAAAGAGTGATATATAATAAAGAGTGATATATTATAAAGAGTGATAAATGATAGAGTGATATGTCATAAATAAAGAGTGATTTATAATAAAGAGTGATATATTATAAAGAGTGATATATAATAAATAAAGAGTGATGTCATAAATAAAGAGTGATTTATAATAAAGAGTGATATATAATAAAGAGTGATATGTCATAAATAAAGAGTGATTATAATAAAGAGTGATATATTATAAAGAGTGATATATAATAAAGAGTGATATGTCATAAATAAAGAGTGATTTATAATAAAGAGTGATATTATAAAGAGTGAATATTATAAAGAGTGATATATAATAAAGAGTGATATGTCATAAATAAAGAGTGATTATAATAAAGAGTGATATATTATAAAGAGTGATATATTATAAAGAGTGATAAATGATACAGTGATATGTCATAAAAAAGAGTGATTTATAATAAAGAGTGATATATTATAAAGAGTGATTTATAATAAAGAGTGATTTATAATAAAGAGTGATATATTATAAAGAGTGATAAATGATAGAGTGATATGTCATAAATAAAGAGTGATTTATAATAAAGAGTGATATATAATAAATAAGAGTGATGTCATAAATAAAGAGTGATTTATAATAAATAAAGAGTGATGTCATAAATAAAGAGTGATTTATAATAAATAAAGAGTGATGTCATAAATAAAGAGTGATATATAATAAATAAAGAGTGATGTCATAAATAAAGAGTGATAAATAATAAAGAGTGATATGTCATAAATAAAGAGTGATTTATAATAAAGAGTGATATATTATAAAGAGTGATAAATGATAGAGTGATATGTCATAAATAAAGAGTGATTTGTAATAAATAAAGAGTGATGTCATAAATAAAGAGTGATTTATAATAAATAAAGAGTGATGTCATAAATAAAGAGTGATTTATAATAAATAAAGAGTGATGTCATAAATAAAGAGTGATATATAATAAATAAAGAGTGATGTCATAAATAAAGAGTGATAAATAATAAAGAGTGATATGTCATAAATAAAGAGTGATTTATAATAAAGAGTGATATATTATAAAGAGTGATAAATGATAGTGATATGTCATAAATAAAGAGTGATTTGTAATAAAGAGTGATATATTATAAAGAGTGATAATAATAAATAAAGAGTGATGTCATAAATAAAGAGTGATTATAATAAAAGAGTGATATATAATAAAGAGTGATATGTCATAAATAAAGAGTGATTTATAATAAAGAGTGATTTATAATAAAGAGTGATATATTATAAAGAGTGATATATAATAAAGAGTGATATGTCATAAATAAAGAGTGATTTATAATAAAGAGTGATATATTATAAAGTGTGATATATAATAAAGAGTGATATGTCATAAATAAAGAGTGATTTATAATAAAGAGTAATAAAGAGTGATGTCATAAATAAAGAGTGATTATAATAAAGAGTGATATATTATAAAGAGTGATTTATAATAAAGAGTGATATATTATAAAGAGTGATATATAATAAAGAGTGATATGTCATAAATAAAGAGTGATTTATAATAAAGAGTGATATATAATAAAGAGTGATATGTCATAAATAAAGAGTGATATATTATAAAGAGTGCTTTATAATAAAGAGTGATATATAAAAGAGTGATATATAATAAAGAGTGATATGTCATAAATAAAGAGTGATATATTATAAAGAGTGATTTATAATAAAGAGTGATATATAATAAAGAGTGATATATTATAAAGAGTGATTTATAATAAAGAGTGATATATAATAAAGAGTGATATATAATAAAGAGTGATTAATTAAGTGCGGGTCCTGTTTTTCAGGCCTCAGGCTCGAAAATGACATGCCCCGAAAGAATGAGTATATCTTCACTTCTAAAAGGGGTATATAAATAATCTTTTTCTCAAAGCAAGGATACATCTGTGAGTGGCTGTAGAAGAGTCAGAATCAATTTAGATGTTGCTGTGTCAGAGTAAATTCAGATGGAACATAGTAAAACAATTACAATTCTCATTTCCTTCTCGAACAAAAAAACATTATTTATAGTGAAACCACCCTTGAATGATGGGATAGTAGACCAGAACCTGTAGGGATCCAAACCAATATATCATAAGCACAGGTAGGTCCAGGCTCACCTTTGGGTACATTTGGTTACCATCAGTGCCATTTGGCCTTTCTCAGGTACCACACTGTAAAACTCATTTTATTTCATTGAAATATCAATAGGTATTCATTCCATCCAAATACAACTGCTTTTGACCTTTTTGAAAATTCACCCAGACCTCTATACCTTTTCCCATTCAACAAAAACACATACACAGGAAATGAAGTTTGACTCCAACTGAAGCAGATTTATTTTAAACATGTTACCAACATAATACACAAGAAAACTACACTCTAAAATCAAAAGGTAAAAACAATCACTTTTTTTTGTAAAAACAACACACTGGCAAAACTGTATACACCCTGAATGTTACAGTGTTTGGTCGTGCCACTCCATGAAACAGTTCTTTCTAGAAGTGAAGCACAGAGGGACCATGCACTTCCTGCAGTACACAGGTGTCTTCACCGTTTGTTGCCAGCATTAGAGCAGTTCTTGCAGTACTTCCTGAGCGCGGAGGCATCTTCCCCATAATACACGGGCATGCATGTGAGCGGTGGGGGGATGGTGCTGCTGCTGCTGCTGCTGCTTCTGCTGCAGGGACTCCAGCAAACTCCAACATCTCTGCAGCCAGCTTCTCCCTGAAGGACTTCTGGGTGTGTGGCTTCGTCCTGGCGGGGTCATTCTTCATCTTGTGCAGCTCCTTGTAGAGAAGGAAGCTGTTCACCACTGCAATGTCCATAAAATGGTAAAAAAAAGTCTTGTACCATTTCATTGTTTTGTGGTGAACGCTGTAGTACCCAATCAAAGCGTCTGACACATCCACGCCACCCATGCTTCGGTTGTAGTCCACCACAGCGTCAGGAGCAGGAACAGTCTTCGTCTGCCACACACCAGCCTGTTTCACTTTCCGCTGGACAGTCTGACCGCTGAAGGCCTCGTGCACTGTGGAGCACATGGTCACTTCACGGGTGTCCATCCACTTCACGAACAGGATTTTGCCTCTCCTTATCCACCGCAGATCTCCCCTTTCTGCCTTTTTCGGTAGGTCATTCAACTCCGTCCGTGGAAACTCCATTTTATTTTTTCTAATGGTCCCACAACAGCCAATGTTTTTTGTGGACAAATCCTCAAAGAGGGCAGGGCTGGTGTAAAAGTTGTCCACAAAGAGTGTGTAGCCCTGACCGAGCAGAGGGAGAGGCAGGAGGTCGGTCACGGAGGAGTAGCTGAGTCCCTGGCCTGTGGTGGACTCACTCTTCCCCGTGTACACAAAGAAGTTCCAGGTGTATGCCGTTGAGGAGTCCGCCAGCACAAACAGTTTGTACCCCCACTTTATGGGCTTGTCCTTCGTGTACTGCTTCATGCTGATGCGGGCCTTGGAGGCGACCATCCTCTCATCTATTGAAATGTTCCGATAGGGCTGGAAATGTGCTTTGCAGGCAGTAACGATGTCCGTGTAAAGGGGCTTGATCTTGAAGAGTCTGTCGTACTCGGGGGTGTTTCCTTTTGCGCTCGTTTTCCTCGTCTTCTTTAGGGTCGCTCATGTGCAGCGACCACAGGATGGTTTCAAAGCGTGTCCGGGACATTTTCTCAGATGGGAATTGGAAGTTGTACGGCCATTTCTTCTCCAGTAGTCGATCTGTGGTGAACGTGGACGAGGCCGGAGAAAATGATAATGGCCAGGAAAACATAAAAGTCCCTCACAGTCAGCTCTTTCCAAACGTACTTCTTTCCAGCCTGTGACCTCTTCAGGGCGTTTGCATTGGTGTTGTCGATGAGCCTCTGGACCACGGAGGAGCTGAAGAACATTCTGAAGAGGGAGAGGGGAGACCACGCTGTGATGGGGTCTAACGCGGGGCCGGGGACCCTGGCTGGCATGAACCTGCATGGCTCTGGTCTTTGGTCTTTCTCCTCTCTGGTGTGCCACCTGAGGTCTTCCTCTGTCGTTCTGGAAGAGGGGGACCCACCTCTGGGGGACCCACCTCGGGGAGACCCACCTTCGGGAGACCCACCTCGGGGAGACCCACCTCGGGGAGACCCACCTCGGCCACGCTTCCTGGGTGTGGCTGATTTATATGACGCTTTTCCTTTTCTTTTGTGCTGCGTCTCTTCGGGTGATTCGGAATCAGATGAAGAAGATGATGGCTGAGGAGGGGTACGTGTGGATGGTCTCAGCTGAGTGGAAGCAGGCGATGATGGCTGAGGAGGGGTACGTGTGGATGGTCTCAGCTGAGTGGAAGCAGGCGATGATGGCTGAGGATGTGAGGTGGCAGCAGAAGCCATTTTAGGCTCGTAGTCTTCATCACTGTGAAAACAAATGTGGAAAAAAAACAAATAGATGAATTTACTGGCCTATACTTGTAAAAATGTAACTCCAAACAGACACGTAACATTATATGGATATATATCCATATTCCAATTACTTTGTATATAGACTATTCTGCTCTATTTCTATTATATATTTTATTTTATTTACTTGCACTATTGTCTGTTGTATTGTTGGAGGAGCCTGTGACCTCAGATGCTCCTGCTGTCTGACATTAATACTCTCAAGAGGTTGTTGTGAGCTGCAGCCTTCCGGCTGACAGTCATACTCCATGGCGGAACTACTCCAGCTAAAGCACACATCCACTGCACCATGCCCGACGATGATCTCCGCCATCAGTAAACATGGACTGCTCCAACGACCCAAATACATTCACCGAACCTCCAGACCAAAGTTTGTTTACTCCGGTCCGATCATTCCATCTCATCCCCCTGGTCTGCTGCGCGCACTGACACACCCCCTCCACTTCATCAGCACAACAACCAACACGTGCACTCTGCCTGCCTACGCCCCCTTCCCAAAGCACCCCAGCCTGTTCAAACTCAACCTCATCTCAAACTAGCTCTGTTTAACACCCGGTCTCTAAACAACAAGGGTCTCATTCTCACTGACAATAATCTGGACTTTCTCTGTATCACAGAACCACAGGAACACCTCTCCCTCAACCAGACAGCACCCCCAGGATACACATATATTGAAAAACCGCCACCATGGGCATGGAGGTGGAATTGCCACAATTCTAAGAAATAATATAAAAACAATTGCAATAAACATCCCTTGCCCCTCCTCATTGTATCCTCCTCACCTTGTATTTAAACTGTCTGGTCCAAGACCCCTGGTTACAGCAGTCATTTACCGTCCCCCAAACCAAACCCTGCTTTCCCCTCTGATCTTGCTGAATTCCTCACACAACTCTGCGCCATCTCTCAATCTGTATTATTACTTGGTGATTTCAATATTCATGTCGACTCAAACGACTCCAAGACCGCTTCAGAACTCCTGGACATACTCAACTGTTTCAATATCACACAACATGTTGATTTTCCTACCCATAAAAAAGGTCACACACTGGACCTGATCTGCACCACTGGCACCGCCATCAGCAGCCTGACTGTCCTGTGCTGATGACACACAGCTCTAGCTCTCAACACAATCTATTCCTCCAACCACACACTCCCAGCTCAGCGCCTGCCTCACTGACTCATCATTTGGATGCAAAACTATTTTATAAAACTCAACTGTGACAAATTGGAACTCCTAATCATCGGCCCAAACTCACGTACCCTCCCTCTCTTCAGACCCTCCCTCGCCCTCTCATCAGACCCTCCCTCTCCCTCTCTTCAGACCCTCCCTCTATCCACCGCTGCCGAACTCTGATCCATGACTTCATAACATCCCGACTGGATTACTGCAACAGCGTCCTATACGGTTCACCTGCATACATCCTCAATAAACTTCAATATGTCCAAAACCCATCTGCCCGTACGCTCACCTCCAGCCGACGCTCCGACCACATCACCCCTATCCTCCACGACCTCCACTGGCTCTCCATCAAACACCGCATTGACTTCAAATCTTACTTAAAATAAAAAAATTCAATTTTTTTTTTTTTTTTAAATAAAAAAAAATAATAAAAATTATAATAAAAATTATATAAAAAAAAAAAAAAAAAAAAAATCGTACTTTTCACCTACAAAGTCCTCAACAACCTTGGTGCCTTCGCAGCAGCAGCCCCCCCCCCCTCTGGACCCCCCTCGCAGCTGGCCTATACTTTTGAAATATAACTCCAAAGAGAAAAGTAACACTATATGGATGTTGAGGTAAATAAGCCCTGTGCTGGGAAGCCAACATACCATCCAGTTTGAGTGTGTGACTTCACTAAATTCATTGCAGGATACCATCCAGTTTGAGTGTGTGACTTTACTAAATTCATTGCAGGATACCATCCAGTTTGGTGGTGTGACTTCACTAAATTCATTGCAGGATACCATCCAGTTTGAGTGTGTGACTTTACTAAATTCATTGCAGGATACCATCCAGTTTGAGTGTGTGACTTTACTAAATTCATTGCAGGATACCATCCAGTTTGAGTGTGTGACTTTACTAAATTCATTGCAGGATAATAAGGCGGATAGATGAATAATCTTAGACCAAGTAATGGATCAAAAAGAGAGATCACATACCTTTTCCGATGGTGGAAGTACATAATCAGAGTCACTACTGTCCGGGTGTAGTTCTGGCTGCAGGAGGTCCTCGTCGTCCGACTCTGAGTCGACCGGTAAAATAGCTGCCCCGCTGTCTTCAGCCAGAATGGCCAGTACTCCTCAGTGGTACAAGTCTTTTTCCTGCCTGCCATTGTTGCAATTGGCTTATTGGCAAAATGGCAAGAAAAGAGAAATGAACAACTGCTAAATGCAAAGAAATCACCGTTCTTGAAACCTGCTGTGCGTTATGATGCGCCAGCTGCCAGGCAGACCTATACGTACGCGGGACCCTAGAGAGCCTCAATAGAATCGAGGGGCATTTTCATAAATCCATGTAAACATTACCATTGGTCAGTTCAAATGACTCGTACGCAGCATGCTCTAAACCAGATGCCCCTACCTGCTCAACATTACACTCTGCTTATTAGCAATAAAGGTCATGATGGATTATCAGTAATCATTTCAAAGTGACAGAGACATTGAATTAACCTTCAGCAGCGTGTTATGCCCTTCAACACAACTTTTGATCACAAACAGCAAAGGTAAGACATAGTTATAGTTATTTTCTTTTTGGTCCGATCGGGACTTGAACCGGCGACCCTTCGGTTCCAAGACCAGGTCCCTACAGGCTGAGTCCCTACAGGCTGAGACCCTACAGGCTGAGTCCCTACAGGCTGAGACCCTACAGGCCGATTCCCTACTCCCTACTGGCCGAGTCCCTACAGGCCGAGTCCCTACTGGCCGAGTCCCTACATGCCGAGTCCCTACAGGCCGAGTCCCTACTCCTACTGACTGAGTCCCTGCTGACTGAGTCCCTACAGGCCGAGTCCCTACTGACTGAGTCAGTCCCTACTCCCTACAGACTGAGTCCCTACTCCCTACTGGCCGAGTCCCTACTGGCCGAGTCCCTAAAGGCCGAGTCCCTACAGGCCGAGTCCCTACTCCCTGCTGACTGAGTCCCTACAGACTGAGTCCCCTACAGGCCGAGTCCCTACTGGCCGAGTCCCTACAGGCCGAGTCCCTACTGGCCGAGTCCCTACTGGCCGAGTCCCTACTGGCCGAGTCCCTACTCCCTACAGACTGAGTCCCTACTCCCTACAGACTGAGTCCCTACTCCCTACTGACTGAGTCCCTGCTGACTGAGTCCCTACAGGCCGAGTCCCTACAGGCCGAGTCCCTACAGGCCGAGTCCCTACTGACTGAGTCCCTACAGACTGAGTCCCCTACAGGCTACTCCCTACTGACTGAGTCCCTGCTGACTGAGACCCTACAGGCTGAGTCCCTACAGGCCGAGTCCCTACAGGCCGAGTCCCTACTCCCTACAGACTGAGTCCCTACTGACTGAGTCCCTACTCCCTACTGACTGAGTCCCTGCTGACTGAGACCCTACAGGCTGAGACCCTACAGACTGAGTCCCTACAGGCTAAGTCCCTACAGGCTGAGTCCCTACAGGCTGAGTCCCTACTCCCTACAGACTGAGTCCCTACAGGCTGAGTCCCTACTGACTGAGTCCCTACATGCTGAGTCCCTACTCCCTACTGACTGAGTCCCTACAGACTGAGTCCCTACAGGCTGAGTCCCTACAGGCCGAGTCCCTACAGGCTGAGTCCCTACAGGCTGAGACCCTACAGACTGAGTCCCTACAGGCTGAGTCCCTACTCCCTACATACTGAGTCCCTACAGGCTGAGTCCCTACTCCCTACAGACTGAGTCCCTACAGGCTGAGTCCTTACTGACTGAGTCCCTACAGGCTGAGTCCCTACTCCCTACTGACTGAGTCCCTACTGACTGAGTCCCTACAGACTGAGTCCCTACAGGCTGAGTCCCTACTGACTGAGTCCCTACAGGCTGAGTCCCTACTCCCTACTGACTGAGTCCCTACAGACTGAGTCCCTACAGGCTGAGTCCCTACAGGCCGAGTCCTTACAGGCTGAGTCCCTACAGGCTGAGACCCTACAGACTGAGTCCCTACAGGCTGAGTCCCTACTCCCTACATACTGAGTCCCTACAGGCTGAGTCCCTACAGGCTGAGTCCCTACTCCCTACAGACTGAGTCCCTACAGGCTGAGTCCCTACTGACTGAGTCCCTACTGACTGAGTCCCTACTGACTGAGTCCCTACTCCCTACTGACTGAGTCCCTACTGACTGAGTCCCTGCTGACTGAGACCCTACAGACTGAGTCCCTACAGACCGAGTCCCTACAGACCGAGTCCCTACTGACTGAGTCCCTACAGGCTGAGTCCCTACTCCCTACTGACTGAGTCCCTACTGACTGAGTCCCTACTGACTGAGTCCCTGCTGACTGAGACCCTACAGGCTGAGACCCTACAGGCTGAGTCCCTACAGGCTGAGACCCTACAGACTGAGTCCCTACAGACCGAGTCCCTACAGACCGAGTCCCTACTGACTGAGTCCCTACTGACTGAGTCCCTACAGGCTGAGTCCCTACTCCCTACTGACTGAGTCCCTACTGACTGAGTCCCTACTGACTGAGTCCCTGCTGACTGAGACCCTACAGGCTGAGACCCTACAGGCTGAGTCCCTACAGGCTGAGACCCTACAGACTGAGTCCCTAAAGGCTGAGTCCCTACAGGCTGAGACCCTACAGGCTGAGTCCCTACAGGCTGAGACCCTACAGGCTGAGTCCCTACAGGCTGAGACCCTACAGACTGAGTCCCTACTCCCTACAGACCGAGTCCCTACAGACCGAGTCCCTACAGGCTGAGACCCTACAGGCTGAGACCCTACAGGCTGAGACCCTACAGACTGAGTCCCTACAGACTGAGTCCCTACTGACTGAGTCCCTACTCCCTACAGACTGAGTCCCTACTGACTGAGTCCCTACCCCTACTGACTGAGTCCCTACAGACTGAGTCCCTACTCCCTACTGACTGAGTCCCTACTCCCTACAGACTGAGTCCCTACAGACTGAGTCCCTACAGACTGAGTCCCTACTCCCTACTGACTGAGTCCCTACTCCCTACTGACTGAGTCCCTACAGACTGAGTCCCTACTCCCTACTGACTGAGTCCCTACTCCCTACTGACTGAGTCCCTACAGACTGAGTCCCTACTGACTGAGTCCCTACTCCCTACTGACTGAGTCCCTACAGACTGAGTCCCTACTCCCTACTGACTGAGTCCCTACTCCCTACTGACTGAGTCCCTACAGACTGAGTCCCTACAGGCTGAGTCCCTACAGGCCGAGTCCTTACAGGCTGAGTCCCTACAGGCTGAGACCCTACAGGCTGAGTCCCTACTCCCTACATACTGAGTCCCTACAGGCTGAGTCCCTACAGGCTGAGTCCCTACTCCCTACAGACTGAGTCCCTACAGGCTGAGTCCCTACTGACTGAGTCCCTACAGGCTGAGTCCCTACAGGCTGAGTCCCTACTGACTGAGTCCCTACTCCCTACTGACTGAGTCCCTACTGACTGAGTCCCTACTGACTGAGTCCCTGCTGACTGAGACCCTACAGACTGAGTCCCTACAGACCGAGTCCCTACAGACTGAGTCCCTACTGACTGAGTCCTACTGACTGAGTCCCTACTCCCTACTGACTGAGTCCCTACTGACTGAGTCCCTACTGACTGAGTCCCTGCTGACTGAGACCCTACAGGCTGAGACCCTACAGGCTGAGTCCCTACAGGCTGAGACTACAGACTGAGTCCCTAAAGGCTGAGTCCCTACAGGCTGAGACCCTACAGGCTGAGTCCCTACAGGCTGAGACCCTACAGGCTGAGTCCCTACAGGCTGAGACCCTACAGACTGAGTCCCTACTCCCTACAGACCGAGTCCCTACAGACTGAGTCCCTACAGGCTGAGACCCTACAGGCTGAGACCCTACAGGCTGAGACCCTACAGACTGAGTCCCTACAGACTGAGTCCCTACTGACTGAGTCCCTACTCCCTACAGACTGAGTCCCTACTGACTGAGTCCCTACTCCCTACTGACTGAGTCCCTACAGACTGAGTCCCTACTCCCTACTGACTGAGTCCCTACTCCCTACAGACTGAGTCCCTACAGACTGAGTCCCTACTCCCTACTGACTGAGTCCCTACTCCCTACTGACTGAGTCCCTACAGACTGAGTCCCTACTCCCTACTGACTGAGTCCCTACTCCCTACTGACTGAGTCCCTACAGACTGAGTCCCTACTGACTGAGTCCCTACTCCCTACTGACTGAGTCCCTACAGACTGAGTCCCTACTCCCGACTGACTGAGTCCCTACTCCCTACTGACTGAGTCCCTACTCCCTACTGACTGAGTCCCTACAGACTGAGACCCTACTGACTGAGTCCCTACAGACTGAGACCCTACTGACTGAGTCCTACAGACTGAGTCCCTACAGACTGAGTCCCTACTCCCTACAGAATGAGGGTGTTTCTCAATGTCGAGTACGCTTGCTTGGTAGCACGTCTTCCGAGTCACTTGCTTCAGAAGCGAGGCAAGAATACTTCCTGGCATTCGGAAAACGAAGAGTGGAACAGGCGAGCAAGTGTGCGGCATATGAGAGGCCCCGCCTCTTACATCTTCCTCCACAGATTTGGGGAAATTGGTCCGTGCGCAAAGCATTGTGGGGATTTTAAGACCGCGGAGTCGACACATGTGCAGCCTCGAAATGTCTCGCTACGAAGTACGCCGGGCTCGGTAGAATTCCAAGTATGCTGGACATTGGAACAGTCCTTCGGCGGGACTCGATGACGTAGCATGCTTGAAATAGTGGCTCTGGAGCAGCTTTACTCGAGATTGAGAAACACCCTGAGTCCCTACAGACTGAGTCCCTACAGACTGAGTCCCTACTGACTGAGTCCCTACAGGCTGAGTCCCTACAGGCTGAGTCCCTACAGACTGAGTCCCTACAGGCTGAGTCCCTACAGGCTGAGTCCCTACAGACTGAGTCCCTACAGGCTGAGTCCCTACAGACTGAGTCCCTACAGACTGAGTCCCTACAGGCTGAGTCCCTACAGACTGAGTCCCTACAGGCTGAGTCCCTACAGACTGAGTCCCTACAGGCTGAGTCCCTACGGACTGAGTCCCTACAGGCTGAGTCCCTACAGACTGAGTCCCTACTCCCTACAGACTGAGTCCCTACTGACTGAGTCCCTGCTGACTGAGTCCCTACTGACTGAGTCCCTACTCCCTACTGACTGAGTCCCTACTGACTGAGTCCCTACTCCCTACTGACTGAGTCCCTACTGACTGAGTCCCTACTGACTGAGTCCCTACAGGTTGAGTCCCTACAGGCTGAGTCCCTACTGACTGAGTCCCTACAGGCCGAGTCCCTACAGGCCGAGTCCCTACAGGCCGAGTCCCTACAGGCCGAGTCCCTACAGCCGAGTCCCTACAGGCCGAGTCCCTACAGGCCGAGTCCCTACAGGCCGAGTCCCTACAGGCCGAGTCCCTACAGGCCGAGTCCCTACAGGCCGAGTCCCTACAGACTGAGTCCCTACAGACTGAGTCCCTACAGACTGAGTCCCTACTGACTGAGTCCCTACAGACTGAGTCCCTACACACAGTAAAACAGAGAGGGTGTGTTTGTTTCGCTCACCTGTGTGGTGAGGAGGATGGGGGAGCCGTGGTGACTCCCTGCTGGAAGGAGGAACGTCCCCCCCGCCGTCTGCGTCAGGATGAGGGGGGCTGAGACATCAGGGGGGGGCCGAGGTGGAGGGGAGGGAGGAGGGGGGGGAAGGGAGGAGGTGAGGAAAGGGAGGAGGAGGGAAGAAGGGAGGAGGGGGGGGAAGGGAGGAGGAGGAGGGGGGTGGGAGGGAGGAGGAGGGGGGAAGGGAGGATGAGGGAGGAGGTGGGGAGAAGGGAGGAGGAGGGGGGTGGGAGAGAGGAAGGGAGGAGGAGACGAGCTGCAGGAGAGGAGACGCTGAGGAGAGGAAACTAAGAGTTAGCAACGAGCTAACGTTCATCTGCAGGCTATTACTGCTAACACACACACACACACAGTTACCTGTCGGAGGGGGGGCAGGTGGAGTGGGCCTGGGGGGGGGCGGGGTCTCAGCGGCTGGGAGAGACAGAAATTCGTCCTCTACAGAAAAACAGACAGGTATTAATCAAACACACCCGCCGCTAACGAGGTCAACAAAAACAAAAAATGAAGAAGAGTGTGATGAAGAGTGTGATGATGAAGATGAGTTATTGTCTGTTTTCTCACCTGGTTGACAGTACTCCTCCTCTTCATCTTCATCATCTTCCTCCACCTGTTGCCATGGCTCCAGCTCCTCCTCCACACACTCCATTAACAGCTCCGTGTCCATGTTGCTATGGAAACATTTCAAAATAAACTTTATTGACACGTTTCTCTCAGACGGGACGGGACGGGACGGGGGTCGAGGAGACCCTGAACCTGGAGACCCTGACCCTAGAGACCCTGAACCTGGAGACCCTGAACCTAAAGACCCTGACCCTAGAGACCCTGAACTTGGAGACCCTGGCCCTAGAGACCCTGACACTGGAGACCCTGAACCTAGAGACCCTGACCCTAGAGACCCTGAACCTGGAGACCCTGAACCTAGAGACCCTGAACCTAGAGACCCTGACCCTAGAGACCCTGAACCTGGAGACCCTGAACCTGGAGACCCTGACCCTAGAGACCCTGAACCTGGAGACCCTGAACCTAGAGACCCTGAACCTAGAGACCCTGACCCTAGAGACCCTGAACCTGGAGACCCTGAACCTGGAGACCCTGAACCTAGAGACCCTGGCAGTACCCTGTGTTATATGAAAGAGAATATCTCTGAGACATTTATAACATATTATCTGAGGAACAATGAAAACATCTACATCATGAAGTCCTAAAGCAGATCAAATCCCACCAGCTTCACTTCAGCCGCGTGCCACAAGGCGCTGCTCGTCACGTGATAAACACAAACAGAGAATAAACTAGAAGATATATCAACATGTTGACATAAAGTTGTGCATTTGAATGAACATGTTAAATATATTTACAGAAGTGAGCAGATGTGAGTGGAGGTTAAAGTAAAAATAGTGCGGTTTTAAGTACTAAAGTCCTTAGTAGTGTAGATAGATAGTAGTGTAGATAGATACTAGTGTAGATAGATACTAGTGTAGATAGATACTAGTGTAGATATATACTAGTGTAGATAGATACTAGTGTAGATAGATACTAGTGTAGATAGATACTAGTGTAGATATATACTCGATAGATACTAGTATAGATATACGAGATAGATACTAGTGTAGATAGATACTAGTGTAGATAGATACTAGTGTAGATAGATAGTAGTACCGGGTTGCAGAGTTAACCCTGGCTGCAGCCTGGAGGCTACAGGCTAGCAGGAGACATGTTAGTGTGTCTCTTTGTTTTGTTCTGTTACAACGACCTGTGCGGAATGCTTTGACGATACCATGTTTAACACGTGGTCGTGCCAATAACGCCCCATTGTATTGTATTGTAAACAGGGGCTAACCCGAGCTGTAACCGAGCGCTCCCTCAGTGTGTGTGCGGGACCCGGACCTGAGGAGAACCGGGACCCGGACCTGAGGAGAACCGGGACCCGGACCTGAGGAGAACCGGGCCCCGGACCTGAGGAGAACCGGGCCGTGCTGGTCTTACTAATCTTAATGCATTCCTATCTTAATGCATTGCTATCTTAATGTATGTCTTACTTGATGTGTTTCTTACCTGCTGCTCCGGGTTCTGGTTCTTCTGCGGGCGCGCTCCGGTTGAGGAGGCGAGGGGCGGGACTTCCGCCTTCCGGTGATTGGCCCGCAGATATCTTACGTCACTTTCCTCTCAGACAGCGCTGCCTCTGATTGGTCGGTGAAATGTTCCTTCCTGCTGCGGGTTTTCAGTGTTTAAAGGGGCTCCCGTTCCCTCACGGTGCATGACTAACCAACACAACAACAAACTCTACGGAGGCCGCTTGGCGCCTTAAACATGCCGCACACGCTCGGTGCAGGCCGCCATCTTAGTTTTGTTGTTCTGCTGTGGGGGGGTGGGCGGGGCTTCGGAATGACGTCACGAGTTGACGCTTTAACAAACAAAATAAATGTCGAAATATTTACAAATATCTGATTTCTGCTGCTGTTGTTGTTCTGTTGCTGCTGACTAAATAGCTAATGTGAAGGTAATGACATTCAAACATTGGTCATTTTACAAACCGAAAGCCTCACTGCCTCACTCTATGAACGACCGACGCCTTGCAAACGATCTGAATTAGTTCTACTGTAGATTTGAAGACAAAGAGTTCAGTCCTGACACCATCCCCGTGACACCTCCCAACAGCTTCAGTCTCACACCTCCACGTCCCCCTCCCCTTCAGACCCCATTTACACAGGAACTCAGGAACTCAGGAAAACAAGAACAGTGCTGACATATTCACTACAGAAAAGACAGACCAGCTTTTTCATTATTATTTTTGTAATTATTGTGCAAGGTATAAGAGAAACGGGGTTGTTCAGTTTGCGACTGAAGATATGTAGACTCTCTGCTGTCCTGACATCAGGGAAGCTCCTTCCACCAATCAGGAGCCAGGATAGCATACAGGTGAGTCTTTAGGGGCGTTCACACCAAGTACTTTTCCCACAGTAGTTCATGAGAACTTTAGTTCATGAGAACTCTTTTAGTTCTGATGAACTAAGGCCCCGGCTCCACGAGGACGAAAACGGTTGAATCCGCATATTTCTCATGCGTATAGCCCTCTAAGCTCCACGACGCCGTAAGGGAAACGTAGAAACAGACCCCGCAAACGACAACGGTCCAAAGGTGGATAGATCTGGGAACAGAGCGCTCTGGGGGTCCAACGGGGCCGTGGAGTCGCCTATACGGTCATTCGTTTTCATAGCCCTGCCTCTCCCCCGCGGGGTTGCTATCGTGCTCCAGTCGCTACTGACCATGCTACAGTTCTTTGTGCAACATCTACAGGAGCTCCTCCTTGAATTCAGATTATTGATCTTTATCTCGATATGGACATAAACGCGAGTGAAGTCTAATCTGACAGGACGGAGACACGCAGCTCCTGCCGCTGTGATGCAGCGGGAGCAAAACACACTTCAAGTCAGATCATCACCCTTAGCTATTTTAATTACCTCTCAAACTAAACTAGTTATAAATATGTTCATTTTTACTGTCGAGTCATCATTACAGGATCAGCTGCTGCATGAGACAGACACTGACGCTGTGAGAAGAGAGGAGAAAGAGACAGGCTCCGTGTATTTGATGATTATATATCATTATATAGAGTCGTTATTCATTTGTTTTAAAGCTCAATAAATAACAATGAAGACCTTTGACCGGCACTTTTATCATTTTGTCCGGAAGATTTAAACTTTAACACACGTTGACCGGCGAAAAACTCTGCCCGGTTCTGTCGGCCCCCACCGCGGAGAATAAACAGAAGTGCAGCCATGACAACCATTCTTCTTCGCTGCTTTTGTGGAGGAAGTTGCTGCTTTTGTGGAGGAAGTTACGGCACCACGTACAGGTTCGGCATATGTACTGCAGCTTTTCCAGCGTTTGGATGTAAACGGAGCCGTCTCGTGGAGCTTGACACAATCCGGTGTATATTGCGTGGGGACGGAAGGTTTTTTGCGGTTGCATTTGCGTTACTCCGATGCGTTTTGCCGTATTTGTCCTTGTGGAGCCGGGGCCTAAAGCAGATCGCGTTCACACCAAAATGAGTTCCTGGGGGTGGATTAGGCAAAAGAGCCGCTGACGTCACTTCTTCTTCTTCTGCTTTGGTTTTACTGGCAGGCCGCAAACAACTTCACGGCGAGTACAGTAGGTGGCGGTATGCACCTTAAAGTTGCAATCCGCCAAAAAACCGAGAGAAGAGAAGAAAAAAACAACTTCCGCTTCCGCTGTATGCTTCTGTTTACCTTCCGACCTCAGTCAGACACGCTATAGCCAATTTAACTCAGCCACAAATACAGATCGACCATTCAAATGCAATAGCAATGCTGATTCGGAGGCGAAGGCGGTTAAGAAGCCTTAACAAAAGGACTGGACGGCGACAAGCACACGCTATGGACATGTTTCGTCGTAGGACAGCTGAGGATGATGACCGTTATCACGCCCAAAGAACAGCAATGGTACGTTCAGTAAATCACATTAATACTATCTAATGTAGGATTTATGGAGTTATGTAGGGCTAATTTGTGTCTTTGTATGTGTTCCAGATATGCGAATACTATGGAACGCGTCGTGTCCCGCGCTTTCTCTGGGTGAACAATAGAACATCGGCCTGGTGGGAAAAGGTGGTGCCAACGTACACCAATGTGCAGTGGATCAAAGATTTCCGAATGTCCAAGTGCTCTTTTCAACTCCTCTGTATGCGCCTGGAAGCAACGTTGGGGAGACGCAACACCAACTACCGGGAGTGTGTACCCGTGCCTAAAAAAATCGCCATAGCACTGTGGAAACTTGCTGAGTACAGGACCATCTCTCATTTGTTTGGAGTCGGCAGATCTACGGTGTGTTGCTGTGTGCAGGAGTTCTGTTCCGCTGTTGTGACGCTACTCCTTCCTGAGTTCATGCCATGGCCGAACTCTGAGAAGTTAGAGGAGATGGCGTTATATTTTGAGGGCAGATGGGGTGTGCCACAGTGTGTAGGTGCAGTAGATGGATCACACATCCCTATTCTGAGACCAGAGGAATACCACAACGAGTATTTCAACCGCAAAGGCTGGCACTCGGTCATCCTGCAGGGTGTTGTGGATGGTAAGGGCCTCTTTTGGAGTGTTTTTGTTGGCTTACCAGGGAGCATGCATGATAGCAGAGTGTTCAGCTTGTCATCACTGGTTAGTTGTGTGGATAGAGGTGGTCTACTTCCTCATGTAACAAGGAATATTGGTGGACATGATGTGGGTTACTATATCCTTGGTGACTCAGCCTACCCCCTGCAAAGATGGCTGATGAAACCTTTCCAAGGAAGGCTCACACCCCAGCAACATGTGTACAACCGCAAAACAAGCCGAGCACGAGTGGTGGTGGAGAACGCTTTTGGCAGACTGAAGGGCAGATGGCGGTGCTTGATGAAGCGAAACGACTGCAACATGGACAATATCAAAATCCAGGTGGCAGCATGTTGCGTATTGCATAACCTGTGTGAGCGTCGTGGTGATGAGTACAGGGAGGAATGGACTGCCTTACCGGCGACCCAGCTTGATGGGCCAGCGCCAGACATTGTTGAGGCTGGGGGGCAAGACACGCGCACAGCCCTTATGACGCATCTGAACAGCCCTCATGAGGCATCTGAACAGCTCTCATGAGGCATCTGAACAGCTCTCATGAGGCATCTGAACAGCCCTCATGAGGCATCTGAACAGCCCTTATGAGGCATCTGAACAGCTCTCATGAGGCATCTGAACAGCTCTCATGAGGCATCTGAACAGCTCTCATGAGGCATCTGAACAGCTCTCATGAGGCATCTGAACAGCTCTCATGAGGCATCTGAACAGCCCTCATGAGGCATCTGAACAGCTCTCATGAGGCATCTGAACAGCTCTCATGAGGCATCTGAACAGCTCTCATGAGGCATCTGAACAGCTCTCATGAGGCATCTGAACAGCTCTCATGAGGCATCTGAACAGCCCTCATGAAGCATCTGAACAGCCCTTATGAGGCATCTGAACAGCCCTCATGAGGCATCTGAACAGCCCTCATGAGGCATCTGAACAGCCCTTATGAGGCATCTGAACAGCTCTCATGAGGCATCTGAACAGCCCTCATGAGGCATCTGAACAGCCCTCATGAGGCATCTGAACAGCCCTCATGAGGCATCTGAACAGCTCTCATGAGGCATCTGAACAGCTCTCATGAGGCATCTGAACAGCTCTTATGAGGCATCTGAACAGCTCTCATGAGGCATCTGAACAGCCCTCATGAGGCATCTGAACAGCTCTTATGAGGCATCTGAACAGCCCTCATGAGGCATCTGAACAGCCCTTATGAGGCATCTGAACAGCTCTTATGAGGCATCTGAACAGCTCTCATGAGGCATCTGAACAGCTCTTATGAGGCATCTGAACAGCTCTCATGAGGCATCTGAACAGCTCTCATGAGGCATCTGAACAGCCCTCATGAGGCATCTGAACAGCCCTCATGAGGCATCTGAACAGCTCTTATGAGGCATCTGAACAGCTCTCATGAGGCATCTGAACAGCCCTTATGAGGCATCTGAACAGCCCTCATGAGGCATCTGAACAGCCCTCATGAGGCATCTGAACAGCTCTCATGAGGCATCTGAACAGCTCTTATGAGGCATCTGAACAGCCCTCATGAGGCATCTGAACAGCTCTCATGAGGCATCTGAACAGCCCTTATGAGGCATCTGAACAGCCCTCATGAGGCATCTGAACAGCCCTCATGAGGCATCTGAACAGCTCTCATGAGGCATCTGAACAGCTCTTATGAGGCATCTGAACAGCTCTCATGAGGCATCTGAACAGCTCTCATGAGGCATCTGAACAGCTCTTATGAGGCATCTGAACAGCTCTCATGAGGCATCTGAACAGCCCTCATGAGAGCTGTTCAGATGCCTCATGAGAGCTGTTCAGATGCCTCATGAGGCATCTGAACAGCTCTTATGAGGCATCTGAACAGCTCTTATGAGGCATCTGAACAGCTCTTATGAGGCATCTGAACAGCTCTTATGAGGCATCTGAACAGCTCTTATGAGGCATCTGAACAGCCCTCATGAGGCATCTGAACAGCTCTTATGAGGCATCTGAACAGCCCTCATGAGGCATCTGAACAGCTCTTATGAGCATCTGAACAGCCCTCATGAGGCATCTGAACAGCTCTTATGAGGCATCTGAACAGCCCTCATGAGGCATCTGAACAGCCCTCATGAGGCATCTGAACAGCCCTCATGAGGCATCTGAACAGCCCTCATGAGGCATCTGAACAGCTCTCATGAGGCATCTGAACAGCCCTCATGAGGCATCTGAACAGCTCTCATGAGGCATCTGAACAGCTCTTATGAGGCATCTGAACAGCTCTTATGAGGCATCTGAACAGCTCTTATGAGGCATCTGAACAGCCCTCATGAGGCATCTGAACAGCTCTTATGAGGCATCTGAACAGCTCTTATGAGGCATCTGAACAGCTCTTATGAGGCATCTGAACAGCTCTTATGAGGCATCTGAACAGCCCTTATGAGGCATCTGAACAGCTCTCATGAGGCATCTGAACAGCTCTCATGAGGCATCTGAACAGCCCTCATGAGGCATCTGAACAGCTCTCATGAGGCATCTGAACAGCTCTCATGAGGCATCTGAACAGCCCTCATGAGGCATCTGAACAGCCCTTATGAGGCATCTGAACAGCCCTCATGAGGCATCTGAACAGCTCTCATGAGGCATCTGAACAGCTCTTATGAGGCATCTGAACAGCTCTCATGAGGCATCTGAACAGCTCTCATGAGGCATCTGAACAGCTCTCATGAGGCATCTGAACAGCCCTCATGAGGCATCTGAACAGCCCTCATGAGGCATCTGAACAGCTCTTATGAGGCATCTGAACAGCTCTCATGAGGCATCTGAACAGCTCTTATGAGGCATCTGAACAGCTCTCATGAGGCATCTGAACAGCCCTCATGAGGCATCTGAACAGCTCTTATGAGGCATCTGAACAGCTCTCATGAGGCATCTGAACAGCTCTCATGAGGCATCTGAACAGCCCTCATGAGCATCTGAACAGCTCTTATGAGGCATCTGAACAGCTCTCATGAGGCATCTGAACAGCTCTCATGAGGCATCTGAACAGCCCTCATGAGGCATCTGAACAGCTCTTATGAGGCATCTGAACAGCTCTCATGAGGCATCTGAACAGCTCTCATGAGGCATCTGAAGAGCTCTTATGAGGCATCTGAACAGCTCTCATGAGGCATCTGAACAGCCCTCATGAGAGCTGTTCAGATGCCCCATGAGGCATCTGAACAGCTCTTATGAGGCATCTGAACAGCTCTTATGAGGCATCTGAACAGCCCTCATGAGGCATCTGAACAGCTCTTATGAGGCATCTGAACAGCTCTTATGAGGCATCTGAACAGCTCTCATGAGGCATCTGAACAGCCCTCATGAGGCATCTGAACAGCTCTCATGAGGCATCTGAACAGCTCTCATGAGGCATCTGAACAGCCCTTATGAGGCATCTGAACAGCTCTCATGAGGCATCTGAACAGCTCTCATGAGGCATCTGAACAGCTCTTATGAGGCATCTGAACAGCTCTCATGAGGCATCTGAACAGCTCTCATGAGGCATCTGAACAGCCCTCATGAGGCATCTGAACAGCTCTCATGAGGCATCTGAACAGCTCTTATGAGGCATCTGAACAGCTCTCATGAGGCATCTGAACAGCCCTCATGAGGCATCTGAACAGCTCTCATGAGGCATCTGAACAGCTCTCATGAGGCATCTGAACAGCCCTCATGAGGCATCTGAACAGCTCTCATGAGGCATCTGAACAGCTCTCATGAGGCATCTGAACAGCTCTCATGAGGCATCTGAACAGCCCTCATGAGGCATCTGAACAGCTCTTATGAGGCATCTGAACAGCTCTCATGAGGCATCTGAACAGCTCTCATGAGGCATCTGAACAGCTCTCATGAGGCATCTGAACAGCTCTTATGAGGCATCTGAACAGCTCTCATGAGGCATCTGAACAGCTCTCATGAGGCATCTGAACAGCTCTTATGAGGCATCTGAACAGCTCTTATGAGGCATCTGAACAGCTCTCATGAGGCATCTGAACAGCCCTCATGAGGCATCTGAACAGCTCTCATGAGGCATCTGAACAGCTCTCATGAGGCATCTGAACAGCTCTCATGAGGCATCTGAACAGCTCTCATGAGGCATCTGAACAGCCCTCATGAGGCATCTGAACAGCCCTGATGAGGCATCTGAACAGCTCTCATGAGGCATCTGAACAGCCCTCATGAGGCATCTGAACAGCCCTCATGAGGCATCTGAACAGCCCTCATGAGAGCTGTTCAGATGCCTCATGAGGCATCTGAACAGCTCTCATGAGGCATCTGAACAGCCCTCATGAGGCATCTGAACAGCCTCATGAGGCATCTGAACAGCTCTCATGAGGCATCTGAACAGCTCTCATGAGGCATCTGAACAGCTCTCATGAGGCATCTGAACAGCTCTCATGAGGCATCTGAACAGCCCTCATGAGGCATCTGAACAGCCCTGATGAGGCATCTGAACAGCTCTCATGAGGCATCTGAACAGCCCTCATGAGGCATCTGAACAGCCCTCATGAGGCATCTGAACAGCCCTCATGAGAGCTGTTCAGATGCCTCATGAGGCATCTGAACAGCTCTCATGAGGCATCTGAACAGCCCTCATGAGGCATCTGAACAGCCCTCATGAGGCATCTGAACAGCTCTCATGAGAGCTGTTCAGATGCCCCATGAGGCATCTGAACAGCTCTTATGAGGCATCTGAACAGCTCTTATGAGGCATCTGAACAGCCCTCATGAGGCATCTGAACAGCCCTCATGAGGCATCTGAACAGCCCTCATGAGAGCTGTTCAGATGCCTCATGAGGCATCTGAACAGCTCTCATGAGGCATCTGAACAGCCCTCATGAGGCATCTGAACAGCCCTCATGAGGCATCTGAACAGCTCTCATGAGAGCTGTTCAGATGCCCCATGAGGCATCTGAACAGCTCTTATGAGGCATCTGAACAGCCCTCATGAGGCATCTGAACAGCTCTCATGAGGCATCTGAACAGCTCTTATGAGGCATCTGAACAGCCCTCATGAGGCATCTGAACAGCCCTCATGAGGCATCTGAACAGCCCTCATGAGGCATCTGAACAGCCCTCATGAGGCATCTGAACAGCTCTCATGAGGCATCTGAACAGCCCTCATGAGGCATCTGAACAGCTCTCATGAGGCATCTGAACAGCTCTCATGAGGCATCTGAACAGCTCTTATGAGGCATCTGAACAGCCCTCATGAGGCATCTGAACAGCTCTCATGAGGCATCTGAACAGCCCTCATGAGGCATCTGAACAGCTCTCATGAGGCATCTGAACAGCTCTCATGAGGCATCTGAACAGCTCTTATGAGGCATCTGAACAGCCCTTATGAGGCATCTGAACAGCCCTCATGAGGCATCTGAACAGCTCTTATGAGGCATCTGAACAGCTCTCATGAGGCATCTGAACAGCCCTCATGAGGCATCTGAACAGCTCTTATGAGGCATCTGAACAGCCCTTATGAGGCATCTGAACAGCTCTCATGAGGCATCTGAACAGCCCTTATGAGGCATCTGAACAGCTCTCATGAGGCATCTGAACAGCCCTCATGAGGCATCTGAACAGCCCTCATGAGGCATCTGAACAGCTCTCATGAGGCATCTGAACAGCCCTCATGAGGCATCTGAACAGCCCTCATGAGGCATCTGAACAGCCCTCATGAGGCATCTGAACAGCCCTCATGAGGCATCTGAACAGCCCTCATGAGGCATCTGAACAGCTCTTATGAGGCATCTGAACAGCCCTCATGAGGCATCTGAACAGCTCTTATGAGGCATCTGAACAGCCCTCATGAGGCATCTGAACAGCCCTCATGAGGCATCTGAACAGCCCTCATGAGGCATCTGAACAGCTCTCATGAGGCATCTGAACAGCTCTCATGAGGCATCTGAACAGCTCTCATGAGGCATCTGAACAGCTCTCATGAGGCATCTGAACAGCTCTCATGAGGCATCTGAACAGCTCTTATGAGGCATCTGAACAGCCCATGAGGCATCTGAACAGCCCTCATGAGGCATCTGAACAGCCCTCATGAGGCATCTGAACAGCCCTCATGAGGCATCTGAACAGCCCTCATGAGGCATCTGAACAGCTCTTATGAGGCATCTGAACAGCCCTCATGAGGCATCTGAACAGCTCTTATGAGGCATCTGAACAGCCCTCATGAGGCATCTGAACAGCCCTTATGAGGCATCTGAACAGCCCTCATGAGGCATCTGAACAGCCCTCATGAGGCATCTGAACAGCTCTTATGAGGCATCTGAACAGCCCTCATGAGGCATCTGAACAGCCCTCATGAGGCATCTGAACAGCCCTCATGAGGCATCTGAACAGCTCTCATGAGGCATCTGAACAGCTCTCATGAGGCATCTGAACAGCTCTCATGAGGCATCTGAACAGCTCTCATGAGGCATCTGAACAGCCCTCATGAGGCATCTGAACAGCCCTCATGAGGCATCTGAACAGCTCTCATGAGGCATCTGAACAGCTCTCATGAGGCATCTGAACAGCCCTCATGAGGCATCTGAACAGCTCTTATGAGGCATCTGAACAGCTCTCATGAGGCATCTGAACAGCCCTCATGAGGCATCTGAACAGCTCTCATGAGGCATCTGAACAGCTCTCATGAGGCATCTGAACAGCTCTCATGAGGCATCTGAACAGCTCTCATGAGGCATCTGAACAGCCCTCATGAGGCATCTGAACAGCCCTCATGAGGCATCTGAACAGCCCCATGAGGCATCTGAACAGCTCTCATGAGGCATCTGAACAGCCCTCATGAGGCATCTGAACAGCTCTCATGAGGCATCTGAACAGCTCTCATGAGGCATCTGAACAGCCCTCATGAGGCATCTGAACAGCCCTCATGAGGCATCTGAACAGCCCTCATGAGGCATCTGAACAGCCCTCATGAGGCATCTGAACAGCCCTCATGAGGCATCTGAACAGCTCTCATGAGGCATCTGAACAGCCCTCATGAGGCATCTGAACAGCTCTCATGAGGCATCTGAACAGCTCTCATGAGGCATCTGAACAGCCCTCATGAGGCATCTGAACAGCCCTCATGAGGCATCTGAACAGCTCTCATGAGGCATCTGAACAGCCCTCATGAGGCATCTGAACAGCCTCATGAGGCATCTGAACAGCCCTCATGAGGCATCTGAACAGCTCTCATGAGGCATCTGAACAGCTCTCATGAGGCATCTGAACAGCCCTCATGAGGCATCTGAACAGCTCTCATGAGGCATCTGAACAGCTCTCATGAGGCATCTGAACAGCTCTCATGAGGCATCTGAACAGCTCTCATGAGGCATCTGAACAGCCCTTATGAGGCATCTGAACAGCTCTCATGAGGCATCTGAACAGCTCTCATGAGGCATCTGAACAGCCCTCATGAGGCATCTGAACAGCTCTTATGAGGCATCTGAACAGCCCTCATGAGGCATCTGAACAGCCCTCATGAGGCATCTGAACAGCTCTCATGAGGCATATGAACAGCTCTCATGAGGCATCTGAACAGCTCTTATGAGGCATCTGAACAGCTCTTATGAGGCATCTGAACAGCTCTCATGAGGCATCTGAACAGCTCTTATGAGGCATCTGAACAGCCCTCATGAGGCATCTGAACAGCCCTCATGAGGCATCTGAACAGCTCTTATGAGGCATCTGAACAGCCCTCATGAGGCATCTGAACAGCCCTCATGAGGCATCTGAACAGCTCTCATGAGGCATATGAACAGCTCTCATGAGGCATCTGAACAGCTCTCATGAGGCATCTGAACAGCTCTTATGAGGCATCTGAACAGCTCTTATGAGGCATCTGAACAGCTCTTATGAGGCATCTGAACAGCTCTTATGAGGCATCTGAACAGCTCTTATGAGGCATCTGAACAGCTCTTATGAGGCATCTGAACAGCTCTTATGAGGCATCTGAACAGCTCTTATGAGGCATCTGAACAGCTCTTATGAGGCATCTGAACAGCTCTTATGAGGCATCTGAACAGCTCTTATGAGGCATCTGAACAGCTCTCATGAGGCATCTGAACAGCCCTCATGAGGCATCTGAACAGCTCTCATGAGGCATCTGAACAGCTCTCATGAGGCATCTGAACAGCCCTCATGAGGCATCTGAACAGCTCTCATGAGGCATCTGAACAGCCCTCATGAGGCATCTGAACAGCCCTCATGAGGCATCTGAACAGCTCTCATGAGGCATCTGAACAGCCCTCATGAGGCATCTGACAGCTCTCATGAGGCATCTGAACAGCTCTCATGAGGCATCTGAACAGCCCTCATGAGGCATCTGAACAGCCCTCATGAGGCATCTGAACAGCTCTCATGAGGCATCTGAACAGCCCTTATGAGGCATCTGAACAGCCTCATGAGGCATCTGAACAGCCCTCATGAGCATCTGAACAGCCCTCATGAGGCATCTGAACAGCCCTCATGAGGCATCTGAACAGCTCTCATGAGGCATCTGAACAGCCCTCATGAGGCATCTGAACAGCCCTCATGAGGCATCTGAACAGCTCTTATGAGGCATCTGAACAGCTCTCATGAGGCATCTGAACAGCCCTCATGAGGCATCTGAACAGCCCTCATGAGGCATCTGAACAGCTCTCATGAGGCATCTGAACAGCTCTCATGAGGCATCTGAACAGCTCTCATGAGGCATCTGAACAGCCCTCATGAGGCATCTGAACAGCCCTTATGAGGCATCTGAACAGCCCTCATGAGGCATCTGAACAGCTCTCATGAGGCATCTGAACAGCTTATGAGGCATCTGAACAGCTCTCATGAGCATCTGAACAGCTCTCATGAGGCATCTGAACAGCTCTTATGAGGCATCTGAACAGCCCTCATGAGGCATCTGAACAGCCCTTATGAGGCATCTGAACAGCTCTTATGAGGCATCTGAACAGCTCTCATGAGGCATCTGAACAGCTCTTATGAGGCATCTGAACAGCTCTCATGAGGCATCTGAACAGCTCTCATGAGGCATCTGAACAGCTCTCATGAGGCATCTGAACAGCTCTCATGAGGCATCTGAACAGCTCTCATGAGGCATCTGAACAGCTCTCATGAGGCATCTGAACAGCTCTCATGAGCATCTGAACAGCCCTCATGAGGCATCTGAACAGCTCTCATGAGGCATCTGAACAGCTCTCATGAGGCATCTGAACAGCTCTCATGAGGCATCTGAACAGCTCTTATGAGGCATCTGAACAGCCCTCATGAGCATCTGAACAGCCCTCATGAGGCATCTGAACAGCTCTCATGAGGCATATGAACAGCTCTCATGAGGCATCTGAACAGCTCTCATGAGGCATCTGAACAGCTCTCATGAGGCATCTGAACAGCTCTCATGAGGCATCTGAACAGCCCTCATGAGGCATCTGAACAGCTCTTATGAGGCATCTGAACAGCTCTCATGAGGCATCTGAACAGCTCTCATGAGGCATCTGAACAGCTCTCATGAGGCATCTGAACAGCTCTCATGAGGCATCTGAACAGCCCTCATGAGGCATCTGAACAGCTCTCATGAGGCATCTGAACAGCTCTCATGAGGCATCTGAACAGCCCTTATGAGGCATCTGAACAGCTCTCATGAGGCATCTGAACAGCCCTCATGAGGCATCTGAACAGCCCTCATGAGGCATCTGAACAGCTCTCATGAGGCATCTGAACAGCTCTCATGAGGCATCTGAACAGCCCTCATGAGGCATCTGAACAGCTCTTATGAGGCATCTGAACAGCTCTCATGAGGCATCTGAACAGCCCTTATGAGGCATCTGAACAGCTCTTATGAGGCATCTGAACAGCTCTCATGAGGCATCTGAACAGCCCTTATGAGGCATCTGAACAGCCCTCATGAGGCATCTGAACAGCTCTTATGAGGCATCTGAACAGCTCTTATGAGGCATCTGAACAGCTCTCATGAGGCATCTGAACAGCCCTCATGAGGCATCTGAACAGCTCTATGAGGCATCTGAACAGCTCTCATGAGGCATCTGAACAGCCCCATGAGGCATCTGAACAGCTCTTATGAGGCATCTGAACAGCCCTCATGAGGCATCTGAACAGCTCTTATGAGGCATCTGAACAGCTCTCATGAGGCATCTGAACAGCCCTTATGAGGCATCTGAACAGCTCTTATGAGGCATCTGAACAGCTCTCATGAGGCATCTGAACAGCCCTTATGAGGCATCTGAACAGCCCTCATGAGGCATCTGAACAGCCCTATGAGGCATCTGAACAGCTCTCATGAGGCATCTGAACAGCTCTCATGAGCATCTGAACAGCTCTCATGAGGCATCTGAACAGCCCTCATGAGGCATCTGAACAGCTCTCATGAGCATCTGAACAGCCCTCATGAGGCATCTGAACAGCCCTCATGAGGCATCTGAACAGCTCTCATGAGGCATCTGAACAGCTCTCATGAGGCATCTGAACAGCTCTCATGAGGCTCTGAACAGCTCTCATGAGGCATCTGAACAGCCCTCATGAGGCATCTGAAAGCTCTTAGACGGCATCTGAACAGCCCTCATGAGCATCTGAACAGCCCTCATGAGGCATCTGAACAGCTCTCATGAGGCATCTGAACAGCCCTCATGAGGCATCTGAACAGCCCTCATGAGGCATCTGAACAGCCCTCATGAGGCATCTGAACAGCTCTCATGAGGCATCTGAACAGCTCTCATGAGGCATCTGAACAGCCCTCATGAGGCATCTGAACAGCTCTCATGAGGCATCTGAACAGCTCTCATGAGCATCTGAACAGCTCTCATGAGGCATCTGAACAGCTCTTATGAGGCATCTGAACAGCTCTCATGAGGCATCTGAACAGCTCTCATGAGGCATCTGAACAGCCCTCATGAGGCATCTGAACAGCTCTTATGAGGCATCTGAACAGCTCTCATGAGGCATCTGAACAGCCCTCATGAGGCATCTGAACAGCTCTCATGAGGCATCTGAACAGCCCTCATGAGGCATCTGAAACAGCTCTTATGAGGCATCTGAACAGCTCTCATGAGGCATCTGAACAGCCCTCATGAGGCATCTGAACAGCCCTCATGAGGCATCTGAACAGCTCTCATGAGGCATCTGAACAGCCCTCATGAGGCATATGAACAGCCCTCATGAGGCATCTGAACAGCTCTTATGAGGCATCTGAACAGCTCTTATGAGGCATCTGAACAGCCCTCATGAGCATCTGAACAGCTCTCATGAGGCATCTGAACAGCTCTCATGAGGCATCTGAACGCTCTCATGAGGCATCTGAACAGCTCTCATGAGGCATCTGAACAGCCCTCATGAGGCATCTGAACAGCTCTCATGAGGCATCTGAACAGCTCTTATGCGGCATCTGAACAGCTCTCATGAGCATCTGAACAGCCCTCATGAGGCATCTGAACAGCCCTCATGAGGCATCTGAACAGCTCTTATGAGGCATCTGAACAGCTCTCATGAGGCATCTGAACAGCTCTCATGAGGCATCTGAACAGCCCTCATGAGGCATCTGAACAGCCCTCATGAGGCATCTGAACAGCTCTCATGAGGCATCTGAACAGCTCTTATGAGGCATCTGAACAGCTCTTATGAGGCATCTGAACAGCTCTTATGAGGCATCTGAACAGCCCTCATGAGGCATCTGAACAGCTCTCATGAGGCATCTGAACAGCTCTTATGAGAATCTGAACAGCTCTCATGAGGCATCTGAACAGCTCTCATGAGGCATCTGAACAGCCCTCATGAGGCATCTGAACAGCCCTCATGAGGCATCTGAACAGCTCTCATGAGGCATCTGAACAGCTCTTATGAGGCATCTGAACAGCTCTCATGAGGCATCTGAACAGCTCTTATGAGGCATCTGAACAGCCCTCATGAGGCATCTGAACAGCTCTCATGAGGCATCTGAACAGCCCTTATGAGGCATCTGAACAGCCCTCATGAGGCATCTGAACAGCCCTCATGAGGCATCTGAACAGCCCTCATGAGGCATCTGAACAGCCCTCATGAGGCATCTGAACAGCTCTCATGAGGCATCTGAACAGCCCTCATGAGGCATCTGAACAGCCTCATGAGGCATCTGAACAGCTCTTATGAGGCATCTGAACAGCTCTCATGAGGCATCTGAACAGCTCTCATGAGCATCTGAACTCTCTCATGAGGCATCTGAACAGCTCTCATGAGGCATCTGAACAGCCCTCATGAGGCATCTGAACAGCTCTCATGAGGCATCTGAACAGCTCTCATGAGGCATCTGAACAGCCCTTATGAGGCATCTGAACAGCTCTCATGAGGCATCTGAACAGCCCTCATGAGGCATCTGAACAGCCCTCATGAGGCATCTGAACAGCTCTCATGAGCATCTGAACAGCTCTCATGAGGCATCTGAACAGCCCTCATGAGGCATCTGAACAGCCCTCATGAGCATCTGAACAGCCCTTATGAGGCATCTGACAGCTCTCATGAGGCATCTGAACAGCTCTCATGAGCATCTGAACAGCTCTTATGAGGCATCTGAACAGCTCTCATGAGGCATCTGAACAGCCCTTAGAGGCATCTGAACACGCTCTTATGAGGCATCTGAACAGCTCTCATGAGGCATCTGAACAGCCCTTATGAGGCATCTGAACAGCCCTCATGAGGCATCTGAACAGCTCTTATGAGGCATCTGAACAGCTCTTATGAGGCATCTGACAGCTCTCATGAGGCATCTGAACAGCCCTCATGAGGCATCTGAACAGCTCTTATGGAGGCATCTGAACAGCTCTCATGAGGCATCTGAACAGCCTCATGAGGCATCTGAACAGCTCTTATGAGGCATCTGACAGCCCTCATGAGCATCTGAACAGCTCTTATGAGGCATCTGAACAGCTCTCATGAGGCATCTGAAAACAGCCCTTATGAGGCATCTGAACAGCTCTTATGAGGAATCTGAACAGCTCTCATGAGGCATCTGAACAGCCCTCATGAGGCATCTGAACAGCCCTCATGAGGCATCTGAACAGCCCTCATGAGGCAATGAACAGCCCTCATGAGGCATCTGAACAGCTCTCATGAGGCATCTGAACAGCTCTCATGAGGCATCTGAACAGCTCTCATGAGGCATCTGAACAGCTCTCATGAGCATCTGAACAGCCCTCATGAGGCATCTGAACAGCTCTTAGACGGCATCTGACAGCCCTCATGAGGCATCTGAACAGCCTCATGAGGCATCTGAACAGCTCTCATGAGGCATCTGAACAGCCCTCATGAGGCATCTGAACAGCCCTCATGAGGCATCTGAACAGCCCTCATGAGGCATCTGAACAGCTCTCATGAGGCATCTGAACAGCTCTCATGAGGCATCTGAACAGCTCTCATGAGGCATCTGAACAGCCTCATGAGGCATCTGAACAGCCCTCATGAGGCATCTGAACAGCTCTCATGAGGCATCTGAACAGCTCTCATGAGGCATCTGAACAGCTCTCATGAGGCATCTGAACAGCTCTTATGAGGCATCTGAACAGCTCTCATGAGGCATCTGAACAGCTCTCATGAGGCATCTGAAACAGCCTCATGAGGCATCTGAACAGCTCTTATGAGGCATCTGAACAGCTCTCATGAGGCATCTGAACAGCCCTCATGAGGCA
Source organism: Trematomus loennbergii (assembly GCA_012861695.1). Taxonomy (NCBI): domain Eukaryota; kingdom Metazoa; phylum Chordata; class Actinopteri; order Perciformes; family Nototheniidae; genus Trematomus; species Trematomus loennbergii. The sequence continues at coordinate 70,288 of JAAOOA010000977.1, forward strand.
TCTGAACAGCTCTCATGAGGCATCTGAACAGCCCTCATGAGGCTCTGAACAGCCCTCATGAGGCATCTGAACAGCTCTCATGAGGCATCTGAACAGCTCTCATGAGGCTCTGAACAGCTCTTATGAGGCATCTGAACAGCTCTTATGAGGCATCTGAACAGCTCTCATGAGGCATCTGAACAGCCCTCATGAGGCATCTGAACAGCCTCATGAGGCATCTGAACAGCTCTCATGAGGCATCTGAACAGCTCTTATGAGGCATCTGAACAGCCCTCATGAGGCATCTGAACAGCTCTCATGAGGCATCTGAACAGCTCTCATGAGGCATCTGAACAGCTCTCATGAGGCATCTGAACAGCTCTCATGAGGCATCTGAACAGCCTCATTAGGCATCTGAACAGCCCTCATGAGGCATCTGAACAGCTCTCATGAGGCATCTGAACAGCTCTTATGAGGCATCTGAACAGCTCTCATGAGGCATCTGAACAGCCCTCATGAGGCATCTGAACAGCCCTCATGAGGCATCTGAACGCTCTTATGAGCATCTGAACAGCTCTCATGAGGCATCTGAACAGCTCTCATGAGGCATCTGAACAGCCCTCATGAGGCATCTGAACAGCCCCATGAGGCATCTGAACAGCTCTCATGAGGCATCTGAACAGCTCTTATGAGGCATCTGAACAGCTCTTATGAGGCATCTGAACAGCTCTTATGAGGCATCTGAACAGCCCTCATGAGGCATCTGAACAGCTCTCATGAGGCATCTGAACAGCTCTTATGAGGCATCTGAACAGCTCTCATGAGGCATCTGAACAGCTCTCATGAGGCATCTGAACAGCCCTCATGAGGCATCTGAACAGCCCTCATGATGAGGCATCTGAACACTCTCATGAGGCATCTGAACAGCTCTATGAGGCATCTGAACAGCTCTCATGAGGCATCTGAACAGCTCCTATGAGGCATCTGAACAGCTCTCATGAGGCATCTGAACAGCTCATGAGCATCTGAACAGCTCTATGAGGCATCTGAACAGCCCTCATGAGGCATCTGACACTCTTATGAGGCATCTGAACAGCTCTTATGAGGCATCTGAACAGCCCTCATGAGGCATCTGAACAGCTCTCATGAGGCATCTGAACAGCTCTATGAGGCATCTGAACAGCTCTCATGAGGCATCTGAACAGCTCTCATGAGGCATCTGAACAGCTCTCATGAGGCATCTGAACAGCCCTCATGAGGCATCTGAACAGCTCTCATGAGGCATCTGAACAGCTCTCATGAGGCATCTGAACAGCTCTCATGAGGCATCTGAACAGCCCTCATGAGGCATCTGAACAGCTCTCATGAGCATCTGAACAGCTCTTATGAGGCATCTGAACAGCTCTTCTGATGCATCTGAACAGCTCTCATGAGGCATCTGAACAGCTCTCATGAGGCATCTGAACAGCCCTCATGAGGCATCTGAACAGCTCTCATGAGGCATCTGAACAGCTCTCATGAGCATCTGAACAGCTCTCATGAGGCATCTGAACAGCCCTCATGAGGCATCTGAACAGCTCTCATGAGGCATCTGAACAGCTCTTATGAGGCATCTGAACAGCTCTTATGAGGCATCTGAACAGCTCTCATGAGCATCTGAACAGCCCTTATGAGGCATCTGAACAGCCCTTATGAGGCATCTGAACAGCTCTCATGAGGCATCTGAACAGCCCTCATGAGGCATCTGAACAGCTCTCATGAGGCATCTGAACAGCTCTTATGAGGCATCTGAACAGCTCTCATGATGCATCTGAACAGCCCTCATGAGGCATCTGAACAGCCCTCATGAGGCATCTGAACAGCTCTTATGAGGCATCTGAACAGCTCTCATGAGGCATCTGAACAGCTCTCATGAGGCATCTGAACAGCCCTCATGAGGCATCTGAACAGCCCTCATGAGGCATCTGAACAGCTCTCATGAGGCATCTGAACAGCTCTTATGAGGCATCTGAACAGCTCTTATGAGGCATCTGAACAGCTCTTATGAGGCATCTGAACAGCCCTCATGAGGCATCTGAACAGCTCTCATGAGGCATCTGAACAGCTCTCATGAGGCATCTGAACAGCTCTCATGAGCATCTGAACAGCCTCATGAGGCATCTGAACAGCTCTCATGAGGCATCTGAACAGCTCTCATGAGGCATCTGAACAGCCTCATGAGGCATCTGAACAGCTCTCATGAGGCATCTGAACAGCTCTCATGAGGCATCTGAACAGCTCTCATGAGGCATCTGAACAGCCCTTATGAGGCATCTGAACAGCTCTCATGAGGCATCTGAACAGCTCTTATGAGGCATCTGAACAGCTCTCATGAGGCATCTGAACAGCTCTCATGAGCATCTGAACAGCTCTTATGAGGCATCTGAACAGCCCTCATGAGGCATCTGAACAGCTCTTATGAGGCATCTGAACAGCTCTTATGAGGCATCTGAACAGCCCTCATGAGGCATCTGAACAGCTCTCATGAGGCATCTGAACAGCTCTCATGAGGCATCTGAACAGCTCTCATGAGGCATCTGAACAGCTCTTATGAGGCATCTGAACAGCTCTCATGAGGCATCTGAACAGCTCTCATGAGGCATCTGAACAGCCCTCATGAGGCATCTGAACCTCTCTATGAGGCATCTGACAGCTCTCATGAGGCATCTGAACAGCTCTCATGAGGCATCGAACAGCCCTCATGAGGCATCTGAACAGCTCTCATGAGGCATCTGAACAGCTCTTATGAGGCATCTGAACAGCTCTTATGAGGCATCTGAACAGCTCTCATGAGGCATCTGAACAGCTCTCATGAGGCATCTGAACAGCCCTCATGAGGCATCTGAACAGCTCTCATGAGCATCTGAACAGCTCTCATGAGGCATCTGAACAGCTCTCATGAGGCATCTGAACAGCCCTCATGAGGCATCTGAACAGCTCTCATGAGGCATCTGAACAGCTCTTATGAGGCATCTGAACAGCTCTTATGAGGCATCTGAACAGCTCTCATGAGCATCTGAAACAGCCCTTATGAGGCATCTGAACAGCCCTTATGAGGCATCTGAACAGCTCTTATGAGGCATCTGAACAGCTCTTATGAGGCATCTGAACAGCTCTTATGAGGCATCTGAACAGCCCTTATGAGGCATCTGAACAGCCCTCATGAGGCATCTGAACAGCTCTCATGAGGCATCTGAACAGCCCTCATGAGGCATCTGAACAGCCCTTATGAGGCATCTGAACAGCCCTTATGAGGCATCTGAACAGCCCTCATGAGGCATCTGAACAGCTCTTATGAGGCATCTGAACAGCCTCATGAGCATCTGAACAGCTCTCATGAGGCATCTGAACAGCTCTCATGAGGCATCTGAACAGCCTCATGAGGCATCTGAACAGCCCTCATGAGCATCTGAACAGCCCTCATGAGGCATCTGAACAGCCCTCATGAGGCATCTGAACAGCCCTCATGAGGCATCTGAACAGCTCTCTGAGGCATCTGAACAGCTCTCATGAGGCATCTGAACAGCCCTCATGAGGCATCTGAACAGCCCTCATGAGGCATCTGAACAGCCCTCATGAGGCATCTGAACAGCCCTCATGAGGCATCTGAACAGCCCTCATGAGGCATCTGAACAGCCCTCATGAGGCATCTGAACAGCATGGAAATTGACAATAAAGCTGATCTTTTGTACAGTGCTTTTGGTTCTCTCTTTTATTTACCACAGTCAACAGACAAATTACAATAGTGCATACACACCTTAGTGCAAAGATAAAATGTCAGTATCAAAACAGTACTCATACTGTATATTTGTATATTAATGAGTATATTATTATGTTAAATGTGTGTTAAAGACAATGGGATGAGGTTGAAGGCTCTTAAAAAGCTTTTGTATACCATCTTTACTGTGATAAATACATACATGTTAAGCATACACACCTGAAGAACTACGTACGTGCAGCAGATCATCTTCACTGTGTGTTGTCGCCCAGAACACCATACAGGTGAAATACTGAGTAGAAATACTGTCAGCAGAACAATGCACTTCATCAGTCATGACTTTTCAATATTTATAATAGTTTTTAAGTACTTTAAAATAGCTAAGTAATAATGACCAATGATGACAACCATTCATATTTTTTTGTTTATTACAAATTAAAGTAAAATATACACAAGTGTCTTGATTAAATGATTGTAGAATAAGGATTTTGGACGTTTGCCCTGCAGCCATGAATTGCATTAAAAGCAGCAAGAAACTTTGAATTGATTTCATTTTATACACATTTATATCTGAGTAGGCAATATCAATATAATCAATTACTGTAGTACATGTCATTCATTTATTTGTGATATAAAGTCTATGCCTAGGTGGTGCATATTCTGGAAAATCAATTGAGAAACAAAAAAAGAAAAAATCTCAAATTAAGTTTAAATGACTTCTTCTGATTTGTCTGACCATATGAAAGAGTTAGATAAGAAATAATACCACTAACATGTCTGTTTGCTATATATGAAGCTCCAGCCAGGAGACGTTTATCGAAGCTTAGAGTAATATGTTGTTTGTTTAATTGTACAAGAAAACAAAGAGTACTTTGGTGTTTTACAGGAGGTTTTGTGTCAAGATCCGTGAAGTCACCCACCAACAAATACTCCTGTAGATATTCTCTAAATTATCATTCCTAGACTTCCTGTTTCAAGTCATTTTTCTATTCTATTTGAGTTTATTGCGTCCTGGCTATAGTCTTTTATCTTACAGACAGATCTTGTTATTTTACTCTTGACAGGAAGTAAGTGAGTGTTTTTCCCAGGATGTAAAAGTATTCCTTTAAAATGTTGAGTTTCAAAGAACATTTTTGACATCAAAATCAAAAGAAATAGGATAACAATCACAGTTAAGACTGGCTGGCTGGTTGTGGTATGTCAAAACTCAAATGATGTGGCAGATGTGTTTTAGAGGTCCATAAATATCTAAATGATTAAAACTGTGATTATGGAAAAAAGTATTGCACAGTAAATAGGCTCAGCAGTTAACACACCTTTATTATATATCCTCCTGAGAGGAACTCACACTAACTCCTAAGATGTTCCCTTACTATAATTAATTAAAATATTGAACTCACAACACTGTTAATTACAAACTTAACCATTTCTCTTCTATAAATAGTGTTGTGTTGATGGACGCCATTTTGAAATACAATGGAATGATCTTTTTCAAAGCCACATATATGGGGTGGGACACAATAAATAAAGCTTCGCCAGTTTCATGGTGTCATGATGGTATCAGAATAATCACTTACATGTGATGTATAGGATGCTACACAGGTCACCATAAAGATAAAGTGTCAGGAGAAATAAGCAAGATACATTTTCTGTTTAATCGCCATGTAGGTTCTCTTTTATTTATCAGCAGCAGATCAATAAGTGTCAGTAGTATCAAAACAATATAATAACAGTGGCAATATATATATATATATAAAATAACAATAATAGGCTCAGCAGCAGACACACCTTAGTGCAAAGTTAGGTGTCAGTATTAATAACAGTGGCATATATATATATATATATTATAATAATACAAAATGTACTGTCCCAGATGTAGGCAATTTGGGGTGAAGTGTCTTGCCCAGGGACACAACGACATGCTGACTGCAGTGGGGTTTGAACCTGTGCTCCCCTGATCCGAACACCAACGCACTCAGCCACTGCGCCACACGCCTCCCAACAAGTCATTGTATAGTTACTAACGACGACAAGCTTTTCTTTTCTTTTTAATTGGAGGCCTGTTGGATTTAACCAGCTCGCTTAGCACTCCCAGAAGCCCAGCCTGAAAGCTATTTTGTTGCTCGCCGCCACCTCCACTGGCGCGCCGCCACCTCCACCTGGCGCGCTGACACCTCCACCTGGGGCGCCGCCACCTCCACCTGGCGCGCCGCCACCTCCACCTGGGGCGCCGCCGAGTCAGCCATCACCTTTAGAAGCTGGTCCTGCGATTCCTGGGCCTTGTGTGCATGCAGCAGCCGTTCGTCGTGCATCTCCTTGTTGGCCATGGCATGCCGGTCCTCATTTTCCTTGCTGGCCAAGGCACGCCGGTCATCCATCACCATGATGGTGTCCAGGAAGCTGTCATCCCGTGTCCTCTTTCCTAATAGGAGAAATAAGCCAAGTAGTTTTACAACATACTAGGAATGTGTTTACTAGCAGGTTATCAACAGAGACAACATTGGACATGGTGCAGGCAGGGATATGAGTGATATGTCATAAATAGTGATATATATAAAGAGTGATTTATAATAAAGGGTGATATATATAAAGAGTGATTTATAATAAAGAGTGATATATAATAAAGAGTGAATATAATAAAGAGTGATATGTCATAAATAAAGAGTGATATATTTTAAAAAGTGACTTATAAAGAGTGATATATTATAAAGGGTTATTTATAATAAAGAGTGATTTATAATAAAGAGTGATATATCATAAATAAAGAGTGATATATTATAAAGAGTGATTTATAATAAAGAGTGATATATAATAAAGAGTGATATGTCATAAATAAAGAGGGATATATTTAAAGAGTGACTTATAAAGAGTGATATATTATAAAGAGTGATTTATAATAAAGAGTGATATATAATAAAGAGTGATATATCATAAATAAAGAGTGATATATTATAAAGAGTGACTTATAATAAAGAGTGATATATAATAAAGAGTGATATGTCATAAATAAAGAGTGATATATTTTAAAGGGTGATATATTATAAAGAGTGATATATCATAAATAAATAGTGATATATTATAAAGAGTGATTAATAATAAAGAGTGATATATCATAAATAAAGAGTGATATATTATAAAGAGTGATTTATAATAAAGAGTGCTATATCATAAATAAAGAGTGATATATTATAAAGAGTGATTTATAATAAAGAGTGATATATCATAAATAAAGAGTGATATATTATAAAGAGTGACTTATAAAGAGTGATATATTATAAAGAGTGATTTATAATAAAGAGTGATATATAATAAAGAGCGATATATCATAAATAAAGAGTGATATATTATAAAGAGTGATATATAATAAAGAGTGATATGCCATAAATAAAGAGTGATATATTTAAAGAGTGACTTATAAAGAGTGATATATTATAAAGAGTGATTTATAATAAAGAGTGATATATAATAAAGAGTGATATATCATAAATAAAGAGTGATATATTATAAAGAGTGATTTGTAATAAAGAGTGATATGTAATAAAGAGTGATATGTCATAAAGAGTGATATGTCATAAATAAAGAGTGATTTATAATAAAGAGTGATTTATAATAAGAGTGATATATAATAAAGAGTGATATGTCATAAATAAAGAGTGATATATAATAAAGAGTGATATGTCATAAATAAAGAGTGATATATTATAAAGAGTGATTTGTAATAAAGAGTGATATGTAATAAAGAGTGATATATAATAAAGAGTGATATGTCATAAATAAAGAGTGATTTATAATAAAGAGTGATATGTAATAAAGAGTGATATATAATAAAGAGTGATATGTCATAAATAAAGAGTGATATATAATAAAGAGTGATATGTCATAAATAAAGAGTGATATATTATAAAGAGTGATTTATAATAAAGAGTGATATGTAATAAAGAGTGATATATAATAAAGAGTGATATGTCATAAATAAAGAGTGATTTATAATAAAGAGTGATATGTAATAAAGAGTGATTTATAATAAAGAGTGATTTATAATAAAGAGTGATATGTCATAAAGAGTGATATGTCATAAATAAAGAGTGATTTATAATAAAGAGTGATTTATAATAAAGAGTGATATATCATAAAGAGTGATATATTATAAAGAGTGATTTATAATAAAGAGTGATATATCATAAAGAGTGATATATTATAAAGAGTGATTTACAATAAAGAGTGATATGTAATAAAGAGTGATATGTAATAAAGAGTGATATGTCATAAATAAAGAGTGATTTATAATAAAGAGTGATTTATAATAAAGAGTGATATATAATAAAGAGTGATATATAATAAAGAGTGATTTATAATAAAGAGTGATATGTAATAAAGAGTGATATGTCATAAAGAGTGATATGTCATAAATAAAGAGTGATATATTTTAAAGAGTGATTTATAATAAAGAGTGAAATAGGGTGCTAAATCCTTTGAATCGTTACAAGGTGTGTTTTTGCATTTTCTAAATTGTGTAACTTGCTGCAGTTAAATACCATCAAACTATGTGCTATATGTGCAATATATACATATGCCATTAATAACTGTGTAATATATACTGGCTGCTAAATCCTAAGAACTGCTACAGGATTTGGATTTTGGATTTTTTTTTTGTATATCAGAATCAGAATACCTGTATTAGTCCCACAGAGGGGAAATATGCATCGTTACAGCAGGAAAGAGCCACAGACAGCTTCATGTTACATATGTTAAGAAAAGTACTAAGTTATGATATAATAAAAAATATAATAAAAAAAAAAAAAAAATCCAAAATCCAAATCCTGTAGCAGTTCTTAGGATTTAGCAGCCGGTATATGTTACACAGTTATTAATGGCATATGCATATATTGCACATATATCACATATTGCACATAGTTTGATGGTATTTAACTGCAGCAAGTTACACAATTTAGAAAATGCAAAAAACACCTTGTAACGGTTCTAAGGATTTAGCACCCTATATCACTCTTTATTATAAATCACTCTTTATTATGACATGTCACTCTTTATTATATATCAATCTTTATTATAAATCACTCTTTATAATATATCACTCTTTTGTTATGATATATCACTCTTTATAAGTCACTCTTTAAAATATATCACTCTTTATTTATGACATATCACTCTTTATTTATGACATATCACTCTTTATTTATGACATATCACTCTTTATTATAAATCACTATTTATAATATATCACTCTTTATTATAAGTCACTCTTTATAATATATCACTCTTTATTTATGACATATCACTCTTTATGATATATCACTCTTTATAAGTCACTCTTTAAAATATATCACTCTTTATTATAAATCACTCTTTATTTATGATATATCACTCTTTATTATAAATCACTCTTTATAATATATCACTATTTATGACATATCACTCATTATTATAAATCACTCTTTATAATATATCACTCTTTATTATAAGGCACTCTTTATTTATGACATATCACTCTTTATTATATATCACTCTTTATAATATATCACTCTTTATTATAAGTCACTCTTTATAATATATCACTCTTTATTTATGACATATCACTCTTTATGATATATCACTCTTTATAAGTCACTCTTTAAAATATATCACTCTTTATTATAAATCACTCTTATTTATGATATATCACTCTTTATTATAAATCACTCTTTATAATATATCACTCTTTTTTATGATATATCACTCTTTATTATAAATCACTCTTTATAATATATCACTATTTATGACATATCACTCATTATTATAAATCATCTTTGTAATATATCACTCTTTATTTATGACATGTCACTCTTTATTATAAATCACTCTTTATAATATATCACTCTTTATTTATGATATATCACTCTTTATAAGTCACTCTTTAAAATATATCACTTTATTTATGACATATCACTCTTTATTATATATCACTCTTTATTATAAATCACTCTTTATTTATGAAATATGCATCGTTACAGCAGGAAAGAGCCACAGACAGCTTCATGTTACATATATAACATATTAAGAAAAGTACTAAATTATGATATAATATTAAATATAATAAAAAATCAAAAAAATCAAAAATCCAAATCCTGTAGCAGTTCTTAGGATTTAGCAGCCGGTATATATTACACAGTTATTAATGGCATATGCATATATTGCACATATAGCACATATTGCAATCACTCTTTATAATATATCACTCTTTATTTATGATATATCACTCTTTATTATAAATCACTCTTTATAATATATCACTCTTTATTTATGACATATCACTCTTTATTATATATCACTCTTTATTATAAATCACTCTTTATAATATATCACTCTTTATTTATGACATATCACTCTTTATTATATATCACTCTTTATTATAAATCACTCTTTGAGTTATGTAACGATATGCATCGTTACAGCAGGAAAGAGCCACAGACAGCTTCATGTTACATATGTTAAGAAAAGTACTAAGTTATGATATAATAAAAATATAATCAAAAAAAAAAATCAAAAATCCAAATCCTGTAGCAGTTCTTAGGATTTAGCAGCCGGTAATATTACACAGTTATTAATGGCATATGCATATATTGCACATATAGCACATATTGCACATAGTTTGATGGTATTTAACTGCAGCAAGTTACACAATTTAGAAAATGCAAAAAACACACCTTGTAACGGTTCTAAGGATTTAGCACCCTATTTCACTCTTTATTATAAATCACTCTTTATTTATGACATATCACTCTTTATGATATATCACTCTTTATTATAAATCACTCTTTATTTATGATATATCACTCTTATTATATATCACTCTTTATTATAAATCACTCTTTATAAGTCACTCTTTAAAATATATCACTCTTTATTTATGACATATCACTCTTTATTATATATCACTCTTATTATAAATCACTCTTTATTATAAATCACTCTTTATTTATGACATATCAATCTTTATGACATATCACTCTTTATTATATATCACTCTTTATTTATGATATATCACTCTTTATTATATATCACTCTTTATTATAAATCACTCTTTATAATATATCACTCTTTATAAGTCACTCTTTAAAATATATCACTCTTTATTATAAATCACTCTTATTTATGATATATCACTCTTTATTATAAATCACTCTTTATAATATATCACTATTTATGACATATCACTCATTATTATAAATCACTCTTTATAATATATCACTCTTTATTATAAGGCACTCTTTATTTATGACATATCACTCTTTATTATATATCACTCTTTATTATAAATCACTCTTTATAATATATCACTCTTATTTATGATATATCACTCTTTATTATAAATCACTCTTTATAATATATCACTATTTATTATGACATGTCACTCTTTATTATAAATCACTCTTTATAATATATCACTCTTTATTACATATCACTCATTATTATAAATCACTCTTTATAATATATCACTCTTTATTTATGATATATCACTCTTTATTTATGAAATATGCATCGTTACAGCAGGAAAGAGCCACAGACAGCTTCATGTTACATATGTTAAGAAAAGTACTAAGTTATGATATAATAAAAATATAATCAAAAAAAAAATCCAAATCCTGTAGCAGTTCTTAGGATTTAGCAGCCAGTATATATTACACAGTTATTAATGGCATATGTATATATTGCACATATAGCACATATTGCACATAGTTTGATGGTATTTAACTGCAGCAAGTTACACAATTTAGAAAATGCAAAAAACACACCTTGTAACGATTCTAAGGATTTAGCACCCTATTTCACTCTTTATTATAAATCACTCTTTATTTATGACATGTCACTCTTTATTATATATCAATCTTTATGACATATCACTCTTATTATAAATACCTCTTTATTAAAATCACTTTTTATAATATATCACTCTTTATTATAAGTCACTCTTTATAATATATCACTCTTTATTTATGACATATCACTCTTTATTATATATCACTCTTTATTATAAATCACTCTTTATGATATATCACTCTTTATGATATATCACTCTTTATCCTGTTAAACCCCAAGGACCCTCCGAAGGGTCCGAAAATGCTACATCTGCTAGCACCAGTGTGATCTCTGAAGTGTCATTTATGAAACTATTAATGTTCCACACCCAGCTGACGGGAAGAAACTCAGCTAACTGACTATACGAAAAAATAAAAATAATAATAATAATAATTCCCACAAGAAGCCTTTCAATGAGCCCTTAGCAAATACGGACTAATGCTATTTCTGCTCATAACTCACAAAAATTATCATTTATAATTATACTTTCTGCACAAACAACACATCATCTGAAAGCTGAGATTCCACAGATTCCATTGGCATAGGTCTCATCACTGCACGGTCAGAACTCACTGAGCTAGCAGCCAGAACATAGCAAATAAACAACATCAGTTGTCAAATCCATGACAATAATTAGCAGGTTAAATTTTTTTTTTTTTTTTTTTTTTTTTTATGGAATGAATAACTATAGTGATGATTCAATGTTATAAAATGATTTTTACAGTCTGGTACCTGAAAAAGGTCAAATGGCACTGATGGAACCAGATGTGCCCAAATGTGCCCAAAGCTTATTCCGCCTGGAATTTTTTTCCCTAAAGATCTCTAAAAAGGTCAATTTTCACTTGTTTTGCCTCAATCTTGATACAGGGTACATATTATATGTTATAATTTTGATTCCTAAAGCGTTTAGGCTACTAACCCATCATTCAAGGGTGGTTTTCACTATAAGTAATGGTTTTTTGTTAGGCGGAGGTAAGAATTTACACTTTTTTACTATGTTCCATCTGAATTCACTCTGACACAGAAACATCTATATTGATTCTGACACTTCTACATCCATCTCACAGATGTAACCTTGCTTTGAGAAAAAAGATGATTAATTTAACCCTTTTAGAAGTGAAGTTATAGTCATTTGTTCTGGGCATGTCATTTTCGAGCCTGAAACCTGAAAAACAGGCTTGGGGCTTAACAGGTTAATATATATCACTCTTTATTATAAATCACTCTTTTTATGACATATCACTCTTTATTATATATCACTCTTTATTATAAATCACTCTTTATAATATATCACTCTTTATTTATGACATATCACTCTTTATTATATATCACTCTTTATTATAAATCACTCTTTATAATACATCACTCTTTATTTATGATATATCACTCTTTATTATATATCACTCTTTATTATAAATCACTCTTTATAATATATCACTCTTTATTTATGACATATCACTCTTTATTATATATCACTCTTTATTATAAATCACTCTTTATAATACATCACTCTTTATTTATGACATATCACTCTTTATTATATATCACTCTTTATTATAAATCACTCTTTATGATATATCACTCTTTATGATATATCACTCTTTATCCTGTTAAACCCAAGGACCCTCCGAAGGGTCCGAAAATGCTACATCTGCTAGCACCAGTGTGATCTCTGAAGTGTCATTTATGAAACTATTAATGTTCCACACCCAGCTGACGGGAAGAAACTCAGCTAACTGACTATACGGAAAAAAAAAAAAAAATAATAATAATAATTCCCACAAGAAGCCTTTCAATGAGCCCTTAGCAAATACGGACTAATGCTATTTCTGCTCATAACTCACAAAAATTATCATTTATAATTATACTTTCTGCACAAACAACACATCATCTGAAAGCTGAGATTCCACAGATTCCATTGGCATAGGTCTTATCACTGCACGGTCAGAACTCACTGAGCTAGCAGCCAGAACATAGCAAATAAACAACATCAGTTGTCAAATCCATGACAATAATTAGCAGGTTAAATTTTACAATAATTTCTTTTTTTTTTCTTTTTTTTTTTTATGGAATGAATAACTATAGTGATGATTCAATGTTATAAAATGATTTTTACAGTCTGGTACCTGAAAAAGGTCAAATGGCACTGATGGAACCAGATGTGCCAAATGTGCCCAAAGCTTATTCCGCCTGGAATTTTTTTCCCTAAAGATCTCTAAAAAGGTCAATTTTCACTTGTTTTGCCTCAATCTTGATACAGGGTACTTATTATATGTTATAATTTGATTCCTAAAGCGTTTAGGCTACTAACCCATCATTCAAGGGTGGTTTTCACTATAAGTAATGGTTTTTGTTAGGCGGAGGTAAGAATTTACACTTTTTTACTATGTTCCATCTGAATTCACTCTGACACAGAAACATCTATATTGATTCTGACACTTCTACATCCATCTCACAGATGTAACCTTGCTTTGAGAAAAAAGATGATTAATTTAACCCTTTTAGAAGTGAAGTTATAGTCATTTGTTCTGGGCATGTCATTTTCGAGCCTGAAACCTGAAAAACAGGCTTGGGGCTTAACAGGTTAATATATATCACTCTTTATTATAAATCACTCTTTTTTATGACATATCACTCTTTATTATATATCACTCTTTATTATAAATCACTCTTTATAATATATCACTCTTTATTTATGACATATCACTCTTATTATATATCACTCTTTATTAAAATCACTCTTATAATACATCACTCTTTATTTATGATATATCACTCTTTATTATATATCACTCTTTATTATAAATCACTCTTTATTTATGACATATCACTCTTTATTATAAATCACTCTTTATAATATATCACTCTTTATTATAAATCACTCTTTATAATATATCACTATTTATGACATATCACTCATTATTTTGTATATCAGAATCAGAATACCTGTATTAGTCCCACAGAGGGGAAATATGCATCGTTACAGCAGGAAAGAGCCACAGACAGCTTCATGTTACATATGTTAAGAAAAGTACTAAGTTATGATATAATAAAAAATATAATAAAAAAAAAAATAAAAAAAATCACTCTTTATAATATATCACTCTTTATTATGATATATAACTCTTTATTATAAATCACTCTTTATAATATATCACTCTTTATTTATGATATATCACTCTTTATTATAAATCACTCTTTATAATATATCACTATTTATGACATATCACTCATTATTATAAATCACTCTTTATAATATATCACTCTTTATTATAAGTCACTTTTTATAATATATCACTATTTATTTATGACATATCACTCTTTATTATATATCACTCTTTATTATATATCACTCTTTATTTATGATATATCACTCTTTATAATATATCACTCTTTATTTATGATATATCACTCTTTATTTATGACATCACTCTTTATTATATATCACTCTTATTATAAATCACTCTTTATAATATATCACTCTATATTTATGATATATCACTCTTTATTATAAATCACTCTTTATAATATATCATTATTATGACATATCACTCTTATGACATATCACTCTTTATTATAAATCACTCTTTATTATAAATCACTTTTATAATATATCACTCTTTATTATAAATCACTTTATAATATATCACTCTTTATGATATATCACTCTTTATTATATATCATCTTTATTATAAATCACTCTTTATTTATGACATATCACTCTTTATTATATATCACTCTTTATTATAAATCACTCTTTATAATATATCACTCTTTATTTATGATATATCACTCTTTATTATAAATCACTCTTTATAATATATCACTCTTTATTTATGATATATCACTCTTTATTATAAATCACTCTTTATTTATGACATATCACTCTTTATTATATATCACTCTTTATTATAAATCACTCTTTATAATATATCACTCTTTATTTATGATATATCACTCTTTATAATATATCACTCTTTATGATATATCACTCTTTATTATATATCACTCTTTATTATAAATCACTCTTTATTTATGACATATCACTCTTTATTATATATCACTCTTTATTATAAATCACTCTTTATAATATATCACTCTTTATAATATATCACTCTTTATTTATGACATATCACTCTTTATTATATATCACTCTTTATTATAAATCACACTTTTAATATATCACTCTTTATTATGATATATCACTCTTTATTATAAATCACTCTTTATAATATATCACTCTTTATTTATGATATATCACTCTTTATTATATATCACTCTTTATTATAAAATCACTCTTTATAATATATCACTCTTTATTTATTATATATCACTCTTTATTATAAATCACTCTTTATTTATGACATATCACTCTTTATTATATATCACTCTTTATTATAAATCACTCTTTATAATATATCACTCTTTATAATATATCACTCTTATTTATGACATATCACTCTTTATTTATGATATATCACTCTTTATTATAAATCACTCTTTATAATATATCACTCTTTATTTATGATATATCACTCTTTATAATATATCACTCTTTATGATATATCACTCTTTATTATATATCACTCTTTATTATAAATCACTCTTTATTTATGACATATCACTCTTTATTATAAATCACTCTTTATAATATATCACTCTTTATTTATGACATATCACTCTTTATTATATATCACTCTTTATTATAAATCACTCTTTATAATATATCACTCTTTATTTATGATATATCACTCTTTATTATAAATCACTCTTTATAATATATCACTCTTTATTTATGATATATCACTCTTTATTATAAATCACTCTTTATAATATATCACTCTATATTTATGATATATCACTCTTTATTATAAATCACTCTTTATAATATATCATTATTTATGACATATCACTCTTATGACATATCACTCTTTATTATAAATCACTCTTTATTATAAATCACTTTTTATAATATATCACTCTTTATTATAAAATCACTCTTTATAATATATCACTCTTTATGATATATCACTCTTTATTATATATCACTCTTTATTATAAATCACTCTTTATTTATGACATATCACTCTTATTATATATCACTCTTTATTATAAATCACTCTTTATAATATATCACTCTTATTTATGATATATCACTCTTATTATAAATCACTCTTTATAATATATCACTCTTTATTTATGATATATCACTCTTTATTATAAATCACTCTTATTTATGACATATCACTCTTTATTATATATCACTCTTTATTATAAATCACTCTTTATAATATCACTCTTTATAATATATCACTCTTTATTTATGACATATCACTCTTTATTTATAATATATCACTCTTTATTATGATATATCACTCTTTATTATATATCACTCTTTATTATAAATCACTCTTTATAATATATCACTCTTTATTTATTATATATCACTCTTTATTATAAATCACTCTTTATTTATGACATATCACTCTTTATTATATATCACTCTTTATTATAAATCACTCTTTATAATATATCACTCTTTATAATATATCACTCTTTATTTATGACATATCACTCTTTATTTATGATATATCACTCTTTATTATAAATCACTCTTTATAATATATCACTCTTTATTTATGATATATCACTCTTTATAATATATCACTCTTTATTATAAATCACTCTTTATAATATATCACTCTATATTTATGATATATCACTCTTTATTATAAATCACTCTTTATAATATATCACTCTTTATAATATATCACTCTTTATTTATGACATATCACTCTTTATTTATGATATATCACTCTTTATTATAAATCACTCTTTATAATATATCACTCTTTATTTATGATATATCACTCTTTATTATATATCACTCTTTATTATAAATCACTCTTTATAATATATCACTCTATATTTATGATATATCACTCTTTATTATAAATCACTCTTTATAATATATCATTATTTATGACATATCACTCTTATGACATATCACTCTTTATTATAAATCACTCTTTATTATAAATCACTTTTTATAATATATCACTCTATTAAAATCACTCTTTATAATATATCACTCTTTATGATATATCACTCTTTATTATATATCACTCTTTATTATAAATCACTCTTTATTTATGACATATCACTCTTTATTATATATCACTCTTTATTATAAATCACTCTTTATAATATATCACTCTTTATTTATGATATATCACTCTTTATTATAAATCACTCTTTATAATATATCACTCTTTATTTATGATATATCACTCTTTATTATAAATCACTCTTTATTTATGACATATCACTCTTTATTATATATCACTCTTTATTATAAATCACTCTTTATAATATATCACTCTTTATTTATGATATATCACTCTTTATAATATATCACTCTTTATGATATATCACTCTTTATTATACACTCTTTATTATAAATCACTCTTTATTTATGACATATCACTCTTTATTATATATCACTCTTTATTATAAATCACTCTTTATAATATATCACTCTTTATAATATATCACTCTTTATTTATGACATATCACTCTTTATTATATATCACTCTTTATTATAAATCACTCTTTATAATATATCACTCTTTATTTATGATATATCACTCTTTATTATAAATCACTCTTTATAATATATCACTCTTTATTTATGATATATCACTCTTTATTATATATCACTCTTTATTATAAATCACTCTTTATAATATATCACTCTTTATTTATTATATATCACTCTTTATTATAAATCACTCTTTATTTGACATATCACTCTTTATTATATATCACTCTTTATTATAAATCACTCTTTATAATATATCACTCTTTATAATATCACTCTTTATTTATGACATATCACTCTTTATTTATGATATATCACTCTTTATTATAAATCACTCTTTATAATATATCACTCTTTATTTATGATATATCACTCTTTATAATATATCACTCTTTATGATATATCACTCTTTATTATATATCACTCTTTATTATAAATCACTCTTTATTTATGACATATCACTCTTTATTATAAATCACTCTTTATAATATATCACTCTTTATTTATGACATATCACTCTTTATTATATATCACTCTTTATTATAAATCACTCTTTATAATATATCACTCTTTATTTATGATATATCACTCTTTATTATAAATCACTCTTTATAATATATCACTCTTTATTTATGATATATCACTCTTATTATAAATCACTCTTTATAATATATCACTCTATATTTATGATATATCACTCTTTATTATAATCACTCTTTATAATATATCATTATTTATGACATATCACTCTTATGACATATCACTCTTTATTATAATCACTCTTTATTATAATCACTTTTTATAATATATCACTCTTTATTATAAATCACTCTTTATAATATATCACTCTTTATGATATATCACTCTTTATTATATATCACTCTTTATTATAAATCACTCTTTATTTATGACATATCACTCTTTATTATATATCACTCTTTATTATAAATCACTCTTTATAATATATCACTCTTTATTTATGATATATCACTCTTATTATAAATCACTCTTTATATATATCACTCTTATTATGATATATCACTCTTTATTATAAATCACTCTTTATTTATGACATATCACTCTTTATTATATATCACTCTTATTATAAATCACTCTTTATAATATATCACTCTTTATATATATCACTCTTTTTTTGACATATCACTCTTTATTTATAATATATCACTCTTTATTTATGATATATCACTCTTTATTATATCACTCTTTATTATAAATCACTCTTTATAATATATCACTCTTTATTTATTATATATCACTCTTTATTATAAATCACTCTTTATTTTGACATATCACTCTTTATTATATATCACTCTTTATTATAAATCACTCTTTATAATATATCACTCTTTATATATATCACTCTTTATTTATGACATATCACTCTTTATTTATGATATTCACTCTTTATTATAAATCACTCTTTATAATATATCACTCTTTATTTATGATATATCACTCTTTATAATATATCACTCTTTATGATATATCACTCTTTATTATATATCACTCTTTATTATAAATCACTCTTTATATTTGGACATATCACTCTTTATTATATATCACTCTTTATTATAAATCACTCTTTATAATATATCACTCTTATTTATGATATATCACTCTTTATTATATATCACTCTTATTATAAATCACTCTTATTTATGACATATCACTCTTTATTATATATCACTCTTTATTATAAATCACTCTTATAAATATATCACTCTTTATAATATATCACTCTTTATTTATGACATATCAATCTTTATTATATATCACTCTTTATTATAAATCACTCTTTATAATATATCACTCTTTATTTATGTATATCACTCTTTATTATAAATCACTCTTTATAATATATCACTCTTTATTTATGATATATCACTCTTTATTATAAATCACTCTTTATAATATATCACTCTTTATTATAAATCACTCTTTATTTATGACATATCACTCTTTATTATAATCACTCTTTATTATAAATCACTCTTATAATATATCACTCTTTATAATATATCACTCTTTATTTATGACATATCACTCTTTATTATATATCACTCTTTATTATAAATCACTCTTTATAATATATCACTCTTTATTTATGATATATCACTCTTTATTATAAATCACTCTTTATAATATATCACTATTTATGACATATCACTCATTATTATAAATCACTCTTTATAATATATCACTCTTTATTATAAGTCACTCTTTATAATATATCACTATTTATTTATGACATATCACTCTTTATTATATATCACTCTTTATTTATGATATATCACTCTTTATTATATATCACTCTTTATTATAAATCACTCTTATTTATGACATATCACTATTTATGACATATCACTCATTATTATAAATCACTCTTTATAATAAATCACTCTTTATAATATATCACTCTTTATAATATATCACTCTTTATAATATATCACTCTTTATTTATGACATATCACTCTTTATTATATATCACTCTTTATTATAATCACTCTTTATTTATGATATATCACTCTTTATTTATGACATCACTCTTTATTATATTCACTCTTTATTATAAATCACTCTTTATATATATCACTCTTTATTTATGATATATCACCTTTATTATATATCACTCTTTATTATAAATCACTCTTTATAATATATCACTCTTTATTTATGATATATCACTCTTATTATAAATCACTCTTTATAATATATCATTATTTATGACATATCACTCTTATGAACATATCACTCTTTATTATAAATCACTCTTTATTATAAATCACTTTTTATAATATATCACTCTTTATTATAAATCACTCTTTATAATATATCACTCTTATGATATATCACTCTTTATTTATGACATATCACTCTTTATTATATATCACTCTTTTATTATAAATCACTCTTTATAATATATCACTCTTTATTATATATCACTCTTTATTTATGATATATCACTCTTATTATAAATCACTCTTTATAATATATCACTCTTTATTTATGATATATCACTCTTTATTTATGACATCACTCTTTATTATATATCACTCTTTATTATATATCACTCTTTATAATATATCACTCTTTATTTATATAATCACTCTTTATAAGTCACTCTTTAAAATATATCACTCTTTATTTATGACATATCACTCTTATTATATATCACTCTTTATTATAAATCACTCTTTATAATATATCACTCTTATTTATGATATATCACTCTTTATTATATATCACTCTTTATTATAAATCACTCTTTATAATATATCACTCTTTATTTATGATATATCACTCTTTATTATAAATCACTCTTTATAATATATCATTATTTATGACATATCACTCTTATGACATATCACTCTTTATTATAAATCACTCTTTATTATAAATCACTTTTTATATATATCACTCTTTATTATAAATCACTCTTTATTATAAATCACTCTTTATTTATGACATATCACTCTTTATTATATATCACTCTTTATTATAAATCACTCTTTATAATATATCACTCTTTATAATATATCACTCTTTATTTATGACATATCACTCTTTATTATATATCACTCTTTATTATAAATCACTCTTTATAATATATCACTCTTTATTTATGATATATCACTCTTTATTATAAATCACTCTTTATAATATATCACTCTTTATTTATGATATATCACTCTTTATTATAAATAACTCTTTATTTATGACATCACTCTTTATTATATATCACTCTTTATTATATATCACTCTTTATAATATATCACTCTTTATTTATGATATATCACTCTTTATTTATGACATCACTCTTTATTATATATCACTCTTTATTAAAATCACTCTTTATAATATATCACTCTTTATTTATGATATATCACTCTTTATTATAAATCACTCTTTATAATATATCATTATTTATGACATATCACTCTTATGACATATCACTCTTTATTATAAATCACTCTTTATTATAAATCACTTTTTATAATATATCACTCTTTATTATAAGTCACTCTTTATAATATATCACTATTTATGAAAATTCACCCAGACCTCTATACCTTTTCCCATTCAACAAAAACACATACACAGGAAATGAAGTTTGACTCCAACTGAAGCAGATTTATTTTAAACATGTTACCAACATAATACACAAGAAAACTACACTCTAAAATCAAAAGGTAAAAACAATCACAAAGAACAACACACTGGCAAAACTGTATACACCCTGAATGTTACAGTGTTTGGTCGTGCCACTCCATGAAACAGTTCTTTCTAGAAGTGAAGCACAGAGGGACCATGCACTTCCTGCAGTACACAGGTGTCTTCACCTTTTTGTTGCCAGCATTAGAGCAGTTCTTGCAGTACTTCCTGAGCGCTGTGGCATCTTCCCCATAATACACGGGCATGCATGTGAGCGGTGGGGGGATGGTGCTGCTGCTGCTGCTGCTTCTGCTGCAGGGACTCCAGCAAACTCCAACATCTCTGCAGCCAGCTTCTCCCTGAAGGACTTCTGGGTGTGTGGCTTCGTCCTGGCGGGGTCATTCTTCATCTTGTACAGCTCCTTGTAGAGAAGGAAGCTGTTCACCACTGCAATGTCCATAAAATGGTAAAAAAAAGTCTTGTACCATTTCATTGTTTTGTGGTGAACGCTGTAGTACCCAATCAAAGCGTCTGACACATCCACGCCACCCATGCTTCGGTTGTAGTCCACCACAGCGTCAGGAGCAGGAACAGTCTTCGTCTGCCACACACCAGCCTGTTTCACTTTCCGCTGGACAGTCTGACCGCTGAAGGCCTCGTGCACTGTGGAGCACATGGTCACTTCACGGGTGTCCATCCACTTCACGAACAGGATTTTGCCTCTCCTTATCCACCGCAAATCTCCCCTTTCTGCCTTTTTCGGTAGGTCATTCAACTCCGTCCGTGGAAACTCCATTTTATTTTTTCTAATGGTCCCACAACAGCCAATGTTTTTTGTGGACAAATCCTCAAAGAGGGCAGGGCTGGTGTAAAAGTTGTCCACAAAGAGTGTGTAGCCCTGACCGAGCAGAGGGAGAGGCAGGAGGTGGTCACGGAGGAGTAGCTGAGTCCCTGGCCTGTGGTGGACTCACTCTTCCCCGTGTACACAAAGAAGTTCCAGGTGTATGCCGTTGAGGAGTCCGCCAGCACAAACAGTTTGTACCCCCACTTTATGGGCTTGTCCTTCGTGTACTGCTTCATGCTGATGCGGGCCTTGGAGGCGACCATCCTCTCATCTATTGAATGTTCCGAGGGCTGGAAATGTGCTTTGCAGGCAGTAACGATGTCCGTGTAAAGGGGCTTGATCTTGAAGAGTCTGTCGTACTCGGGGGTGTTCCTTTTGCGCTCGTTTTCCTCGTCTTCTTTAGGGTCGCTCATGTGCAGCGACCACAGGATGGTTTCAAAGCGTGTCCGGGACATTTTCTCAGATGGGAATTGGAAGTTGTACGGCCATTTCTTCCTCCAGTAGTCCGATCTGTGGTGAACGTGGACGAGGCCGGAGAAAATGATAATGGCCAGGAAAACATAAAAGTCCCTCACAGTCAGCTCTTTCCAAACGTACTTCTTTCCAGCCTGTGACCTCTTCAGGGCGTTTGCATTGGTGTTGTCGATGAGCCTCTGGACCACGGAGGAGCTGAAGAACATTCTGAAGAGGGAGAGGGGAGACCACGCTGTGATGGGGTCTAACGCGGGGCCGGGGACCCTGGCTGGCATGAACCTGCATGGCTCTGGTCTTTGGTCTTTCTCCTCTCTGGTGTGCCACCTGAGGTCTTCCTCTGTCGTTCTGGAAGAGGGGGACCCACCTCTGGGGGACCCACCTCGGGGAGACCCACCTTCGGGAGACCCACCTCGGGGAGACCCACCTCGGGGAGACCCACCTCGGCCACGCTTCCTGGGTGTGGCTGATTTATATGACGCTTTTCCTTTTCTTTTGTGCTGCGTCTCTTCGGGTGATTCGGAATCAGATGAAGAAGATGATGGCTGAGGAGGGGTACGTGTGGATGGTCTCAGCTGAGTGGAAGCAGGCGATGATGGCTGAGGAGGGGTACGTGTGGATGGTCTCAGCTGAGTGGAAGCAGGCGATGATGGCTGAGGATGTGAGGGTGCAGCAGAAGCCATTTTAGGCTCGTAGTCTTCATCACTGTGAAAACAAATGTGGAAAAAAAACAAATAGATGAATTTACTGGCCTATACTTGTAAAAATGTAACTCCAAACAGACACGTAACATTATATGGATATATCCATATTCCAATTACTTTGTATTAGGGATGGGAACGATTAATCGAATATTCGAAATTATTCAGGTATTCGAATATGAGTCATGAATATCTTTTTTTTTTTTTTTTTTTTTTTGGGAGGGATGCCTAAGTTGATTACATATTATCAAATTGAATAATTCAATGTATACGACAGTGCCATAGCTAAATGTGTTAGGTGACGTCTAAAGGTGTGTTTTGCTCGCTCACCGGTCCCTCACAGCGGGCAGAGCTGCAGGTGCTGATCTCTCTCTCTCGCGTCGGTACTTCACTCGCGTTTATGTCCAAACCCATCAGATCTAGTTCTAATGCTATGGCTGCTGCCCCTGCCTACACACAGATCACTCAGACTCAAACTCATCTTATGTCATCAGATCTAGTTCTAATGCTATGGCTGCTGCCCCTGCCTACATGCAGATCACTCAGACTCAAACCTCATCTTATGTCCAAACCCATCAGATCTAGTTCTAGCTAATGCTATGGCTGCTGCCCCCCTACACGCAGATCACTCAGACTCAAACCTCATCTTATCCAAACCCATCAGATCTAGTTCTAGCTAATGCTATGGCTGCTGCCCCTGCCTACACACAGATCACTCAGACTCAAACCTCATCTTATGCCCAAACCCATCAGATCTAGTTCTAGCTAATGCTATGGCTGCTGCCCCTGCCTACACGCAGATCACTCAGACTCAAACCTCATCTCATGTCCAAACCATCAGATCTAGTTCTAGCTAATGCTATGGCTGCTGCCCCTGCCTACACGCAGATCACACAGACTCAAACCTCATCTTATGTCCAAACCCATCAGATCTAGTTCTAGCTAATGCTATGCTGCTGCCCCTGCCTACACACAGATCACTCAGACTCAAACCTCATCTTATGTCCAAACCCATCAGATCTAGTTCTAATGCTATGGCTGCTGCCCCTGCCTACACGCAGATCACTCAGACTCAAACCTCATCTTATGTCCAAACCCATCAGATCTAGTTCTAGCTAATGCTATGGCTGCTGCCCCTGCCTACACGCAGATCACTCAGACTCAAACCTCATCTTATGTCCAAACCCATCAGATCTAGTTCTAGCTAATGCTATGGCTGCTGCCCCTGCCTACACACAGATCACTCAGACTCAAACCTCATCTTATGTCCAAACCCATCAGATCTAGTTCTAATGCTATGGCTGCTGCCCCTGCCTACACGCAGATCACTCAGACTCAAACCTCATCTCATGTCCAAACCCATCAGATCTAGTTCTAATGCTATGTCTGCTGCCCCTGCCTACACGCAGATCACTCAGACTCAAACCTCATCTCATGTCCAAACCCATCAGATCTAGTTCTAATGCTATGGCTGCTGCCCCTGCCTACACGCAGATCACTCAGACTCAAACCTCATCTCATGTCCAAACCCATCAGATCTAGTTCTAATGCTATGGCTGCTGCCCTGCCTACACGCAGATCACTCAGACTCAAACCTCATCTTATGTCCAAACCCATCAGATCTAGTTCTAGCTAATGAGCTGCTGCCCCTGCCTACACGCAGATCACGCAGACTCAAACCTCATCTTATGTCCAAACCCATCAGATCTAGTTCTAGCTAATGCTATGTCTGCTGCCCCTGCCTACACGCAGATCACTCAGACTCAAACCTCATCTTATGTCCAAACCCATCAGATCTAGTTCTAGCTAAGCTATGTCTGCTGCCCCTGCCTACACGCAGATCACTCAGACTCAAACCTCATCTTATGTCCAAACCCATCAGATCTAGTTCTAGCTAATGCTATGGCTGCTGCCCCTGCCTACACGCAGATCACACAGACTCAAACCTCATCTTATGTCCAAACCCATCAGATCTAGTTCTAATGCTATGGCTGCTGCCCCTCCCTACACGCAGATCACTCAGACTCAAACCTCATCTTATGCCCAAATGCGGCGCAAATGCGCTCCGCAGCCGTTGGGAGGTTCGGGCGCTAACAGTTCATGAGCGTGCTCCCCCGCCCCCTGTCAACACTCGCGACACATGAGTGGCCAGCCTAAACAACAATAAGCGTTGCTTGGCAACCGTGTGTGGCGGCAAAGTACAAAGACATTTTGACAGGAGAGATTTAGTTTTGCCGGTATTCAACATATTTGACCAGTCATAGTCCGGTGATTATTTACACTCAGAAGAGTCCAACAGACATGGCGTCAAGAAGGAGTCATGTGTGGAAAGATTTGGACCAGGTTAGTGAGCGCGGTCTAGAGTGCAAACTATGCCAAATTAAACTTATATATACATACTATACCTTGCTATACCTGAGAGGGTCTTCTCTACAGCTGAGAGGGTCTTCTCTCCAGCTGAGAGGGTTCTCTGAGAGGGTCTTCTCTACAGCTGGCCTGATGTGTGAATCGCCTCTGCACATGAAAGCTGTAGGCCTATAGCTGTCAAACTGTGATCACCAGTTCAATACATTTGAAAATTCGACTTGGTTTCTAAACTTATTTGAACATGTATTTATTTTATTTCCAAAAGTTATTGAAAAAAATGTTTTCGAAAAAAAATGTTAGAATTTTTTTTTTATAGGATATTTACATTTCGGTTAACCGGTTTTTTGGGGGGTCGAATATTCGAATATACATTTGCTTTCAATTCCCATCCCTACTTTGTATATAGACTATTCTGCTCTATTTCTATTATATTATATTTTATTTTATTTACTTGCACTATTGTCTGTTGTATTGTTGGAGGAGCCTGTGACCTCAGATGCTCCTGCTGTCTGACATTAATACTCTCAAGAGGTTTGTTGTGAGCTGCAGCCTTCCCGGCTGACAGTCATACTCCATGGCGGACCTACTCCAGCTAAAGCACACATCCACTGCACCATGCCCGACGATGATCTCCTCCATCAGTAAACATGGACTGCTACAACGACCCAAATACATGCACCGAACCTCCAGACCAAAGTTTGTTTACTCCGGTCCGATCATTCCATCTCATCCCCCTGGTCTGCTGCGCGCACTGACACACCCCCTCTACTTCATCAGCACAACAACCAACACGTGCACTCTGCCTGCCTACGCCCCCTTCCCAAAGCACCCCAGCCTGTTCAAACTCACCCTCATCTCAAACTAGCTCTGTTTAACCTGTTAAGCCCTGAGCCTGTTTTTCAGGTTTCAGGCTCGAAAATGCCACTAACACAACACATGACTATATCTTCACTTCTAAAAGGGGTAAATTAATCATCTTTTTTCTCAAAGCAAGGTTACATCTGTGAATTGGATGTAGAAGTGTCAGAATCAATATAGATGTTTTTTATTTTAAAGGGGACCTATCATGCAAAATGCACTTTTGTACGTCTTTTCTACATGAATATGTGTCCCCGGTGTTCCAGGGAACTCACCAAGTGTCCGAAAACACAACCCTCTCTATTTTCCTCCATACCCAAATCTCTAAAAAAGGGGCTGCAACGGATCTGATTAAAAACTGATCCAGATTTGAACACTGTCCTGACGTCAGGACGGTGGCGCTACGGCTATTGGGCCAACTCCACCAATCAGGAAGAGACAGCCACGGCCATTGCCGTTCGAAAGCGCTGGAGACGCTGTAGTACATATGCCAGGCCTGTAGATGGTGCTGTTCTCACTGAATCTGCCCTTGCAAAAACAGAGCTATAAATTGTCAAATTGAGCAAAATGATGCATGGCTTAAATGCATGATCTGTTTGGTATTTTGAAAAAAAAAAAGTATAAATATGTCTTATATAGGTATGGTCCTACACTATATTATTCAAATATGCACGATAGGTCCACTTTAAAGTAAATTCAGATGGAACATAGTAAAAACATGTAAATTCTAATCTCCGCCTAAAAAAACCCATTACTTATAGTGAAAACCACCGTTGGATGATGGTTAGTAGACTAAAAGCTTTAGGAATCCAAACTATAACATATAATAAGTACCCTGTATCAAGATTGATGCAAAACAAGTTAAATTTGACCTTTTTAGAGAGATTTAGAAAAATAAAGTCCAGGCGGACTCACCTCTGGTAATTTGGGAACCATCAGTTCCATTTGACCTTTTTCACTGTAAAAATCATTTTATTACTTTGAATTATCACTATAGGTATTTATTCCATCCAAATACAACTGTTGTAAAAAAAACATACAAAATGAAGTTTGACTCCAACTGGAACAGATTTATTTAAAACTTTACAATGTTACAATATGTTGGCATGCCACTCCTGGAAACAATTCTTTTTGGAAGTGAAGCACAGAGGGACCTGACACTTCCTGCAGTACACAGGTGTCTTCACCTTCTTTTTGCCAGCATCATGGCAGTTCCTGCAGTTCTTCCTGATACGGACATCTTTCCCATAAAACATGGGCCCGCATGTGAGTGGTGGGGGGGGTGGTGGGGGTGGTGGTCTTGGTGTTCCATATTCCAACATCTCTGCAGCAAGCTGCTCCCTGAAGGTCTTCTGTGTGTATGGCTTTGTCCTGCTGGGGTCACTCGTCATCTTGTGCAGCTCCTTGTGGAGAATGAAGCTGTTCACCACGGCAATGTCCACAAAATGGTAAAAAAAAAGTCTTGTACCATTTCATCGTTTTGTGGAGAACGCTGTAGTACCCGATCAAAGCGTCATCCACGCCACCCATGCTTCGGTTGTAGTCCACCACAGCGTCAGGAGCAGGAACAGTCTTCGTCTGCCACACACCAGCCTGTTTCACTTTCCGCTGGACAGTCTGACCGCTGAAGGCCTCGTGCACTGTGGAGCACATGGTCACTTCACGGCTGTCCATCCACTTCATGAACAGGAGTTTGCCTCTCCTTATCCACCGCAGATCTCCCCTTTCAGCCTTTTCGGTAGGTCATTCAACTCCGTCTGTGGGAAACCAACTCGATTTTTTCCAATGGTCCCACAACAGCCAATGTTTCTTGTGGCCAAATCCCCAAAGAGGGCAGGGCTGGTGTAGAAGTTGTCCACAAAGAGTGTGTAGCCCGCACCGAGCAGAGGGAGGGGCAGGAGGTCGGTCACGGAGGTGTAGCTGAGTCCCTGGCCTGAGAGGAACGCACTCTTCCCTGTGTACAAATTGAAGTTCCAGGTGTATGCCGAGGAGGAGTCCGCCAGCACAAACAGTTTGTATCCCCACTTAGTTGGTTTATCCTTCATGTACTGCTTCATGCTGACTCGGGCCTTTGAGGTGACCATCCTCTCATCTATTGAAATGTTTTGATGGGCTGGAAATGTGCTTTGCAGGCAGTAACGATGTCCGAGTACAGGGGCTTTATCTTGAAAAGTCTGTCGTACTCAGCGGTGTTCCTTTTGCGATCGTTTTCCTCGTCTTCTTCAGGGTTGCTCAGGTGCAGTGACCACATGATGGCTCCGAAGCGGTCCCGGGACATCGCATCACCTGGGAATTTGAAGTTATATGGCCATTTCTTCCTCCAGTAGTCCGATCGGTTGGGAACGGTGACGAGCCTGAGAAAATGATAATGGACAGGAAAATATGAAATCCCTCACAGTCAGCATTTTCCAAACATGCTTCTTTCCAGCCTGCAGTCTTTTCAGGGCGTTGGCGTTCGTGTTGGCAATGATTGTATGAACCACGGAAGCGCTAAAAAAAAGTCTGAAAATGGAGAGGGGAGACCATGCTACAGTGGGGTCGAGCGCTGGGCCTGGGACCCTGGCTGGCGTGAAATTCAGTGGCTCTGGTGTTGGTCATTCTCCTCTCTGTTGTGCCACCCGAGTTCTTCTTCTGTCGTTCTGGAAGAGGAAGAACCTCGGCCACGCTTCCTGCGTTTTACACATTTATCTGATCCTTTTCCTTTTCCTGGCTGAGGAGCGGGAGCCCCACCTCGGCCACGCTTCCTTTGGTTGACAGATGCATCTGACGCTGCAGAAAGCTGGTAGAAACCAGACGATGGTAGCTTTGGAAGTGAGTGCTTTTTGGATGCAGGCTGAGTGGCCAATACTGGTGCAGATCTCTTTCTGGAGGAATGTGATGGTGAGGCAGGTGTGGCAGGTGTGGCAGGTGAGGCAGGTGTGGCAGGTGAGGCAGGTGTGGCAGGTGAGGCAGGTGAGGCAGGTGTGGCAGGTGAGGCAGGTGTGGCAGGTGTGGCAGGTGTGGCAGGTGAGGCAGGTGAGGCAGGTGTGGCTGGGTGAAAGTAGACAATGGTGAAGCCATTTCATCCTCATCTCCATCACTATGAAAACAAATGTGGAAAAACAAAGAGATTAGATTCATTCCTGTGATTCCTTGGCAGTAAACATGCCATTGTGAGTGTGTGAATGCAATACATTTAGTGACTATAGATGAACACTGACCTATACTTTTAGTAACTGCAGGGTTCATACACTTTTTCACCAATGATTTTCAATGACTTTTCAATGACTTCTCCATGACCTTTACCTAATTTTCCATGACCAAAAAAATGACTCTTTCTCAGCGGTACCACATGTAACAGGAACATAAGGTCTGCATATGAAACATGTTGTGCCTATCTAAAACAAATCCAATAGTAGGCTTACTAGCTTCTACACGCTAAAGCAACTCAAATCTCTCACCAGCAAAATACCTCGACAGTTAAAAGCCATTTTATGTTTCATTACTATACGATACAGTATGTATTATCATTATAGTATTACTATTTTGGCGATTAGATAAAATATAAATTATATTTGATGCAATTTTTGTTAAATTTCCATGACTTTTCCAAAACTTTGGGAAAAATATTGTTTTCCAGGGTCTGGAATTAGCTTTTTGAATTTCCATGACTTTTCCAGGTTTTTAATGACCGTAAGAACCCTGTAAATGTAACAGACAAGAAACACTATATCGTATTTTTGTAATAATCCCTCTAATTCCTGCCAAACATGCCATTTTGAGCGTACATTACTTTTAGCAGACGCTTTTATTTACTATATGAATAATCGTACACCAAATAAATAAGTAATAGATAAAAACAGAGGGATTACCGTGGTGGAATTTCATCATCAGAGTCACAACGCTCCGGTTCCGTTCTGGCTGCAGGAGATCCTCGTTGTCTGACTCAGAATCAACGGGTAACATATCTGCATCGCTGTCTACATTAGTCACCATTTCCATTGCCTGTAAAGTCGTAAGCATCTCTTTCCTGCAAGCCATTATTTGACAAAAGTCAAAGTATAGAAAAAGTCCTAAACGCCAATCTTGTAGTCTGCTCTGTTATCTGCTGTCCGCTCTGTGCGCTCTGGGTCCTGCTGCAATTCCTCTTATTTACGTACTAAACACGGCGTAGAGTCTGCTGCGTAATGGGTCTGCCGCTGGCTGTCATACTTTATACTTTACGCAGGACCATATCTCTGGAACCCATTGGTCGATTTGAGTGATTTACACCTTTTTCTTAACCATTAGATCCAATAGAATCCGATGGGCATGTTATGTCAAGTTTGGACCTTCTCAATATAACTATGATTTAATTACAGTTTCCAGATATTGGAAGAGGCCCATGAGTCTCTTTGCTAATTATCAATGGTCTTTGCAATTAACAGCAGATGTACCCATGTTAAGTAAATTGGCAAAGGTCAGAGGAACTCCAAGAGAGGTCTTCCTCAGATATAATACAGTTAAAGTCTTGTTAGTTAGTGGTTCATATCCACCATGCATTAGCTAAGAAACGATAAGGATGTTGGTGTGTTAGTTAATGTAAAGAAATGTATGTGCGCTCATGTGCAGACGATATATATAGTTTGTTAATTGGATAATTCATATCCTGCAAGGCTCCTAAAGACTTCATGAGATAATGACCTTTTGACATCTGGAACTTACATGTTGCTCTGATGTTGGTGCGTCCAAGTTTAGGAGACTGACAATGTGTGTGCGTTAAACATGATTAGGGAACATGTTCGTGTGTCATTTAGGAAACCTATAAGTGTTGTGTGTTTCTGAATATTCGCGGGACCATTTCTGCGATTGGTTGCTCTTGAAGCAAGGTAATGTTTCCCCATTGTTGTTTAGTGGTGCGCAACTAAATAATAATGATTAATCTCAACTATTTCTGTGTTTGTGTTTCATTGATTCCTCTCTGTTTCATTCTTTCATGTTGTGTGAGTACTGGATCGCCACAACATTTTGGAGGTCCACCGAGATTGCCGATGCTGGGGTTGCTGTGTTTTTCCCTGGAGGTCTCAACTCACCCTGATCAGGCAGCTACATAGAAAGCTGTGGTAAACTCGAGGAATTGAGAAACCAGACTTGAGACTTCCACAGAAGAAATACCAACTCACAGTAAGCAAAACGTATTTGGAATGAAATGACTTTTGAAGTTGTATTGGTTAAAAGGAAGATGCAGAGGAGTGGATTTGAGATATTTGCACAGTTATGGTTGAGATCTGTTGATTGTTTGTTTTGTTTGTTGGTCTTGTTTTATGTTGATAAATGTTTATACTGGAGAGATCACTGTATCTGACCTCGTAATCTGCCTGAGAAGCTAAGGGTTTGATTGAGGGGATATGATCTTTGCTAGCCGTAAGGACATGTTATGCTGGAGGAATCACTGTATCTGACCTCGTAGTCGTGAATTCTGCCTGAGAAGATCCTGATGATTGTCTTAAGGTTCAGATATTCATTTGGCTGGGGATATGATTTGCTTTGCGAGCCAAGTGCACATCCGGTCCGTTCGGTAATTAAGAGATTAATAAGCCCGATCTGAGTTCAGGGAGTTAAAAGTATAAAACTTGCCTGGCGACTCTGTGAATTCACTACATACAAAAGTGGAGTTTTCCATGTT
Organism: Trematomus loennbergii; assembly: GCA_012861695.1. Taxonomy (NCBI): domain Eukaryota; kingdom Metazoa; phylum Chordata; class Actinopteri; order Perciformes; family Nototheniidae; genus Trematomus; species Trematomus loennbergii. The sequence continues at coordinate 103,537 of JAAOOA010000977.1, forward strand.
TTGTCAGACCGTAATGTAGAGTCTGTGATAAAGCGCTAAATGTTTTGGTATACCATAGTTTTAATTTCTTATTGGTCAAAGAAGCTGCAGTTTGAAATATGTCCCCCTTCTCCTGAAAAGGCTGAGAGTTCCAGCCGGGGTGTGTCTGTCTTTGTCTGTGAAAGTATCTCCCCCCCTTCTCCTGATTCTGCTCTAATTGTCGAGCAGCAGCTCGGAGTGTGTCTGCTTGTTTTTTCTCTAATGCCTGAAAGAAGGCTGCATTGTGTTTCTCTGTTTAAAACAAGGAGTGAAAGATCAACGAGTGATCTGAAGTTGGAGTGAATACATTGAAAATTAATAGATCAATGTGTGATTTGAAGTAGTAGATATATTGAAATAAATAAGAAACAATGATTTGTTGCTATTTAAACATAGTCTTTGAGAACTGATTGTTACCATTGCATTGCATTGTGAATTTCATGGTATTTGTCATTTGACTAAGAATTGTTACTTATATTTCAAAGGAACTTAATTACATACAGTAACGTTAAGGCAAAGTAAAAAGAGGTTTACTGAGTATATGAAGTACATTAAGGTAAAGGTTTTATTCAAATTAAATATAATAGTGGATTTTTCCACCTAGTAAGACATAGAAAGAGGAGAATTGTTAAACATAAATAACAAACTACTGTAAGAAATATATATTGTAATGTTATTTAGGAGTTGTATTTATCATACAATAGTGACTCTCATTTGATGGTTGTTTAAAGTAGATAGGAAACTGAAAACGCAAACGATTCACCACAATTGTATTTTTAAAGTTTATGAAGAAAGAGTAGTAAGTAATAACAGGAGTTTTTATAAGTTTGTCAGTCAGAAGGAAGCTGTTAATGTTTAAGCATGACAGAGGCTCTGTACGATGCTTGCTCAAGCCATCTCAATGTTGGATAAAAGAGGTCAAGTGTGATTGATGAGAGAAGCTTGTGGACAGGAGCAGCTGCAGGGCACAGTGAGGAAAGAGAGAGACAGGAGAATTAAGATGTTTTGAGTCTAGAGAGAGTAAATGTTATATAAAGTTAACTACTATTCTGGAAAATGTTCCTATGGTTTACTGTTTTATGAGTAACATAAAATATAAATATATTTATATTACTAGATATAAGAAAAACATGCTTATCTAGGTTAACAGAAAATTGCTATTAACCAGTTTCAGCTGCAACTATCCTATCTTTGTTCTAAAGAGAACATACGTTGCATTTACAATTAATGTTAAGAAAGTTCAAAATTGATATCACTAAAGACCGTTTTGGATTAATGGATTGTTCTTTAGGGCCCAGAGATATTTATTCTTGGAATATATGGCGTGTCTGTCATAAACATTCATGCTTAGATGGAATAAAGTGTTGAGATGTTGAGATGCTTTTTTGTTTTTATTGAAACAATTAAGTGATGAGGAAAGAAAACTGTTCCGTGATGATTTCTTTAGGTTTAGCTTTAGTAATGAAGATTACATTTGTGAGGAAACCACCAATAATTCCTTTAAGTGTTCCAAAAATATATTCATTAACTGTAATCAGATTACTTGGGTTTTTCAAATATAGGATTGAATACAGTTACTTGATGTTTTGTATTCTGTTACAACCTAACCATGCTTGTAACACAACTTAGATAAACAATTTGAAAAAATAGAATAAGCAAGTAGATAAAAGATGATCTATAGTGGTTAAGGAGGGTTTCCTTGTTTTGCTCATTGACTTAGAACTGAAGTAAAGGAGAATGGTGTTTTATGAAAACTGTCATTCCTCATGTTTTTAAAGATAAATCATCAGTTTTGATGGACTTTGATGTTGAAATGCATCATAGTGGAGAATGAATACCTTTTTGGTTTCAAATTTAAGAAGATTTTAAAGATGATGTGTATGTTCTTTTCCTGACTAGAATTTAAAAGCAGGACGTCAACTAGACAAAAGAGATTTTACAATGTAGTTGTACTACTTTTGATGAAGTAAAGAATCTGGGTAAACTACCACCATTAGTTTGTTTTAACATTCACATGTTTCAGCATTCCTGACCATATGGACACTCAGCCATTTTATAACCCGTTGGGGGAGAGATTTAAATTGAGTTTTTCTCTAGTAGCTGATTGGCTGTGATTACAGCAGCACTGGATAGTTATGCGCCACCTTTGGGTTGTACTCTGAATCAGTGTGTTGGTGAAATGTTGCTCACTACAGAAACAGAAGAAGTGTGCAAAGAACGCATCTCTGAGGAGGTTTTGACATTTTGCTTGTGATGGACATGAACCCTTGTTGTCAAGGCAACAGTGGTGTGAAGAGGAACTGCAATTTTTGGGGATTTCTACTGTCCAGAGGACAACGTGTGTCTGCTGATTGTACCACATTGATCCAAGAGTTTCCTTCCCTCCAGATGCCAGAGAGAGTTTCCTTGAGCACTGACCAAGGCCGTTTCTAGCTTTTTGGGGACCCTGCCACTGACTACAGCTGCAGAGGACAACGAATCACTGACTGTTCTCATTATGACAAGATCTTGAGACAGGCTTGTCTCAGACTGTTGTTCTGAAGAAATATGCAATGATTTTACAGCATAACTGTGCAAGAGTTTTCCAGAGGGTGGTGTAGAACATTATGCTTAGTGTTTAAGAAGAGAGGCTGCTTGTTTAACGATGGTCTAGAATACTGAAAAGATTAAACTATTAATATCCTTTATTTTGCATACAAGACATCTGATTATTATATCACACAGAATAATCTTGAAATATAAACTAGCTATGGGTAAAACGTGTGGTTGTTATACCATTGTTATAATGAACTAAAAATAAATAGGGAAATAGTGTCTGGTTAAAGATGAACTGATTTGATATCCTAGAAAGGGTTAGTTATAGTGTGAATTTACAAAGTATTTACTAATGTATTTTGAAAAATAATAAAAAAAACATGAGTCCAGTTTTTTTTTTAGAATTAAATTGTCTATTACAAAAAACTGTTCACCTTAGGTCTAGCTTTAGACTTTGATAGTAAAGGAGTATTTAGGTTTATTTTTTATATATCTGACATTTTTTAAATATGTTGGCTATTCACTAGATAGAGATTGAGGACATTTCTGAAGATTGAATATTTGTTCCATTTCTAATATTCCTATTTAAAACGTAATTTTAGAGTAACGAAGGCTGATGCTGAACTTGGAGAAATGTGTTAGTGGTTTGCATGATGTAAACAAAGAGGCTTTGGTTTGTTCAATCACCAGTTAAATGTGATACAGTAATAATGATTACTTCAGTACCTGGTACTGTAAAATGGTTTGGTATGATTGATTTGGCTAAAACTTTGTTTAACATCCTGATGTAACATTATGAGATATGTTCACTTCTAAGGGTAAACAAATTAATAAAAAGGACTATTATTATTAATTAATTCAAATAATTAATTGAAAAGGCCGATACTGCAGGTTCATTTAGGGATGCCTTGCAAGAACACATTAGTACATTAATAAAGTGTTGATAATTTGTTTGTTTAACATCTGAAAATTGTGCTGCGAACACGGGAAAAACTTTGTTGCATTGTTTGACATCAACACAATGTCACTGATTAAAAACTCCAGCTGGTAGAATATCAAAGTGCACTACTATAGGACATGAGATCTCGAGACTGACTTAGACTTTGCAAAGACTGAATGAATGTGAATTGATTTGTCAATTCCTGACTGTTACAGTAACACTGACCCACCGACAGTGATTTTATTTTGGGATGACACAATGCTTTTGGCAATGGATTTCTGACTATGCCATATTAGTTGAACCATTGTGAGACATGACGCATGAACTTTGTCTGACTATGCATGATCCCTGCATGACTTGATGACTATGTAACTTGATATTTAACATTGTTGATTCTTTTTGACAGGAGAAAGTTTTCCTGATGATGAGTCATAGGACTTTGAAATAACATTGTATGAGCAGATGGGTACTCTGAGTATCTTACTTGGGGAAACATGGTCTCTATGGTTTTGAGGACAATGTTTCCAGGAGGGGTATAATGGGTTTATTGTTCTTGTTCACGTGAATTTGTTAACCCTCACATGATCCAGAGGGCAAATGAAACAACTTTTTGCCTAAACAACTTTTTTCCTACATGGTTAAGCTCCTGATTGGGTTCTGCTAAAGATAGGTATGATTAAATGTATTGTTCGAAGTTGAATCTGATTGGTTTCAGCACCGTGGCTGAACAATTTTGCAGAATATGTTTGTTGTGTGCTTAGGAAATTGTGGGTAAGTAAAAACACAACACAAACAACATTTCATGGTTTCAAGAAGTTTAAAAATTATAGGTAAGACTCTAAGGCCTAGTGGTCGACTTAGGCTGTTAACCCAGAATGCAAGTGCTATTTTCTACCCAGGTCAAAGCTGTCTTTCCCTTGCAATCTGAAGGAGGGAAGATGGATCATTCTGAGGCAGGACTGGAGTATCAATGAAGGCAGCTGGATGACAGTTCCAGCTATTCTTCCACTGCTATTGTCTTATGGGTTTGGGTCAACACGAAGAACAAAACCCAAGATGTCTGAGATGATTTACAGCCAAGTATATTAGTAATCTCAAACTCCAGAGAAGAAGATCTACCGTAAACTGTTCTTTTAAAGAAGTCTCAGTTTTCTGACTACAGTTCCGTCCAATTCAAATGGTAATGATGTTGCTTCAGATGTCATCAAGGGATTTTGCTATGAGATGGGACATCACAGCATGAAGGCTAAGATAGATATTCCATCTAAAGGCTACGCATGGAGATCGGAACGTGCACACCTGAAGAAGTGTTTACTGGACAATATAACAGAAGCAGAACGAGTGGACCAGTTACATCTTGCTATAAGTGTTTTGGAAGATTTTTTATTATGTATAATCAAGTATTAAATTGAATGTTACTTTGTTATTATGTATGTATGTAAGTTTGTTAAACTTGAATGGGACAAATTGATTTTTTCCTCTTAAGCATACTGAGGTTTTTAAATGATTAGAGTAGATTAGCGCAAATTGTCTTTTCTTCCACTTTTTGTGTTATAATCAAAAAGGGGTTTTTGGCTATTTGTGAGTAGTACAGGTAACCCTGTGACTTCTGCCTTGAGTAAAATGATTATTCATTGATAGATATTTTTCAGAAAGTAATTTTGGACTTTCAAGGGCGGATCTCAAAAGGTTATTTGTAAGAGTTTTTTTTGTATGATCTGGAAACTTAAATTAATAAAAGGAGGGAATGTTATGTCAAGTCTTGGACCTTCTCAATATAACTATGATTTAATTACAGTTTCCAGATATTGGAAGAGGCCCATGAGTCTCTTTGCTAATTATCAATGGTCTTTGCAATTAACAGCAGATGTACCCATGTTAAGTAAATTGGCAAAGGTCAGAGGAACTCCAAGAGAGGTCTTCCTCAGATATAATACAGTTAAAGTCTTGTTAGTTAGTGGTTCATATCCAGCATGCATTAGCTAAGAAACGATAAGGATGTTGGTGTGTTAGTTAATGTAAAGAAATGTATGTGCGCTCATGTGCAGACGATATATATAGTTTGTTAATTGGATAATTCATATCCTGCAAGGCTCCTAAAGACTTCATGAGATAATGACCTTTTGACATCTGGAACTTACATGTTGCTCTGATGTTGGTGCGTCCAAGTTTAGGAGACCTGACAATGTGTGTGCGTTAAACATGATTAGGAACATGTTCGTGTGTCATTTAGGAAACCTATAAGTGTTGTGTGTTTCTGAATATTCGCGGGACCATTTCTGCGATTGGTTGCTCTTGAAGCAAGGTAATGTTTCCCCATTGTTGTTTAGTGGTGCGCAACTAAATAATAATGATTAATCTCAACTATTTCTGTGTTTGTGTTTCATTGATTCCTCTCTGTTTCATTCTTTCATGTTGTGTGAGTACTGGATCGCCACAACAGCAGTTCCCAAATGCACGTAAACATTACCATTGCGGACGTAATAGAGAAGCAAACGAAGCACATCTGAAAGTACAAGCCTTGACTGCAAAACTTTATACCCAGTTTATTGCCATAAATATGATGATGGATTATCAGTGAAACATTCTACGTGACACAGACACATTGGATTAACCTTGAGCGGCGTTTTATTCCGTTGAACACAACTTTTGATCACAAATAAAAAAAGGTAAGATGTAATTATTGTAATATTTTTGAAACCGGATGCCATTTACTTTCTCTTTTACGATAAGTAATAAGGGCATTTTGAGAGTGAGTGCTGTGCAAAAGTCCGTTAGCATTAGTTAGCATTTTTTCACTCAATGCTAATTCAAAGGCTTGGTATTACTCTTGTGTTCTTTTAGCAAAAAATTGTTCATATGGTCAGTTAGCTGAGTTTCTTCCCATTAAAAGGGTATGGACCATTAATAGTTTCATAAATGTTAAGAAGCCCTGGGCCATTGTCTCGAAAAAAACAGTGGGAGGGGTCCAATGGGGGGACCGTCGTCCTTAAGAGTTAACACCCGGTCTCTAAACAACAAGGGTCTCATTCTCACTGACAATAATCTGGACTTTCTCTGTATCACAGAACCACTGCGGTCAAGCCAGCCTCCACTTCGGAAAACACAGTCAAGCCAGCATCCGCGCGAATATCCTATGCATTACGGTAGCGGTCTGGAAAGACTGCCTTCGAAATAAAAGTGCTTACTCGGTCAATAACAATTATACCAAACATATTAAAATATGTACTATATAGGCCTAATGTGATCAAAAATAATGTAAGACAAACTACATATAACTACCACATTATAACTAACTGAATGTAAACTTAAAGAGTTTCAAAATAAAATACCTTTGAAGTCTCATATATGAGCTATCATCCCTGTTTTTAGATGACAATAAACTAAAACTGTCCAGTATCAAGACTTATTTCACTTCAGGGCCCAAGGCGCTTGAGGCAAAATAGGCAATGATGAAGGCTTAACTATTATATATGATGTAGACAGGTTCATATTATTATCAGTGATACAAAAAATATTGTAGATGTTCTTGTACTGTAAGTGTAGTGTACAAAAACACATATATTTGTTGCAAGTGTATTTAAGAATAGGAAGTTAACATATCATATCAGTGCCCCTAAAAATATACCTAATGGTATAGGACATAAGGCGGAGTGGCATACATCCTCATAAACTTCAATATGTCCAAAACCCATCTGCCCGTACGCTCACCTCCAGCCGACGCTCCGACCACATCACCCCTATCCTCCACTGGCTCCCCATCAAACACCGCATTGACTTTCAAATCTTACTTAAAAAAAAAAATCCAATTTTTTTTTTTTTTTAAATAAAAAATAAATAATAATAAAATTATAATAAAAAAAAAAAAAAAAAAAAAATTAAAAAATCGTACTTTTCACCTACAAAGTCCTCAACAACCTTGGTGCCTTCGCAGCAGCAGCAGCCCCCCCCCCCCCTCGCAGCTGCCTATACTTTTGAAAATATAACTCAAAGAGAAAAGTAACACTATATGGATGTTGAGGTATATAAGCCCTGTGCTGGGGAAGCCAACATACCATCCAGTTTGAGTGTGTGACTTTACTAAATTCATTGCAGGATACCATCCAGTTTGAGTGTGTGACTTTACTAAATTCATTGCAGGATACCATCCAGTTTGAGTGTGTGACTTCACTAAATTCATTGCAGGATACCATCCAGTTTGAGTGTGTGACTTCACTAAATTCATTGCAGGATACCATCCAGTTTGAGTGTGTGACTTCACTAAATTCATTGCAGGATACCATCCAGTTTTGAGTGTGTGACTTCACTAAATTCATTGCAGGATACCATCCAGTTTGAGTGGTGACTTCACTAAATTCATTGCAGGATCCATCCAGTTTGAGTGTGTGACTTTACTAATTCATTGCAGGATACCATCCAGTTTGAGTGTGTGACTTTACTAAATTCATTGCAGGATAATAAGGCGGATAGATGAATAATCTTAGACCAAGTAATGGATCAAAAAGAGAGATCACATACCTTTCCGATGGTGGAAGTACATAATCAGAGTCACTACTGTCCGGGTGTAGTTCTGGCTGCAGGAGGTCCTCGTCGTCCGACTCTGAGTCGACCGGTAAAATAGCTGCCCCGCTGTCTTCAGCCAGAATGGCCAGTACCTCCTCAGTGGTACAAGTCTTTTTCCTGCCTGCCATTGTTGCAATTGGCTTATTTGGCAAAATGGCAAGAAAGAGAATGAACAACTGCTAAATGCAAAGAAATCACCGTTCTTGAAACCTGCTGTGCGTTATGATGCGCCAGCTGCCAGGCAGACCTATACGTTACGCGGGACCCTAGAGAGCCTCAATAGAATCGAGGGCATTTTCATAAATCCATGTAAACATTACCATTGGTCAGTTCAAATGACTCGTACACAGCATGCTCTAAACCAGATGCCCCTACCTGCTCAACATTACACTCTGCTTATTAGCAATAAAGGTCATGATGGATTATCAGTAATCATTTCAAGTGACAGAGACATTGAATTAACCTTCAGCAGCGTGTTATGCCCTTCAACACAACTTTTGATCACAAAACAGCAAAGGTAAGACATAGTTATAGTTATTTTCTTTTTGGTCCGATCGGGACTTGAACCGGCGACCCTTCGGTTCCAAGACCAGGTCCCTACAGGCTGAGTCCCTACAGGCTGAGACCCTACAGGCTGAGACCCTACTCCCTACTGACTGAGTCCCTACAGACTGAGTCCCTACTCCCTACTGAGTCCCTACAGACTGAGTCCCTACAGACTGAGTCCCTACAGACTGAGTCCCTACTCCCTACTGAGTCCCTACAGACTGAGTCCCTACAGACTGAGTCCCTACTGACTGAGTCCCTACAGACTGAGTCCCTACTCCCTACTGAGTCCCTACTCCCTACTGAGTCCCTACTGACGGAGTCCCTACAGACTGAGTCCCTACAGACTGAGTCCCTACTCCCTACGGAGTCCCTACAGGCTGAGTCCCTACTGACTGAGTCCCTACTGACTGAGTCCCTACTGACTGAGTCCCTACAGGCTGAGTCCCTACAGACTGAGTCCCTACAGACTGAGTCCCTACTCCCTACTGACTGAGTCCCTACAGACTGGTCCCTACAGACTGAGTCCCTACTCCCTACTGACTGAGTCCCTACTGACTGAGTCCCTACAGACTGAGTCCCTACAGACTGAGTCCCTACAGGCTGAGTCCCTACAGACTGAGTCCCTACTGACTGAGTCCCTACAGACTGAGTCCCTACAGACTGAGTCCCTACAGGCTGAGTCCCTACAGACTGAGTCCCTACAGACTGAGTCCCTACAGATTGAGTCCCTACTCCCTGAGTCCCTACTGACTGAGTCCCTACTGACTGAGTCCCTACTGACTGAGTCCCTACAGACTGAGTCCCTACAGACTGAGTCCCTACTCCCTACAGACTGAGTCCCTACTGACTGAGTCCCTACTGACTGAGTCCCTACAGACTGAGTCCCTACTCCCTACTGACTGAGTCCCTACTGACTGAGTCCCTACAGCTGAGTCCCTACAGGCTGAGTCCCTACAGACTGAGTCCCTACAGGCTGAGTCCCTACAGGCTGAGTCCCTACAGACTGAGTCCCTACTCCCTACTGAGTCCCTACAGACTGAGTCCCTACTCCCTATTGACTGAGTCCCTACAGACTGAGTCCCTACTCCCTACTGAGTCCCTACAGACTGAGTCCCTACAGACTGAGTCCCTACAGACTGAGTCTCTACTGACTGAGTCCCTACAGACTGAGTCCCTACTGACTGAGTCCCTACAGGCTGAGTCCCTACAGACTGAGTCCCTACTCCCTACTGACTGAGTCCCTACTGACTGAGTCCCTACAGACTGAGTCCCTACAGGCTGAGTCCCTACAGACTGAGTCCCTACTCCCTACTGACTGAGTCCCTACAGACTGAGTCCCTACTCCCTACTGAGTCCCTACTGACGGAGTCCCTACAGACTGAGTCCCTACAGACTGAGTCCCTACAGACTGAGTCCCTACAGACTGAGTCCCTACAGACTGAGTCCCTACTCCCTACGGAGTCCCTACAGACTGAGTCCCTACAGGCTGAGTCCCTACAGACTGAGTCCCTACAGACTGAGTCTCTACTGGCTGAGTCCCTACAGACTGAGTCCCTACAGGCTGAGTCCCTACAGACTGAGTCCCTACAGACTGAGTCCCTACTGACTGAGTCCCTACTGACTGAGTCCCTACTGACTGAGTCCCTACAGGCTGAGTCCCTACAACTGAGTCCCTACAGACTGAGTCCCTACTCCCTACTGACTGAGTCCCTACTGACTGAGTCCCTACAGGCTGAGTCCCTACAGGCTGAGTCCCTACAGACTGAGTCCCTACAGACTGAGTCCCTACAGGCTGAGTCCCTACAGACTGAGTCCCTACTCCCTACTGACTGAGTCCCTACAGACTGAGTCCCTACTCCCTACTGAGTCCCTACTGACGGAGTCCCTACAGACTGAGTCCCTACAGACTGAGTCCCTACAGACTGAGTCCCTACAGACTGAGTCCTACAGACTGAGTCCCTACTCCCTACGGAGTCCCTACAGGCTGAGTCCCTACAGGCTGAGTCCCTACTGACTGAGTCCCTACAGACTGAGTCCCTACTGACTGAGTCCCTACAGGCTGAGTCCCTACAGACTGAGTCCCTACTCCCTACTGACTGAGTCCCTACTGACTGAGTCCCTACAGACTGAGTCCCTACTGACTGAGTCCCTACTGACTGAGTCCCTACAGACTGAGTCCCTACTGACTGAGTCCCTACAGGCTGAGTCCCTACAGACTGAGTCCCTACAGACTGAGTCCCTACTGACTGAGTCCCTACAGACTGAGTCCCTACTGACTGAGTCCCTACAGACTGAGTCCCTACAGACTGAGTCCCTACTGACTGAGTCCCTACAGGCTGAGTCCCTACAGACTGAGTCCCTACAGACTGAGTCCCTACTCCCTACTGACTGAGTCCATACTGACTGAGTCCCTACTGACTGAGTCCCTACAGACTGAGTCCCTACAGACTGAGTCCCTACTGACTGAGTCCCTACAGACTGAGTCCCTACTCCCTACTGACTGAGTCCCTACATGCTGAGTCCCTACAGACTGAGTCCCTACAGACTGAGTCCCTACTGACTGAGTCCCTACTGACTGAGTCCCTACAGACTGAGTCCCTACAGGCTGAGTCCCTACAGACTGAGTCCCTACACACAGTAAAACAGAGAGGGTGTGTTTGTTTCGCTCACCTGTGTGGTGAGGAGGATGGGGGAGCCGTGGTGACTCCCTGCTGGAAGGAGGAACGTCCCCCCCGCCGTCTGCGTCAGGATGAGGGGGGCTGAGACATCAGGGGGGGGGCCGAGGTGAGGAGAAGGGAGGAGGAGGGAAGGGAGGAGAGGTGGGGGGAAGGGAGGAGGAGGGGGGAAGGGAGGAGGGGAGCGAGGAGGAGGGAAGGGAGGGGAGGAGGGGGGTGGGAGGGAGGAGGAGGGGGGAAGGGAGGATGAGGGAGGAGGAGGGGGTGGGAGGGAGGAAGGGAGGAGGAGACGAGCTGCAGGAGAGGAGACGCTGAGGAGAGGAAACTAAGAGTTAGCAACGAGCTAACGTTCATCTGCAGGCTATTACTGCTAACACACACACACACAGTTACCTGTCGGAGGGGGGGCAGGTGGAGTGGGCCTGGGGGGGGCGGGGTCTCAGCGGCTGGGAGAGACAGAAATTCGTCCTCTACAGAAAAACAGACAGGTATTAATCAAACACACCCGCCGCTAACGAGGTCAACAAAAACTAAAAATGAAGAAGAGTGTGATGATGAAGATGAGTTATTGTCTGTTTTCTCACCTGGTTGACAGTACTCCTCTCTTCATCTTCATCATCTTCCTCCACCTGTTGCCATGGCTCCAGCCCCTCTTCCACACACTCCATTAACAGCTCCGTGTCCATGTTGCTATGGAAACATTTCAAAAGAAACTTTATTGACACGTTTCTCTCAGACGGGGGGGGGGGGGGGGGGGTCGAGGAGCATCAAAATAATAGTAGTAGTACTGTATTAGAAGTTGTAGTATTTCATGATCTTTAATTAACTACATTTTTAAATCTTTAAAGTACAAAAAGTAAAAAAGACCCTGGAGACCCTAGAGACTCTGAACCTAGAGACCCTGACCCTGGAGACCCTGAACCTAGAGACCCTGACCCTAGAGACCCTGACCCTGGAGACCCTGAACCTGGAGACCCTGAACATGGAGACCCTGAACCTAGAGACCCTGAACCTGGAGACCCTGACCCTGGAGACCCTGAACCTAGAGACCCTGACCCTGGAGACCCTGAACCTGGAGACCCTGGAGACCCTGAACCTAGAGACCCTGAACCTGGAGACCCTGAACATGGGACCCTGAACCTAGAGACCCTGAACCTGGAGACCCTGACCATGGAGACCCTGAACCTAGAGACCCTGAACCTGGAGACCCTGAACCTGGAGACCCTGACCCTGAACCTGGAGACCCTGAACCTAGAGAACCTGAACCTAGAGACCTGAACTGGAGACCTGAACCTGGAGACCCTGAACCTGGAGACCCTGAACCTAGAGACCCTGAACCTAGAGAACCTGAACCTAGAGAACCTGAACCTAGAGACCCTGAACCTGGAGACCCTGAACCTGGAGACCCTGACCTAGAGACCCTGAACCTGGAGACCCTGAACTTGGAGACCCTGGCCCTAGAGACCCTGACACTGGAGACCCTGAACCTGGAGACCCTGACCCTGGAGACCCTGACCCTAGAGACCTGGCAGTACCCTGTGTTATATGAAAGAGAATATCTCTGAGACATTTATAACATATTATCTGAGGAACAATGAAACATCTACATCATGAAGTCCTAAAGCAGATCAAATCCCACCAGCTTCACTTCAGCCGCGTGCCACAAGGCGCTGCTCGTCACGTGATAAACACAAACAGAGAATAAACTAGAAGGTATATCAACATGTTGACATAAAGTTGTGCATTTGAATGAACATGTTAAATATATTTACAGAAGTGAGCAGATGTGAGTGGAGGTTAAAGTAAAAATAGTGCCGGTTTTAAGTACTAAAGTCCTTAGTAGTGTAGATAGATACTAGTGTAGATAGATACTAGTGTAGATAGATACTAGTGTAGATAGATAGTAGTACCGGGTTGCAGAGTTAACCCTCGCTGCAGCCTGGAGGCTACAGGCTAGCAGGAGACATGTTAGTGTGTCTCTTTGTTTTGTTCTGTTACAACGACCTGTGCGGAATGCTTTGACGATACCATGTTTAACACGTGGTCGTGCCAATAACGCCCCATTGTATTGTATTGTAAACAGAGGGGCTAACCCGAGCTGTAAACCGAGCGCTCCCTCAGTGTGTGTGCGGGACCCGGACCTGAGGAGAAGGGCCGTGCTGGTCTTACTAATCTTAATGCATTCCTATCTTAATGCATTGCTATCTTAATGCATGTCTAACTTGATGTGTTTCTTACCTGCTGCTCCGGGTTCTGGTTCTTCTGCGGGGAGAAGGGTCCAGCTGCGGCCGCGGCAAGTACACGACACTACACGACACGCCCCCTACACGACACGCCCACCTGACACGACACTACGGTGGCTGAGAGATCGTACATGGCAGATAAAAACGAATTGCAAATGTTATTGTAGCATTTTAAGCACTATTCGGCAAATAATGAATAACTAGTCTATCCGTTTGAGACACAACAGTATAACTTTCACCCAAATCATTTTGTCAACAAACGGTGGTTCAGTAAACTTTTTTTCAATATAAAATAGGTATTAATGAGATAATCTATTAATTATGTTTGTCTAACTGCTACACTGTATTTATACATAAATGTAGATATTTGTGAACATCTAAATATAGTTGTTAAAGGTTTTAAGATATACATAATCACATCATGGGGTCATTAAGGACCAAATTAGGAGGGCCAGTCAGGCCACTAATGAGCTCAATCATTCACAGTATTATTATTACTTTATAAATGAAAAGTACTAGGGGTCTATTACAAAACCTTTGAAGGAATCGTCATGCATTCTGAATGTTTCTGTACTTTAAAAACATCATGGCTCAAGATCCTGTTCTTGTTCAAGATTATTCACTCATTTGTGAATTTAACATCCATATTCACTCAAAACTGAAACTAAACATTTTTTTGTTAAAGCATTGCAGCCTAAAGCTCCACGTCAGTGACCTATATTTAATTTCTTCCATCAAACTTTAAAAATGGCAAACAGCATGTTTTTTAAAGATTTAATCTTTTAAGAAACAAATATCAACTTTGAACAGAAGGGTTTTAAAAACACGTTTTAATGCAAATAAACTTGAAACATAAACCTACTTGTCATTTCAAAATGCACTTGTATTGTCTGCGTGAAAGGCACAGTAGGCTATGAGCAAATACATATCAACATTAAAAAATGACAAAGTCGTACAATATATACCATGTGCTACTGTCTAGGATTAAGTATGATGAGACTTTGTTAAGGAGGGACCCCAGAGCCAAGGGCAGGCCGAGCAGACCGCCTTCTCCCGCCGCAGGCTTCCCCGGTGATGGGCTCCGTGTAACAAGTCCCCTCAGTCTGTGCGGGGAGCTGCTCCACGGTGATGCTGCTGTCATCGCTCGCCTCTCCTCCGGTGGTGCCTCGGCTCCCTCCGCCGCCACACTGCCCAGCACACTGGAGATCACTAATGTCTCTCAGCCACCGTAGTGTCGTGTCAGGTGGGCGTGTCGTGTAGGGGGCGTGTCGTGTAGTGTCGTGTACTTGCCGCGGCCGCAGCTAGACACTGGGTGTTTCTCAATGTGGAGTACGCTTGCTTGGTAGCACATGTCTGCCGAGCATCTTGCTTCAGAAGCGAGGCAAGAATACTTCCTGGCATTCGGAAAAAACAAAGAGTGGAACAGGCTAGCAAGTTGCAGGTGTGCGTCATATGAGAGGCCCGCCTCCTTACATCTTCCGCCACAGATTTTGGAAATTGGTCCGTGCGCAAAGCATTGTGGGGATTTTAAGACCGCGGAGTCTACTCATGTGCAGCCTCGATATTTCTCCAAGCGGAGTACGCCGGGCTCGGTAGATTTCCAAGTATGCTGGAGATTGGAAACAGTACTTCGGCGGCACTCGATGACGTAGTATGCTTGAAATAGTGGCTCTGAAGCAGCTTTACTCGAGATTGAGAAACACCCCATATTGTCTGCGGGCGCGCTCCGGTTGAGGAGGCGAGGGGCGGGACTTCCGCCTTCCGGTGATTGGCCCGCAGATATCTTACGTCACTTTCCTCTCAGACAGCACGGCCTCTGATTGTCGTCGGTGAAATGTTCCTGCTGCGGGTTTTCAGTGTTTAAAGGGGCTCCCGTTCCCTCACGGTGCATGACTAACCAACACAACAAACAACCCTACTATTACAACGTGACTTCACTTTTATTTAAAACTCTTTTTATTGGGTACATTGTCAGAATAAGTGAGAAATGGATTTAACTTCTGTTAGACAGCTATCATACTGAATAAATATTTACTGGAATGTATGCAAACACGTATGGTAACCCTAGATTCCACCGGGTCCGGGCGCGTGAAGCGGAGCGTCGTGCGTGCAGGCTCGCAGTTTGTTGATTTGGGCATATTTCCTGGACAGGCTACTTTGTACAGACAAAGTTATAATAATTGTATATTCCAGTTATAAACGACATGAATCAAAGATGTGTTGCTGTATTTTAGTGGTAAAAAAATATGCATTCATCATCATAATTATTCTATATATATAATCAATAAATCACTGACCACAAGTTTAATAAACGTTTTAATTATTACAATTTCACCCAAAACAACATTTTAAACAGGAACATCAATTAACAGTTGAAATGTACAACAATCAACACAAAAAAGGAACTATTTACAGCAAAACAATCAACAGTTCTACAGGTCTTCATTCAAAGACCCCCCAGTTCTGCCATGCTGCCATGCAGAGCCACTGCTGGAGGACAGCATGTCTGTGAATGGCCCTGTGGGTGTTGATTGGGCTTGTGGGGGTTGGGGTACAGTTGGCCTGGAGGTGTGACTGGAGTGTTGTGACGTGGGGGGATGGTCAATCGGCTGCCAATGTTGCTGGTGTTGTGTATTGTCTTTTTCAAGGCTATGGAGGGTGTTTCAAATTTAGATTTTGGCCTGATGTTTCCTGTCTTTGTCCAGCCTTTGTAACATAGGCACAAGACTGAGTGCAAAGTGGTATGACTCTTCTAATCCTGAGTCTGGCATGTGTGGTGTGGCTGGAGGTTCCTGCAGTCGAGACATCAGTTGCTCTCCAAGGTCTGTGCTCTGTGGCCTCCTCCTTGTGGAACGCTGGTGTGGATCCCTGGGGCTACGGGACCTAGAGGGCCTCTTCTCTGCAGACGGTGGGGGTACCAGACGTGGTGGTGGGGTTATAGGTGGTAAGGCTGTAATTGGTGGGGGTGGTGTGGGTGTGTGGGTGGGGGTGTGGTGTGGGTGGGGTGTGGGTGTGGGTGTGGGTGGTGGGCCTATATGGTTTTTTCTTCTTCTTCTCTCAGTTTTTTGGCGGATTGCAACTTTAAGGTGCATACCGCCACCTACTGTACTCGCCGTGAAGTTGTTTGCGGCCTGCCAGTAAACCCACAGCAGAAGAAGAAGAAGTGACGTCAGCGGCTCATTTGCCTAATCCTCCCTCAGGAACTCATTTTGGTGTGAACGCGATCTGCTTTAGTTCATCAGAACTAAAAGAGCTCTGATGAACTATTGTGGGAAAAGTACTGTTATAAACAAGGGAAACTAGGTGAATTTAGCGATCACAACGAAAACGACTAAGACATATATTGAGCCCAGAAAATGAATGTTATTACGGGCTGTAAATATAATAAGCCTGTGTCTAAAAACTTTTAAGGTGTACTTTGTGAGTAATCCTCTGTCAGAGTCCCCTCCATAGTACATAATGCATGTTTTCTGCTATCTTTGATGAGTGATAAAAAGACAATTTTACTGTTAGTTCTACACCTACTCCCACTCCCACAATACAATGAAGTACTTCTAGTGTGTTGTTTAAGAAATCCTCTGTCAAAGTCCCCTCCTGAGAACAAAATCAAGCCACTTCTGCTAAGTTTGATGAGGGAATAAAAGATGTTTGCCATTAGTTCTTCGTGAGATTGACACTGTTGGACTCAGTACTACTGAAACTACTCCCACAAGTACTATGAAGTACTTTTACGGTGTACTTTGTGAGTAATCCTCTGTCAGAGTCCCCTCCTGAGTAGGCTGCTCCGTGGCTGCGGATCACGATCAACTGACACCAATCAATTATAATCCATTACATCAATTAAATGATTAAATAATCAAAATAATAAATCAACGTTTTGGCTCTTGTTAATTGTATTATTGTTGGTTCAGTTGTGAGAGTCTCCCCGCCTCCTGCTCCTCTATGATGCAGTAAAGACTATCTTATCTTATTTCACCTCGCTAACAGAAGTGATGAAACTCAGCGACACCAAAACAACATTCAGTTTCATTGTTTACATTTTCATTAATAACCCGTACATCACATCACATTGAGTCATATTACATTACATAGCATTTAGCTGAGGCTTTTATCCACTTACAATAAGTGCAGTAAACCATAAAGACTCGAAACTCAGGAAAACAAGAACAGTGCTGACATGTTCACGACAGAAAAGACAGACCAGCTTTTTCATTATTGTTTTTGTAATTATTGTGCAAGGTATAAGAGAAACAGAGGGTTGTTCAGTTTGCGACTGAAGATATGACTCTCTGCTGTCCTGACATCAGGGAAGCTCCTTCCACCAATCAGGAGCCAGGATAGCATACAGGTGAGTCTTTGTTGGGGAGTTACCTGGTTCCACTCGCAGTGAGGGAGGAGCAAGCTGATTGGCTGATGCAGACCGAAGTCCTGGAGAGTCCTTACCTGGAGAGTCCTTACCTGGAGAGTCCTTCCAGTCCTTACCTGGAGAGTCCTTACCTGGAGAGTCCTTACCTGGAGAGTCCTTACCTGGAGAGTCCTTCCAGTCCTTACCTGGAGGGTCCTTACCTGGAGAGTCCTTACCTGGAGAGTCCTTACCTGGAGAGTCCTTACCTGGAGAGTCCTTACAGTCCTTACCTGGAGAGTCCTTACCTGGAGAGTCCTTACAGCAAGCAGCAGCGACGTGGAGTAGCAGCAGCAAGCAAAGCATAGAGAGAGATCTGGCAGTTCAATAGAGCGGCACATTAAGGACACTCTGTTTGCTTGTAGAGTGGCACATTAAGGACACTCTGTTTGCTTGTAGAGTGGCACATTAAGGACACTCTGGTTGCTTGTAGAGCGGCACATTAAGGACACTCTGGTTGCTTGTAGAGTGGCACATTAAGGACACTCTGGTTGCTTGTAGAGTGGCACATTAAGGACACTGGTTGCTTGTAGAGTGGCACATTAAGGACACTCTGGTTGCTTGTAGAGTGGCACATTAAGGACACTCTGGTTGCTTGTAGAGTGGCACATTAAGGACACTCTGGTTGCTTGTAGAGCGGCACATTAAGGACACTCTGGTTGCTTGTAGAGTGGCACATTAAGGACACTCTGGTTGCTTGTAGAGTGGCACATTAAGGACACTCTGTTTGCTTGTAGAGTGGCACATTAAGGACACTCTGGTTGCTTGTAGAGCGGCACATTAAGGACACTCTGGTTGCTTGTAGAGCGGCACATTAAGGACACTCTGTTTGCTTGTAGAGTGGCACATTAAGGACACTCTGGTTGCTTGTAGAGCGGCACATTAAGGACACTCTGGTTGCTTGTAGAGTGGCACATTAAGGACACTCTGGTTGCTTGTAGAGTGGCACATTAAGGACACTCTGGTTGCTTGTAGAGTGGCACATTAAGGACACTCTGGTTGCTTGTAGAGTGGCACATTAAGGACACTCTGGTTGCTT
>JAAOOA010000977.1:127500-145000 GCA_012861695.1 Trematomus loennbergii
TTGTTTTGTTGACCTAGGGGTCCGGGTGGATGGTGTGTTTGTTTTGTTGACCTAGGGTCCGGGTGGTGATGGGTGTGTTTGTTTTGTTGACCTCGGGGCCCGGGTGGTGATGGTGGTGTGTTTGTTTTGTTGACCTAGGGGTCCGGGTGGTGATGGGTGTGTTTGTTTTGTTGACCTAGGGGTCCGGGTGGTGATGGGTGTGTTTTTTTTTGACCTAGGGGTCCGGGTGGTGATGGGTGTGTTTGTTTTGTTGACCTAGGGGTCCGGGTGGTGATGGTTGTGTTTGTTTTGTTGACCTAGGGGTCCGGGTGGTGATGGTGTGTTTGTTTTGTTGACCTAGGGGTCCGGGTGGTGATGGGTGTGTTTGTTTTGTTGACCTAGGGGTCCGGGTGGTGATGGGTGTGTTTGTTTTGTTGACCTAGGGGTCCGGGTGTGATGGGTGTGTTTGTTTTGTTGACTTAGGGGCCCGGGTGGTGATGGCCTGCAGGGACCTCACCCGGCGGAGACAGCGGCGGAGGAGATCCGTCAGGCGACAGGAAATGGGAATGTGGTGATCCGACACCTGGACCTCAGCTCTCTGTACTCAGTGAGACAGTTCAGTAAAGAGTTCCTGCAGACAGAGGACAGACTGGACATCCTGATCAACAACGCAGGTACCTGTCTGTCTCTCTCACCTGTCTGTCACCTGTCTGTCTCTCTCACCTGTCTCTCTCACCTGTCTCTCACCTGTCTGTCTCTCTCACCTGTCTGTCTCTCTCACCTGTCTGTCTCTCTCACCTGTCTCTCTCACCTGTCTGTCTCTCTCACCTGTCTCTCACCTGTCTCTCACCTGTCTGTCTCTCTCACCTGTCTGTCTCTCTCACCTGTCTGTCTCTCTCACCTGTCTCTCACCTGTCTGTCTCTCTCACCTGTCTGTCTCTCTCACATGTCTCTCACCTGTCTCTCACCTGTCTGTCTCTCTCACCTGTCTCTCACCTGTCTCTCACATGTCTCCCACCTGTCTCTCTCACCTGTCCGTCTCTCTCACCTGTCTCCCACCTGTCTCTCTCACCTGTCTGTCTCACCTGTCTCTCTCTCAGGAATGATGATGTGTCCTCTCACCTGTCTGTCTCACCTGTCTGTCTCTCAGGAGTGATGATGTGTCCTCTCACCTGTCTGTCTCACCTGTCTGTCTCTCAGGAGTGATGATGTGTCCTCTCACCTGTCTGTCTCACCTGTCTGTCTCTCAGGAGTGATGATGTGTCCTCTCTGGCTGACCGAAGACGGATTTGAGACTCAGCTGGCTGTCAATCACCTTGGTCACTTCCTGCTGACCAATCAGCTGCTGCCGATGCTGAAGAGCTCCGCCCCCAGCCGCGTGGTCACTGTGTCGTCCATCGCCCACAAGGGGGGTAAGTGTGCGTGTGTGTGTGTCTCTGTGTGTGTGTGTGTGTGTGTGTGTGTGTGTGTGTGTGTGTGTGTGTGTGTGTGTGTGTGTGTGTGTGTGTTTGTGTGTGTGTGTGTTAACTCCTCTCTCTCAGGACAGGTGCATCTGGACGACCTGTCCTTCAGAAGCAGATCTTATTCTCCTCTAAAGAGCTACAGACAGAGCAAGCTGTGCAACGTGTTGTTCAGCAGAGAGCTGTCCTCCAGGAGCAGAGGTACACACACACACACACACACACACACACACACACACCACACACACACACACACACACACCCACACACACACACACACACACACACACACACACACACACACCCACACACTAACACACACTCTGTGTCCCCAGGCTCCGGGTCTCCTCCTTCTGTCTCCACCCGGGCGTGATCCGCACTGAGCTGGGTCGTCACGTTGAGAGCTGGTTCCCCCTGCTGGGCTCTCTGCTGTCTCTGCCCTCTCTGCTGCTGATGAAGACCCCCCAGCAGGGGGCGCAGACCACCCTGTACTGCGCCCTGACACCTGGGCTGGAGGACAGGACGGGGGCGTACTTCAGGTAACACACACCTGGGGAGAGGAGAGGGGGTACTTCATGTAACACACACCTGGGGAGAGGACAGGGGGTACTTCAGGTAACACACCTGGGGAGAGGAGAGGGGGTACTTCAGGTAACACACACCTGGGGAGAGGAGAGGGGGGTACTTCAGGTAACACACACCTGGGGAGAGGAGAGGGTACTTCAGGTAACACACACCTGGGGAGAGGACAGGGGGTACTTCAGGTAACACACACCTGGGGAGAGGACAGGGGGTACTTCAGGTAACACACCTGGGGAGAGGAGAGGGGGTACTTCAGGTAACACACACCTGGGGAGAGGACAGGGGGTACTTCAGGTAACACACACCTGGGGAGAGGAGAGGGGGGTACTTCAGGTAACACACACTGGGAGAGGACAGGGGGTACTTCAGGTAACACACACCTGGGGGAGAGGACAGGGGGTACTTCAGGTAACACACACCTGGGAGAGGACAGGGGGTACTTCAGGTAACACACACCTGGGGAGAGGCAGGGGTACTTCAGGTAACACACACCTGGGGAGAGGACAGGGGGTACTTCAGGTAACACACACCTGGGGAGAGGAGAGGGGGTACTTCAGGTAACACACACCTGGGGAGAGGACAGGGGGTACTTCAGGTAACACACACCTGGGGGAGAGGACAGAGGGTACTTCAGGTAACACACACCTGGGGAGAGGACAGGGGGGTACTTCAGGTAACACACACCTGGGAGAGGAGAGGGGGTACTTCAGGTAACACACCTGGGAGAGGACAGGGGGTACTTCAGGTAACACACACCTGGGGGAGAGGACAGAGGGTACTTCAGGTAACACACACCTGGGGAGAGGACAGGGGTACTTCAGGTAACACACACCTGGGGAGAGGACAGGGGGTACTTCAGGTAACACACACCTGGGAGAGGAGAGGGGGTACTTCAGGTAACACACACCTGGGGAGAGGACAGGGGGTACTTCAGGTAACACACACCTGGAGGAGAGGACAGGGGGTACTTCAGGTAACACACACCTGGGGGAGAGGACAGGGGGTACTTCAGGTAACACACACCTGGGGAGAGGACAGGGGTACTTCAGGTAACACACACCTGGGGAGAGGACAGGGGGGTACTTCAGGTAACACACACCTGGGAGAGGACAGGGGGTACTTCAGGTAACACACACCTGGGGGAGAGGACAGAGGGTACTTCAGGTAACACACCTGGGGAGAGGACAGGGGGTACTTCAGGTAACACACACCTGGGGAGAGGACAGGGGGTACTTCAGGTAACACACACCTGGGGAGAGGAGAGGGGTACTTCAGGTAACACACACCTGGGGAGAGGACAGGGGGTACTTCAGGTAACACACACCTGGGAGAGGAGAGGGGTACTTCAGGTAACACACACACTGGGGAGAGGAGAGGGGGTACTTCAGGTAACACACACCTGGGGAGAGGAGAGGGGGTACTTCAGGTAACACACACCTGGAGGAGAGGACAGGGGGTACTTCAGGTAACACACACTTGGGGAGAGGAGAGGGGGTACTTCAGGTAACACACACCTGGGGGAGAGGACAGGGGGTACTTCAGGTAACACACACCTGGGGAGAGGACAGGGGGTACTTCAGGTAACACACACCTGGGGAGAGGACAGGGGGTACTTCAGGTAACACACCTGGGGAGAGGACAGGGGGTACTTCAGGTAACACACACCTGGGGAGAGGACAGGGGGTACTTCAGGTAACATACACCTGGGGAGAGGACAGGGGGTACTTCAGGTAACACACACCTGGGGAGAGGACAGGGGGTACTTCAGGTAACACTCTGATAGTTGGTGCTTCCTGTGTTTCAGCGACTGTGCGGAGAAGGAAGTCGCTCCTGAGGGCGCGACTTCATGGCGAGGCGGCTCTGGGAGGAGAGCGCCCGATTGGTGGGATTGAAGGACGTCAGCTGACCTCTGACCTCTGCTCTCTGTGCAGGAAGTCACTGTGATGGAGATTATATTTACAGATGCATGAGAGCCAGGTCTCATTCTGATGTTTAGAACATGTCATCAAAGGGTTAGGGTCACTGACGGGGTCTCTGAGTCAAAGGGTTAGGGTTACTGACGGGTCTCTGAATCAAAGGGTTACTGACGGGGTCTCTGAATCAAAGGGTTAGGGTCACTGACGGGGTCTCTGAATCAAAGGGTTAGGGTTACTGACGGGGTCTCTGAATCAAAGGGTTAGGGTTACTGACGGGGTCTCTGAATCAAAGGGTTACTGACGGGGTCTCTGAATCAAAGGGTCACTGACGGGTCTCTGAATCAAAGGGTTAGGGTCACTGACGGGGTCTCTGAATCAAAGGGTTACTGACGGGGTCTCTGAATCAAAGGTTAGGGTTACTGACGGGTCTCTGAATCAAAGGGTTAGGGTTACTGACGGGGTCTCTGAATCAAAGGGTTAGGGTTACTGACGGGGTCTCTGAATCAAAGGGTTACTGACGGGGTCTCTGAATCAAAGGGTTAGGGTTACTGACGGGGTCTCTGAATCAAAGGGTTAGGGTCACTGACAGGGTCTCTGAATCAAAGGGTTTACTGACGGGTCTCTGAATCAAAGGGTTAGGGTTACTGACGGGTCTCTGAATCAAAGGGTTAGGGTTACTGACGGGGTCTCTGAATCAAAGGGTTAGGGTCACTGACGGGGTCTCTGAATCAAAGGGTTACTGACGGGGTCTCTGAATCAAAGGGTTACTGACGGGGTCTCTGAATCAAAGGGTTAGGGTACTGACGGGTCTCTGAATCAAAGGGTTACTGACGGGGTCTCTGAATCAAAGGGTTACTGATGGGGTCTCTGAATCAAAGGGTTAGGGTTACTGACGGGGTCTCTGAATCAAAGGGTTACTGACGGGGTCTCTGAATCAAAGGGTTACTGACGGGTCTCTGAATCAAAGGGTTACTGACGGGGTCTCTGAATCAAAGGGTTAGGGTTACTGACGGGGTCTCTGAATCAAAGGGTTAGGGTTACTGACGGGGTCTCTGAATCAAAGGGTTAGGGTCACTGACGGGGTCTCTGAATCAAAGGGTTAGGGTTACTGACGGGGTCTCTGAATCAAAGGGTTAGGGTTACTGACGGGGTCTCTGAATCAAAGGGTTAGGGTTACTGACGGGGTCTCTGAATCAAAGGGTTACTGACGGGGTCTCTGAATCAAAGGGTTAGGGTTACTGACGGGGTCTCTGAATCAAAGGGTTACTGACGGGGTCTCTGATTCAAAGGGTTAGGGTCACTGACGGGGTCTCTGAGTCAAAGGGTTAGGGTTACTGACGGGTCTCTGAATCAAAGGGTTAGGGTTACTGACGGGGTCTCTGAATCAAAGGGTTAGGGTCACTGACGGGGTCTCTGAATCAAAGGGTTAGGGTTACTGACGGGGTCTCTGAATCAAAGGGTTAGGGTCACTGACGGGGTCTCTGAATCAAAGGGTTAGGGTTACTGACGGGTCTCTGAATCAAAGGGTTAGGGTCCTGACGGGGTCTCTGAATCAAAGGGTTAGGGTCACTGACGGGGTCTCTGAATCAAAGGGTTAGGGTCACTGACGGGGTCTCTGAGTCAAAGGGTTAGGGTTACTGACGGGGTCTCTGAATCAAAGGGCTAGGGTTACTGACGGGGTCTCTGAATCAAAGGGTTAGGGTCACTGACGGGGTCTCTGAATCAAAGGGTTAGGGTTTACTGACAAGTCTCTGAATCAAAGGGTTAGGGTTACTGACGGGGTCTCTGAATCAAAGGGTTACTGACGGGGTCTCTGAATCAAAGGTTACTGACGGGTCTCTGAATCAAAGGGTTAGGGTCACTGACGGGGTCTCTGAATCAAAGGGTTAGGGTCACTGACGGGTCTCTGAATCAAAGGTTACTGACGGGTCTCTGAGTCAAAGGGTCACTGACGGGGTCTCTGAATCAAAGGGTTAGGTTACTGACGGGGTCTCTGAATCAAAGGGTTACTGACGGGGTCTCTGAATCAAAGGGTTAGGGTCACTGACGGGGTCTCTGAATCAAAGGGTTAGGGTTACTGACGGGGTCTCTGAGTCAAAGGTTAGGGTTACTGACGGGGTCTCTGATCAAAGGGTTAGGGTTATCTTTCATTTCCTGTTGCAGAGTGAGGAGCACAGCTGAGCGTCACTACGTGGTGATTTGAACCGTCAGACCAACTCAGTGCACATGGATCACACTGTTGGAGTACTTCTGAAACTTCACTCCTCATATCAGAGACCTGAAGGAGTTCAGAGTGATCAAGACCTGAAGAGTGATCAAGACCTGAAGGAGTGATCAGACCTGAAGGAGTGATCAAGACCTGAAGGAGTGATCAAGACCTGAAGGAGTGATCAAGACCTGAAGGAGTGATCAAGACCTGAAGGAGTGATCAAGACCTGAAGGAGTTCAGTCGGGATCAAGACTGGAAAGAATGAAGAATGATTCTGATATTTACCCACAATGTTTGCATCATAAATAAATAGATGAATAAATACATCAGTGAATCCAGTTCCTTTCCTCAGCAACAGGGGGCAGCAGAGCACTCTTTAAAGTAGAGACACTACACACTGATATACACCTGAACATCAGCAGCAGAGCACTCTTTAAAGTAGAGACACTACACACTGATATACACCTGAACATCAGCAGCAGAGCACTCTTTAAAGTAGAGACACTACACACTGATATACACCTGACATCAGCAGCAGAGCACTCTTTAAAGTAGAGACACTACACACTGATATACACCTGAACATCAGCAGCAGAGCACTCTTTAAAGTAGAGACACTACACACTGATATACACCTGAACATCAGCAGGAGAGAACTCTTTAAAGTAGAGACACTACATACTGATATACACCTGAACATCCGCAGGAGAGGACTCTTTAAAGTAGAGACACTACATACTGATATACACCTGAACATCAGCAGGAGAGGACTCTTTAAAGTAGAGACACTACATACTGATATACACCTGAACATCAACAGCAGAGCACTCTTTAAAGTAGAGACACTACATACTGATATACACCTGAACATCAGCAGGAGAGGACTCTTTAAAGTAGAGACACTACATACTGATATACACCTGAACATCAGCAGGAGAGGACTCTTTAAAGTAGAGGACACTACATACTGATATACACCTGAACATCAGCAGGAGAGGACTCTTTAAAGTAGAGACACTACATACTGATATACACCTGAACATCAGCAGGAGAGGACTCTTTAAAGTAGAGACACAACATACTGATATACACCTGAACATCAGCAGGAGAGGACTCTTTAAAGTAGAGACACTACATACTGATATACACCTGAACATCAGCAGGAGAGGACTCTTTAAAGTAGAGACACTACATACTGATATACACTGAACATCAGCAGAGAGGACTCTTTAAAGTAGAGACACACATACTGATATACACCTGAACATCAGCAGGAGAGGACTCTTTAAAGTAGAGACACTACATACTGATATACACCTGAACATCAGCAGGAGAGGACTCTTTAAAGTAGAGACACTACATACTGATATACACCTGAACATCAGCAGGAGAGACTCTTTAAAGTAGAGACACAACATACTGATATACACCTGAACATCAGCAGGAGAGACTCTTTAAAGTAGAGACACTACATACTGATATACACCTGAACATCAGCAGGAGAGGACTCTTTAAAGTAGAGACACTACATACTGATATACACCTGAACATCAGCAGGAGAGGACTCTTTAAAGTAGAGACACTACATACTGATATACAACTGAACATCAGCAGGAGAGGACTCTTTAAAGTAGAGACACTACATACTGATATACACCTGAACATCAGCAGGAGAGGACTCTTTAAAGTAGAGACACTACATACTGATATACACCTGAACATCAGCAGGAGAGGACTCTTTAAAGTAGAGACACAACATACTGATATACACCTGAACATCAGCAGGAGGGACTCTTTAAAGTAGAGACACTACATACTGATATACACCTGAACATCAGCAGGAGAGGACTCTTTAAAGTAGAGACACTACATACTGATATACACCTGAACATCAGCAGGAGAGGACTCTTTAAAGTAGAGACACTACATACTGATATACACCTGAACATCAGCAGCAGAGCACTCTTTAAAGTAGAGACACTACACACTGATATACACCTGAA
Organism: Trematomus loennbergii; assembly: GCA_012861695.1. Taxonomy (NCBI): domain Eukaryota; kingdom Metazoa; phylum Chordata; class Actinopteri; order Perciformes; family Nototheniidae; genus Trematomus; species Trematomus loennbergii. The sequence goes on from JAAOOA010000977.1 coordinate 135,650, forward strand.
CATCAGCAGCAGAGCACTCTTTAAAGTAGAGACACTACACACTGATATACACCTGAACATCAGCAAGAGAGAACTCTTTAAAGTAGAGACACTACATACTGATATACACCTGAACATCAGCAGGAGAGGACTCTTTAAAGTAGAGACCACTACATACTGATATACACCTGAACATCAGCAGAGAGGACTCTTTAAAGTAGAGACACTACACACTGATATACACCTGAACATCAGCAGCAGAGCACTCTTTAAAGTAGAGACACTACACACTGATATACACCTGAACATCAGCAGGAGAGAACTCTTTAAAGTAGAGACACTACATACTGATATACACCTGAACATCAGCAGGAGAGGACTCTTTAAAGTAGAGACACTACATACTGATATACACCTGAACATCAGCAGGAAGGACTCTTTAAAGTAGAGACACTACATACTGATATACACCTGAACATCACAGAGAGGACTCTTAAAGTAGAGACACTACATACTGATATACACCTGAACATCAACAGCAGAGCACTCTTTAAAGTAGAGACACTACATACTGATATACACCTGAACATCAGCAGGAGAGGACTCTTTAAAGTAGAGACACTACATACTGATATACACCTGAACATCAGCAGGAGAGAACTCTTTAAAGTAGAGACACTACATACTGATATACACCTGAACATCAGCAGGAGAGGACTCTTTAAAGTAGAGACACTACATACTGATATACACCTGAACATCAGCAGGAGAGGACTCTTTAAAGTAGAGACACTACATACTGATATACAACTGAACATCAGCAGGAGAGGACTCTTTAAAGTGAGACACTACATACTGATATACACCTGAACATCAGCAGGAAGGACTCTTTAAAGTAGAGACACTACATACTGATATACACCTGAACATCAGCAGGAGAGGACTCTTTAAAGTAGAGACACAACATACTGATATACACCTGAACATCAGCAGGAGAGGACTCTTAAAGTAGAGACACTACATACTGATATACACCTGAACATCAGCAGGAGAGGACTCTTTAAAGTAGAGACACTACATACTGATATACACCTGAACATCAGCAGGAGAGAACTCTTTAAGTAGAGACACTACATACTGATATACACCTGAACATCAGCAGGAGAGGACTCTTTAAAGTAGAGACACTACATACTGATATACACCTGAACATCAGCAGGAGAGGACTCTTTAAAGTAGAGACACTACATACTGATATACACCTGAACATCAGCAGGAGAGAACTCTTTAAAGTAGAGACACTACATACTGATATACACCTGAACATCAGCAGGAGAGGACTCTTTAAAGTAGAGACACTACATACTGATATACACCTGAACATCAGCAGCAGAGCACTCTTTAAAGTAGAGACACTACATACTGATATACCCTGAACATCAGCAGGAGAGGACTCTTTAAAGTAGAGACACTACATACTGATATACACCTGAACATCAGCTGCAGAGCACTCTTTAAAGTAGAGACACTACACTGATATACACCTGAACATCAGCAGGAGAGACTCTTTAAAGTAGAGACACTACATACTGATATACACCTGAACATCAGCAGGAGAGGACTCTTTAAGTAGAGACACTACATACTGATATACACCTGAACATCAGCAGGAGAGGACTCTTTAAAGTAAGACACTACATACTGATATACACCTGACATCAGCAGGAGAGGACTCTTTAAAGTAGAGACACTACATACTGATATACACCTGAACATCAGCAGGAGAGGACTCTTTAAAGTAGAGACACTACATACTGATATACACCTGAACATCAGCAGGAGAGGACTCTTTAAGTAGAGACACTACATACTGATATACATCTGAACATCAGCAGGAGAGGACTCTTTAAAGTAAGACACTACATACTGATATACACCTGAACATCAGCAGGAGAGGACTCTTTAAAGTAGAGACACTACATACTGATATACACCTGAACATCAGCAGGAGAGGACTCTTTAAGTAGAGACACTACATACTGTATACACCTGAACATCCAGGAGAGGACTCTTTAAAGTAGAGAACTACATACTGATATACCCTGAACATCAGCAGGAGAGGACTCTTTAAAGTAGAGACACTACATACTGATATACACCTGATCATCAGCAGGAGAGGACTCTTTAAAGTAGAGACACTACATACTGATATACACCTGAACATCAGCAGGAGAGGACTCTTTAAAGTAGAGACACTACATACTGATATACACCTGATCATCAGCAGAGAGGACTCTTTAAAGTAGAGACACTACATACTGATATACACCTGATCATCAGCAGGAAGGACTCTTTAAAGTAGAGACACTACATACTGATATACACCTGAACATCAGCAGGAGAGGACTCTTTAAAGTAGAGACACTACATACTGATATACACCTGAACATCAGCAGGAGAGGACTCTTTAAAGTATAGACACTACATACTGATATACACCTGAACATCAGCAGAGAGAACTCTTTAAAGTAGAGACACTACATACTGATATACACCTGAACATCAGCAGGAGAGGACTCTTTAAAGTAGAGACACTACATACTGATATACACCTGAACATCAGCAGGAGAGGACTCTTTAAAGTAGAGACACTACATACTGATATACACCTGAACATCAGCAGGAGAGGACTCTTTAAAGTAGAGACACTACATACTGATATACACCTGAACATCAGCAGGAGAGGACTCTTTAAAGTAGAGACACTACATACTGATATACACCTGAACATCAGCAGGAGAGGACTCTTTAAAGTAGAGACACTACATACTGATATACATCTGAACATCAGCAGAAGAACTCTTTAAGTAGAGACACTACATACTGATATACACCTGAACATCAGCAGGAGAGGACTCTTTACAAGTAGAGACACTACATACTGATATACACCTGAACATCAGCAGGAGAGGACTCTTTAAAGTAGAGACACTACATACTGATATACACCTGAACATCAGCAGGAGAGGACTCTTTAAAGCAGAGACACTACATACTGATATACACCTGAACATCAGCAGGAGAGGACTCTTTAAGTAGAGACACTACATACTGATATACACCTGAACATCACAGGAGAGGACTCTTTAAAGTAGAGACACTACATACTGATTTACACCTGAACTCAGCAGGAGAGGATCTTTAAAGTAGAGACACTACATACTGATATACACCTGAACATCAGCAGGAGAGGACTCTTTAAAGTAGAGACACTACATACTGATATACACCTGAACATCAGCAGGAGAGGACTCTTTAAAGTAGAGACACTACATACTGATATACACCTGAACATCAGCAGAGAGGACTCTTTAAAGTAGAGACACTACATACTGATATACACCTGAACATCAGCAGGAGAGGACTCTTTAAAGTAGAGACACTACATACTGATATACACCCTAACATCAGCAGGAGAGGACTCTTTAAAGTAGAGACACTACATACTGATATACACCTGAACATCAGCAGGAGAGGACTCTTTAAAGTAGAGACACTACATACTGATATACACCTGACATCAGCAGGAGAGGACTCTTTAAAGTAGAGACACTACTACTGATATAACCTGAACATCAGCAGGAGAGGACTCTTTAAGTAGAGACACTACACACTGATATACACCTGAACATCAGCAGAGAGGACTCTTTAAAGTAGAGACACTACATACTGATATACACCTGAACATCAGCAGGAGAGGACTCTTTAAAGTAGAGACACTACATACTGATATACACCTGAACATCAGCAGGAGAGGACTCTTTAAAGTAGAGACACTACATACTGATATACACCTGAACATCAGCAGGAGAGGACTCTTTAAAGTAGAGACACTACATACTGATATACACCTGAACATCAGCAGGAGAGGACTCTTTAAAGTAGAGACCTACATACTGATATACACCTGAACATCAGCAGGAGAGGACTCTTTAAAGTAGAGACACTACATACTGATATACACCTGAACATCAGCAGGAGAGGACTCTTTAAAGCAGAGACACTACATACTGATATACACCTGAACATCAGCAGAGAGGACTCTTTAAAGTAGAGACACTACATACTGATATACACCTGAACATCAGCAGGAGAGGACTCTTTAAAGTAGAGACACTACATACTGATATACAACTGAACATCAGCAGGAGAGGACTCTTTAAAGTAGAGCACTACATACTGATATACACCTGAACATCAGCAGGAGAGGACTCTTTAAAGTAGAGACACTACATACTGATATACACCTGAACATCAGCAGGAGAGACTCTTTAAAGCAGAGACACTACATACTGATATACACCTGAACATCAGCAGGAGAGGACTCTTTAAAGTAGAGACACTACATACTGATATACACCTGAACATCAGCAGGAGAGGACTCTTTAAAGTAGAGACACTACATACTGACATACACCTGAACATCAGCAGGAGAGAACTCTTTAAAGTAGAGACACTACATGCTGATATACACCTGAACATCAGCAGAGAGGACTCTTTAAAGTAGAGACACTACCTACTGATTACACCTGAACATCAGCAGGAGAGTACTCTTTAAAGTAGAGAACTACATGCTGATATACACCTGAACATCAGCAGAGAGGACTCTTTAAAGTAGAGACACTACATACTGATATACACCTGAACATCAGCAGGAGAGGACTCTTTAAAGTAGAGACACTACATACTGATATACACCTGAACATCAGCAGAGAGGACTCTTTAAAGTAGAGACACTACATACTGATATACACCTGAACATCAGCAGGAGAGGACTCTTTAAAGTAGAGACACTACATACTGATATACAACTGAACATCAGCAGGAGACTCTTTAAAGTAGAGACACTACATACTGATATACACCTGAACATCAGCAGAGAGGACTCTTTAAAGTAGAGACACTACATACTGATATACACCTGAACATCAGCAGAGAGGACTCTTTAAAGCAGAGACACTACATACTGATATACACCTGAACATCAGCAGGAGAGGACTCTTTAAAGTAGAGACACTACATACTGATATACACCTGAACATCAGCAGAGAGGACTCTTAAAGTAGAGACACTACATACTGACATACACCTGAACATCAGCAGAGAGAACTCTTTAAAGTAGAGACACTACATGCTGATATACACCTGAACATCAGCAGGAGAGGACTCTTTAAAGTAGAGACACTACCTACTGATATCACCTGAACATCAGCAGGAGAGTACTCTTTAAGTAGAGACACTACATGCTGATATACACCTGAACATCAGCAGGAGAGGACTCTTTAAAGTAGAGACACTACATACTGATATACACCTGAACATCAGCAGGAGAGGACTCTTTAAAGTAGAGACACTACATACTGATATACACCCTGAACATCAGCAGGAGAGGACTCTTTAAAGTAGAGACACTACTACTGATATACACCTGAACATCAGCAGGAGAGGACTCTTTAAAGTAGAGACACTACATACTGATATACACCTGAACATCAGCAGGAGAGGACTCTTTAAAGTAGAGACACTACATGCTGATATACACCTACATCAGCAGAGAGAACTCTTTAAAGTATAGACACTATATACTGATATACACCTGACATCAGCAGGAGAGGACTCTTTAAGTAGAGACACTACATACTGATATACACCTGAACATCAGCAGGATAGGACTCTTTAAGTAGAGATACTACATACTGATATACACCTGAACATCAGCAGGAGAGGACTCTTTAAAGTAGAGACACTACATACTGATACACCTGAACATCGCAGGAGAGGACTCTTTAAAGTAGAGACACTACATACTGATATACACCTGAACATCAGCAGGAGAGGACTCTTTAAAGTAGAGACACTACATACTGATATACACCTGAACATCAGCAGGAGAGGACTCTTTAAAGAAGTTTCATACCCCGGTGTCTCTCAGGATTAAAGGTATACAGAACACTGTCAGTCGTTCAGAATTATAAATAATAATAATAATAATAATAATAATAATGTTGTTGTTGTTGTTGTTTAGATAATCTGTGACCCAGTTTATGATCTGAGCTCAAAGTGAAACTGACTCCAGATCAGAGCCTGCTGCAAACATCTGTCCACACACAGATTACACTGATCCTCACACACACACACACACACACACACACACACACACACACACACACACACACACACACACACACACACAGTCTCTTCATTGTTCAGGTTTATGTGTTTTACTGTTTGTTTTGACGAAGACACCATGAACATGTAATTATTTGAATTCATCTTTACAGAGAGCTCAATCTGAACACAAGACATTAAATAGTGCAAGGAAACAAATAAACAACATATATATATATATATATATATATATATATATATATAAATAAATACATAAGATGAAGTAATAAACATTTCGGACACCTATTGTTTGGTTTATTCCCCTGATGTGTGTGTAGCAGCTTAGCACAACACGTGCTATCAATATCACCACACGGTGCAGACACTTCCCCATTTCCTTTAAACTTCATATTCATTGTATTAAGTACGTTATGGATGTTGGTCAAGCTCCCACACTTTTTATAAATGAACTGCAAGTACATGCAAACAGCAACATGTATCCTCCCTGTCATGGACAACATTCAAAGAATAAATACATTGTAATTACATAGTGATTATAAAATGTACATTTTCAGAAAGCTATAGTCCCTTTCTCAACAATCAAGTTTTTTATTATATATATATTTTTTTTATAAAGCACTTTTATTTTAATTTAATTTTTTTACAAAAACAATATATTTCAGTCACTGGAAAAAGTATTTGGATAATAATGAAATGATGGCAAACTATTTGTACCATGTCCACCCTGTCATGGGAAGGCTTGCTGACAAGGTGGACAATGGTACAAATAGTTTGCCATCATTTACACACATCATTATCAGGCTATCGTGATAGGCCGACTATGCATAACGATCATATTCATATATTAAAGATTTTTATTAAATGGCACATTTCCATATGTTTGCCCCCGGTTCCTTCACGGTGTTGTCCGGTAAGCGGCGCTGCTGCCGGGGAAAGAGCCGCGGGGGGCCGGGAGGAGGAGGAGACACCGGACACCGAGCACCAGAGGAGAGGAGAGCAGCACCGGGGATCAGAGACACATCACCGGGGATCAGAGACTCATCACCGGGGATCAGAGACACTTCACCGGGGATCAGAGACACTTCACCGGGGATCAGAGACACTTCACCGGGGATCAGAGACACATCACCGGGGATCAGAGACACTTCACCGGGGATCAGAGACACTTCACCGGGGATCAGAGACACTTCACCGGGAGCACCAGAGGAGGAGACACCGGACAACGAGCACCAGAGGAGGAGAGCAGCACCGGGAGCACCAGAGGAGAGCACCGGGGATCAGACACACAGCACCGGGGATCAGACACACAGCACCGGGGATCAGAGGACACAGCACCAGGGATCAGAGGACACAGCACCGGGACTTCAGACGCTTCTCCCCGGCGTTTCCTGCTCTCTTTGTGGGGAAACGGAGGAGAGAAAGTATCGACAGCAGCATGAAGAAGAACGGCTCCGGGAAACGGGTGAGTGTTACCGGGGGAAAGAGAGAGGGAGATACCGGGGGACAGAGAGAGGGAGATACCGGGGGACAGAGAGAGGGTGTTTACCGGGGGACAGAGAGAGGGAGATACCGGGGGACACACCGTTAAACCCCGGTTAACCGGAGTTCGAGGAACTAAAGCCTCGTTTCAGGCTTTTACTTTGAAGGAACAAACGGCCTAGAACAACATTTCAAAATAAGATCGATGTTGATGAGAGGAGATTAAATATAAAGTTTAATAACACACACACACACACACACACACACACACACACACACACACACACACACACACACACACACACACACACACACACACACACACACACACACACACACACACACACACACACACACACACACACACACAGTATGTTATTATCACTTCATACACAGTTATTAATATGTTGCGTTCGTCACAGAAAGCGTCACTATCAAACACAAAGAGTAACTAATAATACCAATAACTGCTTCCTGTCTCAGGGTCTTCTGGACCCGCCCCCCCCGGAGAAGTTCGGCTGGATCCGGAGGTTCTGCGGCCGCGGGATCTTCAGAGAGATCTGGAAGAACCGCTTCGTGGTTCTGAGGGCGGATCAGCTGTTCATCTGCGAGAAGGAGGTGAGCCTCGTTAGGACTTTAGGTATCGCCACGGTAACGAGGAGGTGATGCTGCAGTGTGAGGAGAGGGGGGCGTTGTCATGGAGATGCTCGTTAAGCATCTTCAATTAAACATTTAAACATGACTGATGTTCATAAAGGTCTTCCTGAGGAACATTCAGCTGTTCTCTGCAGAGTTCTTCTGGTTCCTCAGGGTTCTGTTGTTGTTTTGGTTCTGACTGGAAACAGAAAGTTCCTGCTCCACTTTGTAGCGTCGAGGAGTCGAGTTTCAGACGAGGAACACACGAGCTCCGGTTACACAGAACACACACACTGTTAGAACCTTCATCTGCTGCAGAACGCCCTGTTAGAACCTTCATCTGCTGCAGAACGTCCTGTTAGAACCTTCATCTGCTGCAGAACGTCCTGTTAGAACCTTCATCTGCTGCAGAACGTCCTGTTAGAACCTTAATCTGTTGCAGAACGTCCTGTTAGAACCTTATTCTGTTGCAGAACGTCCTGTTAGAACCTTCATCTGCTGCAGAACGTCCTGTTAGAACCTTCATCTGCTGCAGAACGTCCTGTTAGAACCTTCATCTGTTGCAGAACGTCCTGTTAGAACCTTCATCTGCTGCAGAACGTCCTGTTAGAACCTTCATCTGCTGCAGAACGTCCTGTTAGAACCTTCATCTGCTGCAGAACGTCCTGTTAGAACCTTCATCTGTTGCAGAACGTCCTGTTAGAACCTTAATCTGTTGCAGAACGTCCTGTTAGAACCTTCATCTGCTGCAGAACGTCCTGTTAGAACCTTCATCTGCTGCAGAACGCCTGTTAGAACCTTCATCTGCTGCAGAACATCCTCTAAGAACCTTTATCATGTCCTGTTAGAACCTTTATCTGCTGCAGAACATCCTGTTAGAACCTTAATCTGCTGCAGAACATCCTGTTAGAACCTTAATCTGCTGCAGAACGTCCTGTTAGAACCTTCATCTGCTGCAGAACGTCCTGTTAGAACCTTTATCTGTTGCAGAACATCCTGTTAGAACCTTAATCTGCTGCAGAACATCCTCTAAGAACCTTTATCATGTCCTGTTAGAACCTTTATATG
>JAAOOA010000977.1:150000-155000 GCA_012861695.1 Trematomus loennbergii
AAGGAGGCTAATGTTGGGCTATAAGGAAACTACAGCACGGTCACATGACTTCACATCACCACCGCTAAGCTAAAGGAGGCTAATGTTGGGCTAAAGGAACTACAGCACGGTCACATGACTTCACTCACCACCGCTAAGCTAAAGGAGGCTAATGATGGGCTATAAAGGAACTACAGCACGGTCACATGACTTCACGTCACCACCGCTAAGCTAAAGGGCTAATGTTGGGCTATAAAGGAACTACAGCACGGTCACATGACTTCACGTCACCACCGCTAAGCTAAATGTGGCTAATGTTGGGCTATAAAGGAACCAGCACGGTCACATGACTTCACGTCACCACCGCTAAGCTAAATGTGGCTAATGTTGGGCTATAAAGGAACTACAGCACGGTCACATGACTTCACGTCACAACCGCTAAGCTAAAGGCGGCTAATGTTGGGCTATAAAGGAAGTACAGCACGGTCACATGACTTCACGTCACCACGCTAAGCTAAAGGGGCTAATGTTGGGCTATAAAGGAAGACAGCACGGTCACATGACTTCACGTCACCACCGCTAAGCTAAAGGTGGCTAATGTTGGGCTATAAAGGAACTACAGCACGGTCACATGACTTCACGTCACCACCGCTAAGCTAAAGGTGGCTAATGTTGGGCTATAAAGGAACTACAGCACGGTCACATGACTTCACGTCACAACCGCTAAGCTAAAGGGCTAATGTTGGGCTATAAAGGAAGTACAGCACGGTCACATGACTTCACTTCACACCGCTAAGCTAAAGGCGGCTAATGTTGGGCTATAAAGGAACTACAGCACGGTCACATGACTTCATTCACCACCGCTAAGCTAAAGGTGGCTAATGTTGGGCTATAAAGAACTACAGCACGGTCACATGACTCACGTCACCACCGCTAAGCTAAAGGAGGAATGTTGGGCTATGAAGGAACTACAGCACGGTCACATGACTGCACGTCACCACCGCTAAGCTAAAGGAGGCTAATGTTGGGCTATAAAGGAACTACAGCACGGTCACATGACTTCACGTCACCACCGCTAAGCTAAAGGAGGCTAATGTTGGGCTATAAAGGAACTACAGCACGGTCACATGACTTCACATCACCACCGCTAAGCTAAAGGAGGCTAATGTTGGGCTATAAAGGAACTACAGCACGGTCACATGACTCACAGTCACCACCGCTAAGCTAAAGGAGGCTAATGATGGGCTATAAAGGAACTACAGCACGGTCACATGACTTCACGTCACCACCGCTAAGCTAAAGGTGGCTAATGTTGGGCTATAAAGGAACTACAGCACGGTCACATGACTTCACGTCACCACCGCTAAGCTAAATGTGGCTAATGTTGGGCTATAAAGGAACTACAGCACGGTCACATGACTTCACGTCACCACCGCTAAGCTAAAGGTGGCTAATGTTGGCTATAAAGGAACTACAGCACGGTCACATGACTTCACGTCACACCGCTAAGCTAAAGGTGGCTAATGTTGGGCTATAAAGGAAGTACAGCACGGTCACATGACTTCACGTCACCACCGCTAAGCTAAAGGTGGCTAATGTTGGGCTATAAAGAACTACAGCACGGTCACATGACTTCACGTCACCACCGCTAAGCTAAATGTGGCTAATGTTGGGCTATAAAGGAACTACAGCACGGTCACATGACTTCACGTCACCACCGCTAAGCTAAAGGTGGCTAATGTTGGGCTATAAAGGAACTACAGCACGGTCACATGACTTCACGTCACAACCGCTAAGCTAAAGGTGCTAATGTTGGGCTATAAAGGAAGTACAGCACGGTCACATGACTTCACTTCACCACCGCTAAGCTAAAGGTGGCTAATGTTGGGCTATAAAGGAAGTACAGCACGGTCACATGACTTCACTTCACCACCGCTAAGCTAAAGGTGGCTAATGTTGGGCTATAAAGGAACTACAGCACGGTCACATGACTGCACGTCACCACCGCTAAGCTAAAGGAGGCTAATGTTGGGCTATAAAGGAACTACAGCACGGTCACATGACTTCGCGTCACCACCGCTAAGCTAAAGGAGGCTAATGTTGGGCTATAAAGGAACTACAGCACGGTCACATGACTTCGCGTCACCACCACTAAGCTAAAGGAGGCTAATGTTGGCTAAAGGAAACTACAGCATGGTCACATGACTTCACGTCACCACCACTAAGCTAAAGGCTAATGTTGGGCTATAAAGGAACTACAGCACGGTCACATGACTTCACGTCACACCGCTAAGCTAAAGGCGGCTAATGTTGGGCTATAAAGGAACTACAGCACGGTCACATGACTTCACTTCAAACCGCTAAGCTAAAGGCGGCTAATGTTGGGCTATAAAGGAAGTACAGCACGGTCACATGACTTCACTTCACCACCGCTAAGCTAAAGGTGGCTAATGTTGGGCTATAAAGGAACTACAGCACGGTCACATGACTTCATGTCACCACCGCTAAGCTAAAGGTGGCTAATGTTGGGCTATAAAGGAAGTACAGCACGGTCACATGACTGCACGTCACCACCGCTAAGCTAAAGGAGGCTAATGTTGGGCTATAAGGACTACAGCACGGTCACATGACTTCGCGTCACCACCACTAAGCTAAAGGAGGCTAATGTTGGGCTATAAAGGAACTACAGCACGGTCCATGACTTCGCGTCACCACCACTAAGCTAAAGGAGGCTAATGTTGGGCTGTAAAGGAACTACAGCATGGTCACATGACTTCACGTCACCACCGCTAAGCTAAAGGCTAATGTTGGGCTATAAAGGAACTACAGCACGGTCACATGACTTCACGTCACCACCGCTAAGCTAAAGGAGGCTAATGTTGGGCTATAAAGGAACTACAGCACGGTCACATGACTTCCCGTCACCACCGCTAAGCTAAAGGAGGCTAATGTTGGGCTATAAAGGAACTACAGCACGGTCACATGACTTCACATCACCACCGCTAAGCTAAAGGAGGCTAATGTTGGGCTATGAAGGAACTACAGCACGGTCACATGACTTCACGTCACCACCGCTAAGCTAAAGGAGGCTAATGATGGGCTATAAAGGAACTACAGCACGGTCACATGACTTCACGTCACCACCGCTAAGCTAAAGGTGGCTAATGTTGGGCTATAAAGGAACTACAGCACGGTCACTGACTTCACGTCACCACCGCTAAGCTAAATGTGGCTAATGTTGGGCTATAAAGGAACTACAGCACGGTCACATGACTTCACGTCACCACCGCTAAGCTAAAGGTGGCTAATGTTGGGCTATAAAGGAACTACAGCACGGTCCACATGACTTCACGTCACAACCGCTAAGCTAAAGGCGGCTAATGTTGGCTATAAAGGAAGTACAGCACGGTACATGACTTCACTTCACCACCGCTAGCTAAAGGTGGCTAATGTTGGGCTATAAAGGAACTACAGCACGGTCACATGACTTCATGTCACCACCGCTAAGCTAAAGGTGGCTAATGTTGGGCTATAAAGGAAGTACAGCACGGTCACATGACGCACGTCACCACCGCTAAGCTAAAGGAGGCTAATGTTGGGCTATAAAGGAACTACAGCACGGTCACATGACTTCGCGTCACCACCACTAAGCTAAAGGAGGCTAATGTTGGGCTATAAAGGAACTACAGCACGGTCACATGACTTCGCGTCACCACCACTAAGCTAAAGGAGGCTAATGTTGGGCTGTAAAGGAACTACAGCATGGTCACATGACTTCACGTCACCACCGCTAAGCTAAAGGCTAATGTTGGGCTATAAAGGAACTACAGCACGGTCACATGACTTCACGTCACAACCGCTAAGCTAAAGGCGGCTAATGTTGGGCTATAAAGGAAGTACAGCACGGTCACATGACTTCACTTCACCACCGCTAAGCTAAAGGTGGCTAATGTTGGGCTATAAAGGAACTACAGCACGGTCACATGACTTCATGTCACCACCGCTAAGCTAAAGGTGGCTAATGTTGGGCTATAAGGAAGTACAGCACGGTCACATGACTGCACGTCACCCCGCTAAGCTAAAGGAGGCTAATGTTGGGCTATAAAGGAACTACAGCACGGTCACATGACTTCGCGTCACCACCACTAAGCTAAAGGAGGCTAATGTTGGGCTGTAAAGGAACTACAGCATGGTCACATGACTTCACGTCACCACCGCTAAGCTAAAGGCTAATGTTTGGGCTATAGATGGCGAAGTCACGCCCACTTACTTCCAGGTAATGGGACCTTATTTCGGAAAAATTATGCATTGAAGTCAATGGGAGAGAAAACGTATCTTTCGATCCCGTTTGAATTGAGCCATGAATTACACATATGATGTTTGTCAATCTTAAAAAATAATTTCCATGTAAAAAAAGTCACAGTTTGTCGTAAAACTGTTGAAATATAAGACTATGAAAAATACGTAACTAGAAAGACTACAATCCAGAGTCGCGTAAGTGATGTCACAATTGTTTTCCCCACTAAGAGATAGCTAGATCAGCGCCATATAGATATAATCTATCTATATGGCGCTGGCTAAGATAAGATCACTTAACAAGATGCCTGTGTGCTTAGTACCAGGTTGTTATCATACCAGCAATGGGTCTTGCTCGTTCTTTTGCTTCCCGTCTGATGAAAGGACCAGAGTGGCTTGATCAAGTTAGCTACCTAGCTAGTAGCTAGCACGTTAGTTAGCATTACAAGCCTTGTCATTTGTATTAGCCTTAACATGAAGTAACATTAAGTAACCCAAAATGTTAAACAGTAAGAGTAGTAGTCATATTTCGTGAACCCTTTGAATAGTACTGTCACCGGTGTGATCATTCTATAATACACCATTTAAGCCCGGGGAGAAATGCTAACGCTAACGCTAGCGATCTTCTCTACTTCATGCTATCTGCACAAATGGTTGACATTAAACATTAAAACGACCAGGCAGTTCAGAGAGATCAAAGGAAGGCAGGCAGGCAGCTTTGCATG
>JAAOOA010000977.1:162500-178548 GCA_012861695.1 Trematomus loennbergii
GGCTCACTCCTTCACCTCTTTGAGGGGGCTCACTCCTTCACCTCCTTTAGAGGGGCTCACTCCTTCACCTCCTTTAGAACGATGCAGGAGGATCTCCGGGGTGTGTGGAGGTCAGGTTCAGGATCTATTGATTAACCATGGTACAAACTGTTTTAAACCCTCCTCTTCCTCTTCCTCTTCTTCCTCTTGAACCGCTGAGCTGGGCTCAGAAACTATGCACGCTGCATGAAGAGCAGCCTCCTCTAGACTCTCCTCTTCCTCCTCCTCTTCCTCTCTTCCTCTTCTGAATGTGTTTATGCGCAGGTAGAAATGTATGAATCCTCAGAAACCACTGAATAAACTTCAGTCTCTTTTTGATCCTCTCAGATCAGTGCTAACAGAGCTAACAGTGCTAACAGAGCTAACAGAGCTAACAGAGCTAACAAGGCTAACAGTGCTTAAAGTGCAAACAGTGCTAACAGAGCTAACAGAGCTAAGAGTGCTTAAAGTGCTAACAGTGCTAACAGTGCTAACAGTGCTAACAGTGCAAGAGAACAATAGAGAAATACATCTAAATGTAGCTGATAAGCTAATCAAGCCAACAATCATTAGCTGGAATAGCTAGCTATAGGCGCTTTCACACCGGAGTACTTTTCCCAGTATAGTTCGATAGTTCTTGAATGTTGCGTTCACACCAAAAAGATCTGGAACTAGAACTTAGTTCGTGAAAACCTTTCCCCCCTTTCCGTCCCTGCTAGAGAGCAGGCACTATCCTGGGAGAAAAAGGTTCCCATTCTGATTGGCTGGGCGGATTGCAAACCACGCCCCGTAAAACTCTGAAAAGTTTTGTGAAGCCGCTATTGTATTTGCTGGCATTAGCATTATTAGCATTAGCATTAGCCCAGCGCAGAAACGCAGAGAGACTAACTTATGGCAACACAAAAAAAACATGGGAGCGGTGGAGATGAGGAGGTGTCGGCGTTCTGGAGATTTACTCTGAAGCCTTCCCCAACTCCAGGGACTTCCGGCCGGGGACTCGGGTGGCAGTATACGCCGTGAAGTGGTTTGCGGCCTGCCAGTAAACCCAAAGCAGAAGAAGAAGAAGTGACGTCAGCGGCTCATTTGCTAATCTTCCCTCAGGAAGTACTCTGGTGTGAACGCGATCTGATGAACTAAAGAGTTCTGATGAACTAAATAGTAGTGTGTGTGGTGTGTGTGTGTGTGTGTGTGTGTGTGTGTGTGTGTTGTGTGTGTGTGGTGTGTGTGTGTGTGTGTGTGTGTGTGGTGTGTGTGTGTGTGTGTGTGTGTGTGTGTGTGTGTGTGTGTTACACACTAAGTACGGCAAGTACTTAGTTCATCAGAACTTGGTGTGAAAGCGCCTCATGATACGAAATACTTTGTCGTCAGATCAAGTCTGTAAAGAAGAAGCTCCACGTGGAACAACAACAACAAATATTTAGAGAAAAACATTTAACATCAGAATCTCTGCTAATGCTAATGTAGCATCCTGGCTACGGGATGATACGCATTTAGCTACCAGCTAACAGAGCTAATGCTAAACCTTGATTAGGCTAATTATCATCGTCACGTTTTATTATTTATTTGTCATTACACCCAACCCACTTTATTTAGCAAACAAACAACACACTCCTGAAGATAAATAAGGAGAATCTCTGCTGTAGTTTAAAACTTAAAATAATAATCAGGTAAATACAGATTCACTCGCTAGGGGTGTAACGGTATACGTATTCGTACCGAAATTATTCGGTATGGGCCCTTCGGTACCGAACCGAAGGGCCCATACCGAACGAATATAACGTTAAACGTAAAAAATTGAGAACGTGAAAACTTTTTGGAAATAATCTCAGTGCTGCGTCGCAGCGTTCAGTAACTTTGCTCACGTTGGTTCAACGCGTCATAGAGCGACCAAGTCATTTCGTTGGACGCGAGGCATACTATGAGAGCTGAGGAGGCCTGTACTACGAAGCCGGAGGCCTGTACTACGAAGCCGGAGGCCTGTACTACGAAGCCAGAGGCCTGTACTACGGCCAGAGACCTGTACTACGAAGCCAGAGGCCTGTACTACGAAGCCGGAGGCCTGTACTACGAAGCCAGAGGCCTGTACTACGAAGCCGGTTCAACCTAACCTGGATATGTTGAGTTAGCCGGTTGGCCCAATCCAAAACATACGCGCTCTCGCTAAGCGGTCCTACGACGCTGGTTATCAAGTGGATCGCTCAAGCCAGCCGTGTCCTATCTAGTTAGGTGCGCGTTCACATGAAAGGGGTGGTATCTGGAGCATTCGACCAATCACAAACATGGACAAGCGTACTGACAGCGCAGCGTCATACTTCCTGAATGAAAAGTGAACTTTAATATTAGTCAAATATGAAGAAGTAAACTTTAAACATCCATGACTTAAACACTTTATCCAGGATCAAAGCCACATAGCTGCACCTGCAAGGTGAATACAGCTGGTAACAGAGAAAGTGTTTGAATGCGTACATTAACAGGTTTATGATATCACTGCCCCGTCTAAGACCATCTGACTTTCATTACATTTGACTCAGTGTTTAGTCAACTTAATGTGTTGCTTAAAATAATACTTCTGCATCCAGTATGTGACACTGTGAGTGTTGCACGGCCAGATACGGCTCAGCTGACTCAGATAAGGAGATATATGATACATTATGATGTGATATGATATGAATGATAATGGGACACATCGACGTCTGCACTCACAGTGCCGCGGACTGTACTTAATGTTACTCTGATCCGGTTACTTATGTTGTGGCAGATATTTAAGTAAGCTTTCTTAACGCTAATGTTATAATAGTCAGATTGCTCTGAAGATGGGAGGAGGGGATATTCTATTAATGTTCACGTTCACACAGTCAGTTGATTTTTGCCGGCCGTCTTTCCTGCAACGGCAGTTTTTCTGTATTTCCTCTATCCTGTAATATGACTTGATCGCTTTAAACTCTGCACACTGAGCTCTGATTGGTCAGCAGGCGGTGAGCTCTGATTGGTCAGCAGGCGGTGCTTTCACTGAGTTGATCTCTTAGCCTGCACCTAACCTGCTCCGGACCAGGTTAGCCGCTCAGCATCAGTTACCATGGAGATCTAGCCCGCTAAAAAGAGAACCAGCGTCGTAGGACCAGAAACCAGAGTTTTCCCTGAAGTCAGCTCAGAGAACATCCGGCTTCGTAGTACAGGCCTCCGGTCACAGGATGCGTTCAAATGTAGTCAGTAATTTGAGGAACTGTCGAAATGGCGAACGCAGATAAAGTTGAGCACGAAAATCGTCCAGCATCATTGAGTCTCCGGTTTGGGAACATTTGGTTTCGCAGTTACGTACAAGGATGACGGACAAAGAAAGTGAACCGTTACACCCTACTCGCTAAACTGCTTCTCTGTTCCTGGTGTTAGGGTTAGCTCTGATCTGAGAGGAACTGCAAGGACCTGAGCCGGCAGGAAACTATTTTTATAAAGACTTAGCCTATTAGTATATACTGTAGCCTATTCCTGTAGTGCGTGTGTGTGTGTGAGTGAGAGAGAGAGTGTGTGTCTGTGAGTGTGTGTGTGAGTGAGAGAGAGTGTGTGTGTGTGTGTGTGTGTGTGTGGTGTGGTGTGTGAGAGAGAGTGTGTGTCTGTGAGTGTGTGTGTGTGTGTGTGTGTGTGAGAGAGAGTGTGTGTCTGTGTGAGAGAGAGTGTGTGTGAGTCTGTGTGTGTGTGAGTGAGAGAGAGTGTGTGTGTGTGTGGTGTGTGTGTGTGTGTGTGTGTGAGAGAGAGTGTGTGTCTGTGAGTGTGTGTGTGTGTGTGTGTGTGTGTGAGAGAGAGTGTGTGTCTGTGAGTGTGGTGTGTGTGTTGTGTGTGTGTGAGAGAGAGGTGTGTGTCTGTGAGTGTGTGTGTGTCTGTGTGTGTGTCTGTGTGTCTGTGTGAGAGAGAGTGTGTGTCTGTGTGTGTGTGAGTGTGTCTGTGTGTGAGTGTGTGTCTGTCTGAGTTTGTGTGTGTCTGTGTGAGTGTGTGTGTGTGAGAGTGTGTGTGAGTGTGTGGTGTTGTGTGTGTGTGTGAGAGTGTGTGTGAGTGTGTGTGTGTGTGTGTGTGTGTGTGAGAGTGTGTGTGAGTGTGTGTGTGGTGTCTGTGTGTGAGTGAGTGTGAGTGTGTGTCTGTGAGAGAGAGTGGCCGTTTCTCAATGTGGAGTACTCTTGCTTGGTAGCACAGCTGAGCCGAGCATCTTGCTTCAGAAGCGAGGCAAGAATACTTCCTGGCATTCGGAAAACAAAGAGTGGAACAGGCTAGCAAGTGTGCAGGTGTGCGTCATATGAGAGGCCCCGCCTCCTTACATCTTCCGCCACAGATTTGGGGAAATTGGTCCATGCGCAAAGCATTGTGGGGATTTTAAGGACGCATCCTTGAAATATTGGCTTGGAAGCCAGTATCCTCTCGATTGAGAAACGGCCAGTGTGTGTGTCAGAGCGGATCCTGTTTCTGTCTTCTGAACTTCCCTCTCTGTGCTGCAGCCTTAAACCCCAGAGGATCATGGGAGATGTAGTCTGGGAGAGATGTGAAGCTGAGTTCATGTGCTAAAATAAAAACTTGCAAACTGAAACCTGAGTGTCTCAATGAACTGTTAACGAGGTGTGTGAGTGGGGGGTCAGTCATGTGACCTCTGAAGCAAACTGACTGCTTTACATCCAGCAGGTTACCATGGAGACGGGAAGGCCAGGTGTGGGGGGCGGAGCCTGAGCACCTGAGAGTCAAATCAAAACAAAACTATTGAAATAAAAACGCACACAGACAGACACACAGAGACAGACACACACTCACAAGTCAATTAGATTACATCATCTGTGTGTGTGTTAGGAACAGAATAAAATCTATAAAATAAAGTGTTACAGAAAACTAAAAGCTTCAAAGAGTGTGTACACAGTGACAGTAAACACACAGTATACACAGGATAGTATATTTATATTTAGTCAACATGGATTTCATTGAGTTGTTTTCTCAGAGGAATATTTAGGATCTCTCCACGTTCTCCCCTCCACAGCTCTGGGCGCCACCAGCTGGTGAACACATGAAATACCACCTGATCAATAACAGCAGGCTCACACGTGATCACCTGGGCTCACACGTGATGAAAGAGAGACTGCAGAGTATTCATAACAGGTATTGATTGTCTTTAGGAGTTACAGCAACACCGTGGCCCTTTCTCATGTCTCAAATGTCCCTCCTCGACTCCTCGACTCGGTCCTCCGGTAGTGACCCGGAAATGAATTTTAGCGCGCCATGTTGAAGGACATCTCATTTCTATAAATGCACATCGAGGACCGAGCATCGAGCGTGGAGGAGGCTCTCTGGAGGAGCTCTAACCGAGGAGACACTGATGGGTCCTCCACGGCTCCTTCGTGGATGCATTTCCGGCAACAGTGATGTTTCAAAGAGTCGAGACGCACGGCCGGACTGATCTCAGCCAATCACAGCTCTGCATGCATCCCCTGGATTATTATTTTAGTAATGCTTTCATCGCGACGCGATGTTTACAGTGAGAACAGCTGTGAGGTCCGTGCAGAAAGCAGAGCAGTGTGTATAATATATATCACTCAGTATAACAGGCCTACTCTCTTTGCTTTAGTTTAGTAGATATCTACAAACAAAGTCGATATTTTTCTAAAACCATTTAGTGCTTCACATAATAAAATACACAACGGCTGTAGCCTGATGATATGCTTTAGGAGCTGTAGGTGCGTGTGTGTGGTGTAGGTGTGTGTGGTGCAGGTGGTGTGGTACAGTGTGTGTGTGTGTGTGTAGGTGGTGTGGTACAGTGTGTGCGTAGATGCAGCGGACAGACAGGTCTCAGTTGGTTTGGTGTCCTCTGCTTACTTGTAATACTTGTAAATAAAACTTTTGGCCCGTCATTTATTTCCCT
Source organism: Trematomus loennbergii (assembly GCA_012861695.1). Lineage (NCBI taxonomy): Eukaryota > Metazoa > Chordata > Actinopteri > Perciformes > Nototheniidae > Trematomus > Trematomus loennbergii. Next base: position 168,409 of record JAAOOA010000977.1, read on the forward strand.
CATTGTAGCGACCAGAGAGGGGGGGGGGGGTATATCCAGTCTCTATTGTGTTACGTTATTATGAGAGTGCTCTCATACTTTAAATTGTATATATTATATAAATGTGTGTGTGTATGTCCGCATCTGTAGCCTGTTATTGTCTCATTATACCGCACTGTGAATGACTCAAAGTAAATATATAAGTGGTCATGAACACATCTGTCCATCAGACAGAGGGCTGCTGTGCCTGTCATCATTAATGGACGTCTCTTTAAAATGACCGCTCAGAGGAGAGGAGTTCTCATTTCTCTAACCGCCTGCTGCTTCCCCTCCTCTCTCCTCGGTTCCCCTCCTCTCTCCTCGGCTCCCCTCCTCGAACTCCTCCGCTCGCATCCTCTCTCTCGGCTCCCTCCTCGACTCCTCCGCTCGCATCTCCTGTGGGCGGGACTAACTCACGAGGATAGGAGTCGAGGAGGGACATTTGAAGACATGAGAAAGGGCCCGTGTTTCATGGCGAGGGATCTGTCTCCATGGCAACGGTGTTACCCCCATAATTAGAGGGGGGGAAATGAGAGAATGAGAAACCTTCCTGGACCTCATTAGAAAACACATTTCATTTTGTTGTTATTTGTAAATAAAGAAACTTCTGATGTTTCATCCGTTTTTTATTGAAACACAGAAGAAGACGGGAAAAAAAATAAAATGAACTCGAGAGGCCATGATTCACAACAGAGAGAGGCCGGTCTATTTACAGAGGCAGGGCCGCCGAGGATCATGGGTAATGTAGTCCTCTCAGAGTAAAGCTGAGAGGACGTCGGCCAATGAGAACTAGGATAAAAAAACTGTTTTGGGTAAAATCTAAAAGGTCTGAGTTTGGTAGAGAGGAAACGATCGGCCAATCACATCGCAGCTGACTTGATCACATGACAGTCTGCGGCCCTGAGGGTCAGAGGTCACCGGAGCGGGCGTTAATTATTCATCATCGTCATCGTCAACTTCGTCGTCTGCCTCCCTCTTCCTTTCTCTCCCTGAGCCTCTGCAGCATCTGACAGGAAACAGCACATTAAAGCTTCCTCTTCATCATCTTCATCATCCTCATCTTCATCGAACATTTGACTTATTAATAATTCAAACTTATTTAAAACTGAACACAAACCTCCGTCTTCCTCGTCTTCCTCTCTTCAACGTAGTCACCGCGTCCTCCTCGTCCTGAGAGAGACACAAGCATGTTACACACAGCTACAGACACACACAGCTACAGACACAGACACACACAGCTACAGACACACACACACACAGCTACAGACACACCACACAGCTACAGACACACACACACAGCTACAGACACACACACAGCTACAGACACACACACAGCTACAGACACACACACAGCTACAGACACACACACACAGCTACAGACACACACACACAGCTACAGACACAGACACATCTACAGACACAGACAGCTACAGACACACACAGCTACAGACAAACCATATACAGACACACACACACAGCTACAGACACACACAGCTACAGACACACACTAACACACACTCACAGCTACAGACACACACACAGCTACAGACACACACACAGCTACAGACACACACACACACAGCTACAGACACACACACAGCTACAGACACACACAGCTACAGACACACACTAACAACACTCACAGCTACAGACACACAGCTACAGACACACACACACACACAGCTACAGACACACCAACACACACACACACAGCTACAGACACACAGCTACAGACACACACAGCTACAGACACACTAACACACACACACAGCTACAGACACACACAGCTACAGACACACCAACACACAGCTACACACACACACAGCTACAGACACACACAGCTACAGACACACACAGCTACAGACACACTAACACACAGCTACAGACACACACAGCTACAGACACACCAACACACACAGCTACACACACACACAGCTACAGACACACACACACAGCTACAGACCAAGCTTTTGTCCTTCTCACTGCCCGACAATCTCTTGGCTTCTTTATTCCGGACTTACCCCTCTCACTGTTTTCCTCTGGTCTTTAATGAGTCAGGGGTGCACATAACTGGTGCGCATGTGCGCCCCCTCGTGGCGCCGGTGTCAGTACCATATGTGTTCCATGTGTTCGCCCAACCATATGTGTTCCATGTGTTCGCCCTACCATATGTGTTCCATGTGTTCGCCCTACCATATGTGTTCCATGTGTTCGCCCTACCATATGTGTTCCATGTGTTCGCCCAACCATATGTGTTCCATGTGTTCGCCCTACCATATGTGTTCATGTGTTCGCCCTACCATATGTGTTCCATGTGTTCGCCCTACCATATGTGTTCCATGTGTTCGCCCTACCATATGTGTTCCATGTGTTCGCCCTACCATATGTGTTCCATGTGTTCGCCCTACCATATGTGTTCCATGTGTTCGCCCAACCATATGTGTTCCATGTGTTCGCCCTACCATATGTGTTCCATGTGTTCGCCCTACCATATGTGTTCCATGTGTTCGCCCTACCATATGTGTTCCATGTGTTCGCCCTACCATATGTGTTCCATGTGTTCGGCCTACCATATGTGTTCCATGTGTTCGCCCTACCATATGTGTTCCATGTGTTCGCCCTACCATATGTGTTCCATGTGTTCGGCCTACCATATGTGTTCCATGTGTTCGCCCTACCATATGTGTTCCATGTGTTCGCCCTACCATATGTGTTCCATGTGTTCGCCCTACCATATGTGTTCCATGTGTTCGGCTACCATATGTGTTCCATGTGTTCGCCCTACCATATGTTCCATGTGTTCGCCCTACCATATGTGTTCCATGTGTTGCCCTACCATATGTGTTCCATGTGTTCGCCCTACCATATGTGTTCCATGTGTTCGCCCTACCATATGTGTTCCATGTGTTCGGCCTACCATATGTGTTCCATGTGTTCGCCCTACCATATGTGTCCATGTGTTCGCCCTACCATAGTGTTCCATGTGTTGCGGCGTGTTCCATGTGTTCGGCCTACCATATGTGTTCCATGTGTTCGCCCTACCATATGTGTTCCATGTGTTCGCCTACCATATGTGTTCCATGTGTTCGGCCTACCATATGTGTTCCATGTGTTCGGCCTACCATATGTGTTCCATGTGTTCGCCCTACCATATGTGTTCCATGTGTTCGCCTACCATATGTGTTCCATGTGTTCGCCCTACCATATGTTTCCATGTGTTCTCCCTACCATATGTGTTCCATGTGTTCGCCCTACCATATGTGTTCCATGTGTTCGCCCTACCATATGTGTTCCATGTGTTCGCCCTACCATATGTGTTCCATGTGTTCGGCCTACCATATGTGTTCCATGTGTTCGCCCTACCATATGTGTTCCATGTGTTCGCCCTACATATGTGTTCCATGTGTTCGCCCTACATATGTGTTCCATGTGTTCGGCCTACCATATGTGTTCCATGTGTTCGGCCTACCATATGTGTTCCATGTGTTCGCCCTACCATATGTGTTCATGTGTTCGCCCTACCATATGTGTTCCATGTGTTCGCCCTACCATATGTGTTCCATGTGTTCGCCCTACCATATGTGTTCCATTGTTCGCCCTACCATATGTGTTCCATGTGTTCGCCCTACCATATGTGTTCCATGTGTTCGGCCTACCATATGTGTTCCATGTGTTCGCCCTACATATGTGTTCCATGTGTTCGCCCTACCATATGTGTTCCATGTGTTCGCCCTACCATAGTGTTTCCATGTGTTCGCCCTACCATATGTGTTCCATGTGTTCGGCCTACCATATGTGTTCCATGTGTTCGCCCTACCATATGTGTTCCATGTGTTCGCCCTACCATATGTGTTCCATGTGTTCGGCCTACCATATGTGTTCCATGTGTTCGCCCTACCATATGTGTTCCATGTGTTCGCCCTACCATATGTGTTCCATGTGTTCGCCCTACCATATGTGTTCATGTGTTCGCCCTACCATATGTGTTCCATGTGTTCGCCCTACCATATGGTTCCATGTGTTCGGCCTACCATATGTGTTCCATGTGTTCGCCCTACCATATGTGTTCCATGTGTTCGCCCTACCATATGTGTTCCATGTGTTCGCCCTACCATATGTGTTCGGGGTCCGTCGGTTACCAATGACGTCAGCATTGTGATTGGCTGTACGGTAATCGCACACTGATTGGTGTAACTAGGGGCGCTGACTAGGGTATACCGGGGGTGATCAAAGGATGAAGCTGTTAACGTGCTGCTACCATAAACTGGCTGTAGCCCACAATCTGAAGCAGAATGGTCTAGGGCTGTCCTGAATACCATTTTTCGGGCTCCGGATATTCGGTAGTAATCAGCAGCGAATATTCGGCCCGCGCGGGGGGCGTAGTAATCAGCAGCGAACCGCTTCAACACGTGTATTTCGGTGTATTCACGGCATTCATTTTGTTATTCTACAGTAGTGTTGTTTTATAGTTATTTGTTAATGTAACCCAATTTGTGTTCTTTGAAATTGAAAAGGATATCGCATTGTGTTTGTTACTTTCGTTGCAGTTGTATATGTCTTAAGTGTAATTTGGCTTGGCTTACTATTTATGGACATGCTTTTAGTTTGAAGGAGAGTTAGCGCAGTTGACAGGAAGTTGTTGTTGCTATGGAAACAACGTGACAGAGATTAACGGAGAAAAGTAATATCTACATATAAAGACGGAAAAAGTAAACGATAACGTTTATGGTTAAGTCTTAGCACCCCCCGAAGAGGCACAAGCTCTTACGTTGATATTGGAGATTTCAATAAATTCTATTTGAAAAAAACGAATATCCGAATAAGGAAATTGAAACCCGAATAGTACTCCAACGAACGAATATTCAGGTAAAGTAGGGCTGTACCGAATACTATAATAAAGTTATAGTAAATAATAACAAACTCCAGTTTAGAATTCCATAATTCCATATTCATAAATAAAATGATATGCAGATAACATTTCTTGGCTGTGGACTTGTACTCTACATAATTATGTTGAGCTCATGGTAATCTAATTCAATAAACAATAACTGCAATGAACAGATAGCATTTCTGACTCGTAAAATGATTGGATATGGTGTAATTTGGTAAATGATTTGTGTTGAAAAATGTATATCTTTAAAAACTGCGTTGGTGTATTAGGGCGGGCCATACTATTTATTTTTGTAAATCGATCGAGAGGGGTGTTCAAATAACGTATGTTGGTGTGTAGAACACACATCTATTTAGATTTATTTATTTTGAAGTTGTTGCTATGGAAACAACATGACGGAGAAACAAGTAATATCTTCTACATATAATAACGGACAAAGTAAAGAATGAAGTGTATGTTTAAATGTTAGCATCCCCCGAAGAGGCTCAAGCTCTTACGTTGAGTCTGGAGTTTCAATACATTCGGAATTTGACCGTGTAAAATGTCCTCTTGGGTTACCGTACAGCCAATGCGTGACGTCATTGGTAACCGACGGACCCCGAACACATCTGGTACCTACAGCGGGCCCGCTACAGACACACACTAACACACAGCTACAGACACACACACACACAGCTACAGACACACACACACAGCTACAGACACACACACCACACAGCTACAGACACACACACAGCTACAGACACCACACACACAGCTACAGACACACACACCCACACACACAGCTACAGACACACACAGCTACAGACACACACTCACACCCACACTAACACATAGCTACATACACACACACACAGCTACAGACACACCACACAAGCTACAGACACACACACACACAGCTACAGACACACACCCACACACACAGCTACAGACACACACAGCTACAGACACACACTCACACCCACACTAAACATAGCTACATACACACACACACAGCTACAGACACACACACACAGCTACAGACACACACACACAGCTACAGACACACACACACACAGCTACAGACACACACACCCACACACACAGCTACAGACACACACAGCTACAGACACACACTCACACCCACACATAGCTACATACACACACACAACAGCTACAGACACACACACCCACACTAACACACACACAGCTACAGCTACAGACACACACACACACACACACACAGACAGAGTAACTCACCTGGATGCCTTCCTTCATCAGGTAGGACAGCCCCACCTCCCCCTCCTCCCCTCCTCCACCTCTGAGCTCTCATCATCGTCTTCATCATCATCGTGTACATGGGGACCGGCCACATCATCATCATCATCGTCGTCATCTTCCTCATCTGGAACAAAATCTTAAATTTAGTTTTTCTAAAACTTTTTCCTGAAAATCTAAACTTTTTCCTGAAATCTAAAACTTTTTCCTGAAAATCTAAAACTTTTGACTATTTTTCTAAAAAATTCAAATTCTCACTTTTTTCTGAAAAACTGCACATTTCAGATTTTTTTACTCAAAATCTCCACATTTTAACTTTTTTTCTGTAAATCTCAGGGAAAGTCACAGCAGCTTCACGCCATGCATCCTATTTCCCCCTGGATATCTGACCATGGTAAACAACAACAACAACAACAACAGCAGCAGCGGCGGTCTGACCGTTGGAGTCGGGCAGCTCGTTGTCCTGGGGGTCGTACCCGTCCAGGTACTTGATCTGAGGGAGCAGCTGGAACACGCTCGGCCTGTACTCCTGCAGAGAGGACACCTCACAGCTGTACAGGTCCAGACTCTTCAGGTGCTTCAGACTCTGCTGCAGAACCACAGGGGAACACGGAGAACAGGTGATGAGCAGGAGAACAGGAGAACAGGTGATGAGCAGGAGAACAGGTGAGGAGCAGGAGAACAGGTGATGAGCAGGAGAACAGGTGATGAGCAGGAGAACAGGAGAACACAGGTGAGAACAGGTGATGAGCAGGAGAACAGGAGAACAGGTGATGAGCAGGAGAACAGGAGAACAGGTGATGAGCAGGAGAACAGGAGAACAGGTGATGAGCAGGAGAACAGGTGATGAGCAGGAGAGAACAGGTGATGACAGGAGAACAGGTGATGAGCAGGAGAACAGGTGATGAGCAGGAGAACAGGGAAACAGGTGATGAGCAGGAGAACAGAGAACAGGATGAACAGGAGAACAGGTGATGAGCAGGAGAACAGGTGATGAACAGGAGAACAGGTGATGAGCAGGAGAACGTGATGAGCAGGAGAACAGGTGATGAGCAGGAGAAACAGGTGATGAGCAGGAGAACAGGTGATGAACAGGAGAACAGGTGATGAGCAGGAGAACAGGTGATGAGCAGGAGAACAGGAGAACAGGTGATGAGCAGGAGAACAGGAGAACAGGTGATGAACAGGAAACAGGTGATGAGCAGGAGAACAGGTGATGAACAGGAGAACAGGTGATGAGCAGGAGAACAGTGATGAGCAGGAGAACAGGTGATGAGCAGGAGAACAGGTGATGAACAGGAGAACAGGTGATGAGCAGAGAACAGGAGAACACAGGTGAGAACAGGTGATGAGCAGGAGAACAGGAGAACAGGTGATGAGCAGGAGAACAGGTGATGAGCAGGAGACAGAGAGAACAGGTGATGAGCAGGAGAACAGGTGATGAGCAGGAGAACAGGTGATGAGGCAGGAGAACAGGAGAACACAGGTGAGAACAGGTGATGAGACAGGAGAACAGGAGAACAGGTGATGAGCAGGAGAACAGGTGATGAGCAGGAGAACAGGAGAACAGGTGATGAGCAGGAGAACAGGTGATGAGCAGGAGAACAGGTGATGAGCAGGAGAACAGGTGAGGATAGATGCAATAAGAAATAATCAGCTCTTCTTAAGGGGACTGAACTCTCCTTAAGGTGGACTGAACTTCCTTAAGGTGGACTGAACTCTCCTTAAGGTGGACTGAACTCTCCTTGAGGTGGACTGAACTCTCCTTGAGGGACTGAACTCTCCTGAAGGTGGACTGAACTCTCCTTAAGGTGGACTGAACTCTCCTTAAGGTAGACTGAGCCCTTCTTAAGGTGGACTGAACTCTCCTTAAGGTGGACTGAACTCTTCTTAAGGTGGGACTGAACTCTCCTTAAGGTGGACTGAACTCTCCTTAAGGTGACTGAACTCTCCTTAAGGACTGAACTCTTCTTAAGGTGGACTGAACTCTCCTTAAGGTGGACTGAACTCTCCTTAAGGTGGACTGAACTCTCCTTGAGGTGGACTGAGCCCTTCTCTAGGTGGACTGAACTCTCCTTAAGGTGGACTGAACTCTCCTTAAGGTGGACTGAGCCCTTCTTAAGGTGGACTGAACTTCCTTAAGGTGGACTGAACTCTCCTTAAGGTGGACTGAACTCTCCTTGAGGTGGACTGAGCCCTTCTTAAGGTGGACTGAACCCTTCTTAAGGTGGACTGAACTCTTCTTAAGGTGGACTGAACTCTCCTTAAGGTGGACTGAACTCTCCTTGAGGTGGACTGAACTCTCCTTGAGGTGGACTGAACTCTCCTTGAGGTGGACTGAACTCTCCTTAAGGTGGACTGAACTCTCCTTAAGGGGACTGAACTCTCCTTGAGGTGGACTGAACTCTCCTTGAGGTGGACTGAACTCTCCTTGAGTGGACTGAACTCTCCTTAAGGTAGACTGAACTCTCCTTAAGGTGGACTGAACTCTTCTTAAGGTGGACTGAACTCTCTTAAGGTGGACTGAACTCTCCTTAAGGTGGACTGAACTCTCCTTGAGGTGGACTGAACTCTCCTTAAGGGGACTGAACTCTCCTTAAGGTGGACTGAACTCTTCTTAAGGTGGACTGAACTCTCTTTAAGGTGGACTGAACTCTCCTTAAGGTGGACTGAACTCTCCTTGAGGTGGACTGAACTCTCCTTAAGGTGGACTGAACTCTCCTTAAGGTGGACTGAACTCCTTGAGGTGGACTGAACTCTCCTTAAGGTGGACTGAACTCTCCTTAAGGTGGACTGAACTCTCCTTGAGGTGGACTGAACTCTCCTTAAGGTGGACTGAACTCTCCTTAAGGTGGACTGAACTCTCCTTGAGGTGGACTGAACTCTCCTTAAGGTGGACTGAACTCTCCTTAAGGTGGACTGAACTCTCCTTAAGGTGGACTGAACTCTCTTAAGGTGGACTGAACTCTCCTTAAGGTGGACTGAGCCCTTCTTAAGGTGGACTGAACTCTCCTTAGGTAGACTGAACTCTCCTTAAGGTGGACTGAACTCTCCTTAAGGTGGACTGAACTCTCCTTAAGGTGGACTGAACTCTCCTTAAGGTGGACTGAACTATCCTTGAGGTGGACTGAACTCTCCTTAAGTGGACTGAACTCTCCTTGAGGTGGACTGAGCCCTTCTTAAGGTGGACTGAACTCTCCTTAAGGTGGACTGAACTCTCCTTAAGGTGGACTGAACTCTCCTAAGGTGGACTGAACTCTCCTTAAGGTGGACTGAACTCTCCTTAAGGTGGACTGAGCCCTTAAGGTGGACTGAACTCTCCTTAAGGTGGACTGAACTCCTTGAGGTGACTGAACTCTCCTTAAGGTAGACTGAAACTCCTTAAGGTGGACTGACTCTCCTTGAGGTGGACTGAACTCTCTTGAGGTGGACTGAACTCTCCTTGAGGTGGACTGAACTCTCTTAAGGTGGACTGAACTCTCCTTAAGGTGGACTGAACTCTCCTTAGGTGGACTGAACTCTCCTTAAGTGGACTGAGCCCTCTTTAAGGTGGACTGAACTCTCCTTAAGGTGGACTGAACTCTCCTTAAGGTGGACTGAGCCCTTCTTAAGGTGGACTGAACTCTCCTTAAGGTAGACTGAACTCTCCTTAAGGTGGACTGAACTTCCTTAAGGTGGACTGAACTCTCCTTAAGGTGGACTGAAACTCTCCTTAAGGTAGACTGAGCCCTTCTTAAGGTGGACTGAACTCTCCTTAAGGTGGACTGAACTCTCCTTGAGGTGGACTGAACTCTCCTTAAGGTGGACTGAACTCTCCTTAAGGTGGACTGAGCCCTTCTTAAGGTGGACTGAACTCTCCTTGAGGTGAACTGAACTCTCCTTAAGGTGGACTGAGCCTTCTTAAGGTGGACTGAACCCTTCTTAAAGGTGGACTGAACTCTCCTTAAGGTGGACTGAGCCCTTCTTAAGGTGGA